>CM076969.1:45665042-46025042 GCA_039105355.1 Benthosema pterotum | reverse complement strand
GACAGACGGGATCACTAAAAAACGAAAAGGAAAGCAAGAAACAAGCTTTATAGAATCAAATTTCAGTGAACTTTCTATTGTTTTCAGTAAACACTGAGCGGCAGCAGAGCTGGATGAGGGCTGAGGGATCACATGCTTCACCAACCTCTATAGAGTGGTAATAGTTAGGGGATTTTAGCAGATATTTGACCAATATTGGGAACTAAATCGATACAAGAAAGTTCTTCAATGTGTTTCTAAAGGTGTCTAATAACATGTACTAAAATGTCGATATTCAACACCTCTGGGAAGCCTCAAAAACATGTAAGTCAGGCTGCCTTTCACTAACCAATAAAACATGCAAAATTTCATCATGCTTTATGCAGCATGTGATATGTCTAACTAGGGGGTTTCCATGATGCTGAATCAATTCCAAGCATTAGTTTTGAAAAAAACAAAAACAAAAAGAACAAAACACACACACACACACACACACACACACACACACACACACACACACACGCACGCACACATGCACGCACACACGCACACGCACGCGCACACACACTGGTTTTCAACCAGTGGTCCTTCCTAGGACCAGCAGTGTTTCTTGAGGGGGTTCCAGGTGGTCCCCAGCAAAATGATGGAATGTTGGTAACCAAATGGAGCGTCATAGAACAATAGTATAAAATTAAACCTTAATGGTCTACACAATAATTGTTATTTTTGATATACAGTATGGTACTCTTTCTCTCCTATATGGCACCAACACCAATGCAGGATTGTGGAAAAATTAACAAAATATCCCATAGCTTTACATTTATTAAAGTACCACTTCACCACTTTTCAACATATCTTCATATAATAGGTCCTAACTAATACATAATAAAATACCACTATTTTTTCCCTGCTCTGTATGTATCTCACCGGAGGGCTGTGGGCAGTTCAGAGACCTGTCTTCCAGTGACTTCATCGTTCAACAGATTTTTTTAAAAACAATATTTCTTTGAAAATATATTTATATTTTTATTATCAGCAGAATGATGGTTTCCATTTTCGCATTCCAACTTTTCAGGGGACAGAAAGCTTTTCAGGAATAGAAAACTGGCTATAGCAGGGGGGGTGGAGATGAGGGAGTTCCTGTAGGTGGACGTTTAGGCGCAGCATCGCTCAGGTTCATTCCCACATTACAGCTACTGTAGATACAACACAGCTTACAGCCAGCACTCACAGATGCAGCTTGTACAGCCGTGCTGATTACATAATCCAACACTGTTATGCCATGCACTGGCGATATGCGGCACATCATGGCCACCAGGTTATGCAACAGGTACACATGCCCACACGTGTAGCATTAGCAACCAAGTATAGAATTACAACCCACTCTCTCAAAAACCAAACAACCCGAAAGTAGAAAATGTCAGAATTCCTTGCAGCGCAAGTCTTTGTCAGGCTAGTGTGGGCGGCATACCCAAACCTTGATGCTTTTGTGGCAAGAGAAAGCACTTTTTGAGGTGTGTGCTCTGTAGAGGCTCCACAACCTTGCAGTTCTATTTTGGAGTTGATTGGATCTTATGTTCATGTTATATCCTTTTCACACACTAAGCTTTAGAGGTCACTCAATGGGGTGAAAATCAGGTGACCTCATCAACATGGTGGAACTGATGAGAGAGTTAGTGCCTATGTTGCCCTGTCTGTGTGTGAGTCTGTCTGTGTGACTCGGGAGTCCAAATGCTCGGCCTCATGGTGACGTTAAATGTATGCATGTACTATACGCTCTGGCCAATAACATTAGAGCCGTAAGTACTGGCAAGTACTTACGGTTTCCATTTCATTTTTCATACTTCCATTTCATTTGGCTTTGATTGCCTTCAAAAGTTTTGCAGGAGGAGAGAACACAGTGACACCCTGGCTGCCATGCATCATCGCTGTTGGAATGGTAATAAGTCCAGGGATCTTTGATTTACATCAGGATGAAAATGAAGAATAACGGAAATCTAATTTCCATCTGGAGTAAAATCCAGATTTTTGACCTGGTACAGGAAGGTACTCCACCCCACACGGGACTCATCCTTGAGGAAAAGGAAGCTGATGATGGAGAAGACACAGAGAAAAGAGGATAGAACGGACGTCCTCAACACGCTCTTAGCATTAACATTGAGCGGTGTCTCTTCTCAGATCATCAGGTCTAACAGCTAAATACGCGTCTCTTATTGAAAATGAATTTCTAGGCCCGTCAGTCACCAGTCGCTGCCCATCTGTAAAATCCATATGTGTGTGTGTGTGTGTGTGTGTGTGTGTGTGTGTGTGTGTGTGTGTGTGTGTGTGTGTGTGTGTGTGTGTGTGTGTGCGTGCGTGCGTGCGTGCGTGCGTGTGCGTGCACACTGTGCAACTAGATTATGATGAGCATAAAAATGATGAACAACACTGTGGAAAGACACAGAGACAGGGGACAGTGCATGATCTCCTGGTAAACAAAGTGTCTAATGTGGGTCGCCATATTCAACAGAAAGAAAGAAAAAAAGCTTTCTTTTGGCACTTAACAACCATTACCTACAGCACTGAACTATGGTTTTCACAGAGCAGCTGCAGGTAGCGCAGGATAATGGTTGCATAATGGTGATGGCAGGGCTCCTCTGAGCTTCCACTGTGGCCTCCTGCCCCAAACACCTCACTGACTGGCTCAAAACCCTCCATCTCCTTCTTAAAGGCCTAACCCAGCTCCATCACCTGCCCCCTACTCTCCTCCCTCACAAGACAGTAAGACTTCAGGCCTTCTTATAATTATACCTAGACTAACAAAGGACAATCAGAGCTTAGGGAGACAGTCAGGTGGTATGGTTGTTTAGGCAAATTTCTTATCCATGGGTTTTTTGTTGCCAGTAAGGACTGATGTTAATACCAATAACATTTTTGCATAGCCCAACATCAACCTGATTCATTTAACACTGCCAGATGCATTGAATACAATCGGTTGTTGCAAACCCTGCCTGCATCAACATCCGCAAGCAATCCAAAACACCAAACCACATCTTCCTACAGTGCATGTCAAAGTTCCTGACTATTACTTCTATTCAATGTTGACCTCAACCTTGACTGTGACCTTGAACCCAAAGTTAATCACTCCCTCAGGGAAGCATTCAGATCATTCCCATAAATCTTCCTGACTGTCCGCCCATCCATTCAAGTTATCTTATTCAGGAACATGGGTGTGCACGCCATCGCGTACGCGTGCGCACACACACACACACACACGCGCACGCACGCACACACACACGCACGCACGCACGCACGCACACACGCACGCACACACACACACACACACACACACACACACACACACACACACACACACACACACACACACACACACACACACACATGCATAAAGCCCTCGCACACACAAAGATCAGGAGTCATCTAATACCCTGCCCGCGGGGTAATAAGTTAGCAATTGAATGACCCTGTCCCAGAGGGCATGCTGTTGAGTGGGGTTCTAGAGTATGAAAACAGAGGATGTCCATACAATGGTCTTTTGATAGGCTTGTGATGTGGGCCCTCACATGGCCTCTAACATGTGACCGTGGGCACAGGGAACAACAATCTGCTCACAGGTCAGGAAAGCTGCAAAGATCACAGATACACTGTACTTTATTCAAACTTCATAGTGCACTGTACAAGGCTGCCGTAATCCCTGCTAGCTAAGGGCCCTCTGCCATCAGGCAACTGTGAGTGACCCCTGGAACCCTCTCCACTGTAGACCAAGATTCAGGCATGTTGAAGCTGCACACATGGAGTCAAAGACTGCATCCACTCAAGATGCGGCTGCAGCCACAGTGGATGCAGTCTTGCACAAGCTTTGTACACTGAATTCACATTTAGAACCTGGTGCATGAGTACCAGTTCCCTGCCCACACTCACCACTCACTACCATCCCTATGGCCACAACGGCTGTCATCAAAATATGGAAGTTACTAGGTTTCCGTCAGTGTATGAATGGATGAATGTGAGATGTGATAATCAAAGAGTACTATGCACTGTTGAGAAGTCAATGGCGACCGCCACTGCTGTAAAGTGAACTTGCTCTCTCTCACTTTTTAACCTGACTCTCCCAGCTGGGGGCAGCCATGAATTACTTGTATATTTTTGTCCCATTGATGTCCCGCATCATTTCTGCTGGAGAGTGCCCCAGATCAAGATATTAGGAGGGAACTTGTGAACTAAATACTGTCACAATCTGGCAGCCTGGATTCTCCCTGTTCTAACTTTTCTATTTCTATGTGCATTAGGTTGGAGCTGCACTCCAGGGAGGTGTGTCCTGCTGATGATCCGGCTGGTCTCCATCTGGCAATCACCTGGGAGGGTATTTATACCTGGCTGTGACTGCACTCTGTGCTCAGTGATATCCATACCTCCAGTCAGTGCACACCTCTGTGCCTCTCTCAGTAGGTCAGTTTGTTTGTGAGGACTCTAGCTTTAATTCAACATCTCCCGGCCTGCTCTAACTCTGATCTCCTCCTCCTCAGTGTCTGCCTGCCAGCCTGACCACCTCACCTGCAGCTCCAACCAGAAGACCTAAGTATTGTATGGACATTTGATTGAACTATTTTTTGGATTATTTTTCCCTGGAACTTTGGATGAACTTCTGAGCTTTTGAGTAATAAATACTAAGCATATATATCAACGTCTCATTGTCTCTGTCTGCAAGTGGGTTCCCTGTCTGCCCTGACAGTATCACTGAGCCAATATGAACCCAGCAGACACAGACAATATTCACCAAACTTTGGCTGGTCAGGCTGCAGTACTAGGATCTCATGATCAGGCCCTGAGAGAGATTATGGACGCTATGCGGGACCTCTCTAGCAACATGACTAGCCTACGCTCAGAACTACGTACAGCTACTGCTCAGGCTAGACCCCTACCCCATGATGAAGACGAGCCTATTATTAATGTACCTGCTGCTCGTCCGGGTTCCTCTCGAGAGCCTAATGCACCTGCGCCAGAGCGTTACGACGGAGATCTCGGTACCTGTGGTGATTTCCTCCTTCAGTGTTCACTCGTCTTTGATCTTCAGCCGCAGTCTTACCCCACTGATCGTTCACGCATCGCATACCTGCTAGGCTGCCTGAAGGGAGAGGCTCTGGCATGGGCGAGGCCAGTATGGGAAAGCCAGGCTCCAGTTTGTTATTCCTATGAGGATTTCACCGAGGCTATGAGGGCCGTCTTCGATCATCCTGTGAAGGGAAGGGAAGCATCCAAGCGCCTGTTGAATCTGAAGCAAGGGTCCAGAAGTGTGGCCAAGTACGCCGTTGAATTTCGCTCACTCGCCGCTGAAAGTAGGTGGGATGACATCGCGCTCCAGGAGGTGTTTCAGCATGGCCTGTCTGATGCTATTAAAGATGAACTAGCTGCTCGTGAGGAGGCTGAGGATCTGGACTCTCTCATTTCCCTGGCCATTCGCCTCGATAACCGGCTCCGTGAACGGCACAGGGAGAGAGGTGGGCGTGGCTCCGTGTCCCGTGGCTTCACTTCTCGGCGCTCTCCACCACGTGAGTCTTCGTCTACCTCCGGAAACACCCGAGACCTCCCACCTACGAGCGAGCCTGAGCCGATGCAAGTCGGGCGAGCTCGTGCCCCTTTAACTTCAGAGGAGCGCCGCCGCCGACAGCAGAGCAACAGCTGTTTCTACTGTGGGAAACCAGGCCACTTCATTCATCAGTGTTTCCTGCTGTCGGGAAAAGACAAGGGCTCTCAGTCAGGAGGGGACTGATGGCCCAAACTACCTGTCACACCTCCACAAGAACTCCTCTGCAAGCGCAGCTGGTCATTAAAGGTACAGTGCACTCACTTCCTGCATTATTAGATTCTGGCGCAGATGAAAGTTTCATTGATTCCTCAGTTTGTGATGAGCTTAATATTCCACTTGTTGACCTAGAAGTGCCACTTAAGACCAAGACTTTGAGTGGGGAATTGTTAGCCCTTGTCACCCAGAAGACTGAACCTTTAATGCTGCACCTGTCTGGCAACCACCAAGAGTTTATCAGTTTCTACGTTTTGAGTTCACCTGATGTTCCCTTAACACTTGGTATGCCGTGGTTTGTGTTACACAACCCTCATATTGATTGGAGTTCTGGTGCTATTCGCAGTTGGAGTGTTTTTTGTCATTCATGCTGTCTCAAATCAGCCCTGGGCCCTAACTCTCTCCCTTCTGCTCCTCCTGCTACACCCCCAGACCTGACCACCGTGCCGCCTAAGTACCATGATTTGGGGGAGGTTTTTAGCAAACAGCGGGCTCTCTCTCTCCCACCTCACCGGCCTTATGACTGTGCCATTGAACTGCTGCCTGATGCTCCACTGCCAGGAAGCCGCCTGTACAATCTCTCTCGCCCAGAACGTGAGTCTATGGAAAATTATATTCAGACGTCTCTGGCTGCTGGCCTTATACGTCCCTCCTCATCACCTATGGGGGCGGGATTTTTCTTTGTTGGGAAAAAAGATGGCGGTCTGAGACCCTGTATTGATTATAGAGGCTTGAATAACATCACTGTCAAGAACCGCTATCCCCTTCCCCTCATTAGCTCTGCGTTCGAACCCTGGAGGGTGCCACTGTTTTTTCTAAACTGGACCTGCGCAATGCCTACCACCTGATCCGGATGCGCAAGGGTGACGAGTGGAAGACGGCATTCAACACCCCCCTAGGGCATTTTGAGTACCTCGTAATGCCTTTTGGCCTCACTAACGCCCCTGCCATATTCCAGGCTATGGTTAATGATGTACTGAGAGACATGCTTAACCGTTTCGTTTTTGTTTTTCTTGACGATATTCTTGTATATTCGAAAACTCTCTCTGAACATGTCCAACATGTCCGTCTTGTTCTGCAGAGGCTCCTAGAGAACCAACTTTTTGTGAAGGCTGAGAAGTGCGAGTTCCATGTGCCCAGCACCTCCTACCTGGGTTTCATCATCGCAGAGGGGAAGATGGGCATGGATCCCTCCAAGGTGACAGCAGTCTCTGAGTGGCCTGAGCCGACCACCCGCAAACAGCTCCAGCGTTTTTTGGGGTTCGCCAATTTCTATCGCCGCTTCATCAAGAACTACAGCCGTGTTGCGGCCCCCCTGACGGCCCTCACCTCAACTTCCACCAAGTTTAAATGGACCTCTGAGGCTGCTGCTGCCTTTCACGTGCTAAAGAGACTCTTCACCACTGCTCCCATCTTGGTTCAGCCTGACCCCTCCCGGCAGTTCATAGTGGAGGTCGACGCCTCAGATGTTGGGGTCGGAGCGGTTCTTTCCCAGCGGTCTGCCGTGGACCAGAAGGTCCATCCTTGTGCCTTCCTTTCCCACAAACTCAATGCTGCAGAGAGAAATTATGATGTGGGGAACCGTGAACTTCTTGCCATTGTCCTCGCCCTGGAGGAGTGGAGACACTGGCTTGAGGGCGCCGAGCATCCTTTTGTGGTTTGGACGGACCACAAGAACTTGGCCTACCTCAAGACAGCGAAGCGCCTCAACTCGCGTCAGGCCAGGTGGGCCTTGTTTCTGGGACGTTTTCAGTTTACTCTGACTTACCGCCCAGGCTCCAAGAACACCAAGGCTGATGCCCTGTCACGTCAGCATGCTGCTGAGGAGAATGCTGCTCTGCCCGGGACCATCCTGCCACCCTCCTGTGTCGTGGCTGCGCTCACCTGGGACATCGAGTCAGCCATTCGTGAGGCCCAACGTACCCAACCGGACCCTGGCACAGGCCCCACTGGTCGCTTGTTCGTTCCTGACTCGGTACGCTCCAGGGTTCTCCAGTGGGCACATGCTTCGCGGGTCAACTGCCACCCTGGTAGGAGACGCACCTGTGAGATTCTACACCGTCATTTCTGGTGGCCTACCTTGGAGAAGGATGCCAGAGAATTCGTGGCAGCTTGTTCAGTTTGTGCCCAGAACAAGAGCTCCAACCGACCCAGCTCGGGACTTCTCCACCCCCTACCGATTCCTCATCGCCCCTGGTCCCACATTGCTGTGGATTTTGTCACCGGCCTGCCTCCTTCGGATGGAAACACTGTTATTTTAACCATCATAGACCGCTTCTCTAAGGCTGCCCACTGTGTCGCTCTCCCTAAGCTCCCCTCAGCCACCGAGACGGCCAACCTATTAATTCTACATGTGTTCCGGATTCATGGCATTATGGCTGACGTTGTTTCGGATCGGGGTCCCCAGTTCACCTCGCAAGTGTGGAAGGCGTTCTGCACGGCGCTGGGTGCCACGGTCAGTCTGTCCTCGGGTTTTCACCCCCAAAGTAATGGTCAATCGGAACGCTGGAACCAAGAACTCGAGACCACATTACGTTGCTTGGCATCCACTCATCAGTCGACCTGGTCATCTCAGCTTGTGTGGGCTGAATACGCTCACAATTCGGCAACCAGCGCATCTACCGGCATGTCCCCCTTCCAGTGTTCCCTGGGCTACCAACCTCCTCTCTTTCCTGTTGAGGAGGGCGACATCGCTGTACCTTCAGTTCAGGCCCACCTTCGTCGTTGTCGTCGAGCCTGGAAGACGGCTCGTGCTGCCCTGAGGCGGGCATCCAGAAAGAGTGAGGGGCATGCAAATCGACGGAGGATTCCGGCCCCTAAGTATCGCCTAGGACAGAAGGTGTGGTTGTCTACTGCTGATCTGCCTCTTCGGACGGAGTCCCGTAAGCTGTCTCCTAAGTTCATTGGACCCTTCTCCATTGACAGGATTATTAACCCGGTCGCTGTCCGCTTGAAGCTGCCACGTGCCCTTCGTATTCATCCAACGTTCCATGTATCACGTATTAAGCCTGTCGTTACTAGTGCTCTGTCCCCCCCTGTTCCGCCCCCTCCTCCTCCCAGGATGCTCGATGGTGGGCCCGTTTACACCGTGCGCCGTCTGCTCGATGTTCGCCGTCGTGGCCGTGGGTTCCAGTATCTGGTGGACTGGGAGGGTTATGGGCCGGAGGAGCGCTGCTGGGTCCCTCGGCGCCACATTTGCGATCCTGCTCTCATCCGGGAGTTCCATCGTCTGCATCCGGGTCGACCTGGTGGGGCACCTGGAGGTGCCCGTTAGGGGGGGGTACTGTCATGGCAGCCTGGATTCTCCCTGTTCTAACTTTTCTATTTCTATGTGCATTAGGTTGGAGCTGCACTCCAGGGAGGTGTGTCCTGCTGATGATCCGGCTGGTCTCCATCTGGCAATCACCTGGGAGGGTATTTATACCTGGCTGTGACTGCACTCTGTGCTCAGTGATATCCATACCTCCAGTCAGTGCACACCTCTGTGCCTCTCTCAGTAGGTCAGTTTGTTTGTGAGGACTCTAGCTTTAATTCAACATCTCCCGGCCTGCTCTAACTCTGATCTCCTCCTCCTCAGTGTCTGCCTGCCAGCCTGACCACCTCACCTGCAGCTCCAACCAGAAGACCTAAGTATTGTGCTATCTATGGACATTTGATTGAACTATTTTTTGGATTATTTTTCCCTGGAACTTTGGATGAACTTCTGAGCTTTTGAGTAATAAATACTAAGCATATATATCGACGTCTCATTGTCTCTGTCTGCAAGTGGGTTCCCCGTCTGCCCTGACAGAACTAAATACACCACAATCTGGCAGGTGATATATTTTCACCTTGCACCTCTGAATTGTTACGTGGTTAAGATTTTCAGCATGATATTGGCTTGACAAACATAAGAGATATTCTTAGCACTTTACAGTGCTGAGACACAAAATATGCCAGCCGAACTATGAGACCAACACAACAATGTGGTAATTGATGTGGTAATTTGAATAGTTGCTTGTAGACAATTGTACAATTATAGAGCTGTATGTTTATTATAACATAATATTACAACTTTAACTATAATGTAAATGTTAACTTTTAACACCAAATTTAGACAAGCTTCTGTAAGAGGAGGTTGAGGAACTGATCAACAAATGACCAAAAATCAAGTGAGTAAGTGTAACAACAGCTTCAATAGACACATGCACCAGGGGGTGCAAAGGCTGTCTGCACCAACATCATATTACACCCTGATCTTTGATCCTTTCCACCACAAACTATTAGAGGATGCATAAGGTACTTCTGTTTAGATTTGTTTTGCTTAACCGCATGTTACCTCCGTGATCAACAATCCTTTGTGTGCTACCAGCACTAATAGCATATTAGTTTTCCCTAATATAATAAAAATCTATCAACTCATTCTTATTAACAAACAAACACAGTGTTACAGCCAATTTCAATACCCTGCCACTCATTGCTGCTGGCAGGATAATAAAAATGGACATGAATACTTGGAAAGAGCAAAATGACACCAGAAAATTCACTGCACAACATATTACAGAACGGCTACCAGCAAAGGGATTTCCTGCCGGGATGCTTTCCCTTTTTTCTCCCCATTTTTGTTTACTTGAATATGAAATTATTTAGTGGGAAATTATGCACAAATAATAAGACAGCACTGCATGCACCACATCCTACTAATATAATAGGTGAACTCACAAGGGACCAGTTTATGTAACCATCATGCAATGGCAGGGAGCATATTGTGTATGGTGTCGACGTGACATCTTCCTCAGAAACCGAGTGGGAGAGTGGTGGAGGTGGAGGTAACATAGGAACTGACAGAGCCTGCAGCAACATAAATACATACCCCGTGGAGTGAACACAGACAGGCACACACACACACACACACACACACACACACACACACACACACACACACACACACACACACACACACACACACACACACACACACACACACACACACACACACACACACACACACAGAGATGTTGCACAATGCACATGCATGCTGTATACAGTAGGTGAGTAAGATAATATATTACATAAGACCTAAAGAAACTTAAAGAAATGTCTTTTTTGTACAATGAATAGCAAAAATAGGACATGTAATTTCGCAATTTGTCATGCTTTCTTTTTATGTTTAATATGTGTGCACATGTGCACATGCACGCACACAGGCACACACAACCACGCACACACACAGTTGGATGAGTGGATTCAGGGAGTTAATCTCCAGGTGGTTGTGTAACCCATGTGCACATGGGGCAGGTGACAGGTGGTAACCCTGTATGTCCTGATGCCACTATACAGTACATAACGTTAAGGGGATTGTGATGGAAAGGTTTTTTTGTAGGATTTCTGGGCTGATTTTTGGGCTCAATTCCCCCACCTCTTTTGTTTTTCTTTTTACTTTCAACATTCAGTAGGTTTTCTGTGGTTTGGGGTTTTTCTGGCCTGATGTCACTGTTGTTTTCAATGCCGGTCAAAAGGCATCACAATACAGAGAAAACCTCAGATCACAGAAAACTGACTGAATGTTCAGGTTGTTCGGGTGTAATTGAAGTTATAAAACCTAAAAGGGAAAAGCTTTCAAACTATGCACTTTCTGCTAATGTTACAAGGATTTTGCAGTTAGTATTTATCCACCCGTGCTCCATTTTAGATGCATGTATACTTGTATGTATGTAGGTATAATTCTCTGTCTTTAAACTGCCTAGATAAATGTTTATTCGCACGTAGTATATCGGCATGTGCTGTGTGTTTTATCAAGATTCCCTTTGCAGCTTGCCGTGTATGCCACCAATTTGCGATATAAAGACTTGTGACTCAAATGACATGTATAATGTACAGATGGATGGATGGATGGATGGATGGATGGATGGATGGATGGATGGACGGACGGACCTATGGACGACTGGGTGGAGCTATGACGGCATTGAGTGTCAGTAACTGTTGGTTTCTATGGTAACATGTTCGAGACAATAAACCTTCCCATCTCACTTGAGAAATAGCAGACAGAAAGAAAGAATTAACTTCAAGAACGTGGCTCACAAATGTGGAACATGTGTGTACTAAACGGAGGACAGATCAAGTGGCCAATAGAGCCAAAAGATGTGCCGAGCTGTGGCGTACTGTAGATGGTTCTTCTCACGATGTCAGTAAACACTCTCATCTCATCTGCAGTCAGTGGAGATACCCGTCTGCCTGCGCTGTCTGGACCAGCTCTCTGTCTCTCTCACAGACACTATACAAAAACTCTAGCAAAACAAGAACACGCACACAGAAAGTGCACTGCATACACATAACGCATAAAGTACCGCACAAAAAATGCAAACATGAACACACACACACACACAGACTGAGCCGAGTTCCTTGGTTGCAACTAAGTTGGTGCACACAGCCGCGTGTTCATGCACACGCACACACACGGGTGCACGCACACACTGGCACGTGCGCACACACACACACAGGCACACACACACACACACACAGGCACACACACACACACACACACACACACACACACACACACACACACACACACACACACACACACACACACACACACACACACACACACACACACACTATACAGACAGACCACTAAGTGCATCCCTGTGCTTTCCCCCTTTTGAGTGATTAGTGATGGAATCATGTTTGACATGAACACTTCCCCCTTCCCTGACAAGAGGACACTGTGGCTTTCTCACCACTCTGACAGTTACACAAGCTCAAGCACGGAGAGGTCTGTGTGTGTGCGCGCGTGTGCGTGCGTGCATGTGTGGTCCACACTTGCGAGCTCTGCAGAGAGAGTGGGAGAGAGACAGAGACTGTAGACGGACAGACAGACAGATACACAGACAGAAGGATGGAGGGGAAAGGACAGAAGAGAGAGAGAGAGACAGGGGAGAGAGTGGTGGTGGGAGAGGTGAGCCAGGCCACATTCTGACTCATCTCTGTCTGCTGCTGTATGGAGCATGAAAAACCTCCAGTCAGGTGACGTGAGGACACATAGCCCAACGAACGGGTGAAATGGAAAAGAGGGAGAGCGGGGAATGAGAGATAGAGGAGGGGGAGGAGGAGGAGGAGGGTGGTGGGGGGACGGGGTTGTTGGGGACGAGGAGAGGAAGGAACACAAACTAGTAGGGGAGCAGACAGCCGTGGCGCTTTAAAATGTGCACCGGCACGCCACACTGCGGTTCTGGTGTCCGAGCTGGGGATGAGTTGCCGACTACCCCCCCCCGTCTCATAGCTATGCTGTCTGCAGATTACTTAGACTTCTGGGGGTGAGAGCTGGGGGAACATAAGAACCGACTGGGCTGCTGGTATAGGTGGCCTTAATAGAACTCCACGCAGGAGGCGGCGAGCGCTGACCTTGAATACATGGTAAATGGTGCATTTATATGGCGCGTTTATCCAAGGCGCTTTGCATAGATTGTGGATCACATTCACTCCCCAATGGCGGTGGAAAAACTACGTACGTTACCGAACAAGCACATTGGGAGCAATTAGGAGTTTAAGTTTCTTGCTCAGGAGGACGTCGCCACTAACTCTAGGGGGGGCTGGATTCAAACTGGCGACCTTGTGATTACCATCCAGCCACTCTACCCCTGAGCCACCGCTGCCCCAATTAAGTCGAATAAGGAATCAGTGTGGCGGTACAAAAAGAACACCTCAGATCACCTCAAGCTCATTCATGGAGCAATATTCATTAATTTGTTCTTTTATTTAAATTCTTGGAGATATCATTGAGAGAGGCCCTTGTTTTCAGTGATGCCAAGATTACACACTTACGGTGTGAACACAAGAAAATTAAAGAAAAAGAATATTCACAATAATCAGTTAAAACGCCTGCATACAGGTAATGCACGGTAATTACATTGCTATAATGGCCAATAATGCTACTGCAGGGTAAACACAGGGCCACCTACTAGGACAATCATGTGAAATGGTACCCAGTATCAGAAGCAAGAAGGCTTCACTATTACCTCATGAGGTCCCACCCCTTCTATATATCCGACTGCAACAGAAACTCGAGATGGCTCTGGGCAGGTTTCTTTGTGTTCTGGGAAAACTTCAACAAGTGCATTGTAACACGGCACAGCTTCTGCTATCAATAGAGTTGGAGAACAAAGTTTGTGTCCCGCTGTCGTATAGGAACTGTAGTGTAGAATGTCAACACATTGTTTACGCTGAGGAGTTAGGCTTTTGAAACGGCAATCGCTACTACTAGTTGCTCGGCATCACCGTCACGTGGATCGCGTTGACCCCCGAGTTCACAGAAGTGCACTTTTCAGCAGGCTGCGGCGTAATATCGAGTGTGAGAGAATAAGCACAGTGCGTGTCCTGTTTTAAATATAGGTTGTTGTTATGTTATGATAAAGAAAGCTATTATAAGCGCAGTGTCCCGCTTTAAATATAGGTTGCCGCTGTTACGTTATAATAAAGAATGCAATTATTGTCAAGGCTGTCAATTCGACTAACCATGTCCCCTACGGCTCGTAAGTGGGATGAAAACAAGCACGCTGGGAGCCTTAGTGTGCCTTCTATGCCACACTAAAAGGCCTCGTTTCTGGCATGGGGAAACAATTATATGGAGGGAGGGACAATCAAGGCACACACTGTCATGTCCCACTGTGTGTGCCATAGAAATGCTGCACTAGGAAGACTAGGACACTATAGGACTCACCGTGACTGGCCTGTGGAAGAGGACTGAGCTAGTAGACCAAAGGAAGGATCATCTGAGAGTTATTTGTTTCTGATCTTTGGATAAAAGAGCTGCCTTGGAAAGGGAATGCAGGTTGTGGGGTGACAAAAAGTTATTTTTTATGTTTTTTCCTTGGTTCTCTGTAGCCACTGTTGGAATACACTGGACATCCTGATGTTTCTTTGAACAATTTGTTTTAATGTTTGTGCTTCCATTTGGCATGTGTATGAAACAATATATGTAACTGTTTTGATATTTATTATGTAAAGAAAAATCAATAAACAATGAAAAATGAAAAAACAATAATATATTTTACATAACCACTCATCATTGAAATGCTAATTCAAACATATACGTCTTTTCTGTAAATGTTTGCATATTTACAAACCTACAAGCCCCCCCCCATCTGGACACACACCCACACAATACACACACCTTATTCCTTTACATCACATATGTCAAAGTCAAGGCCCGCGGGCCGGATCCGGCCCGCGAGATGATTTAATCCGGCCCCCATGCTTGTAGAGCAAAAATGTCTGAGTCTAACAAAAAAAAAAGTAAGTCTCTAGCACGTTCCTATCAAAAGTTATGGTCGTTTAAAGAAATGCTTTTGAGCTCTCTTCTGAACGGCATGAATGCATGTTGTCCAGCAGGGGGAGTCGTTTTACCAGGCTAGGCTGCTGGCACTTTAAAGTGAGAACTATACTTCAGCAGTACAAGGGTGTGTAACCGAGAACTATACTTCAGCAGTACTAGGGTGTGTAACCGAGAACTATACTTCAGCAGTACTAGGGTGTGTAACCGAGAACTATACTTCAGCAGTACTAGGGTGTGTAACCGAGAACTATACTTCAGCAGTACTAGGGTGTATAACCGAGAACTATACTTCAGCAGTACAAGGGTGTGTAACCGAGAACTATACTTAGTTAACTTTACATACTTACTTAAATTTAGTATTTGAAATTTAAATGCTATTTTTGTATGGTTTATTGACGCTCTGTAAATAAAAATAGCATCTTTCATAGCAAATGTCTTAATCTAGGCTACAAGTATGAAACCAATAATATATATATTAATATCTATTCTTAATAATAAATATGACTTGTGTGATATACTGTAGTGTAGAAGTAACTGTGTCGTAAACATGCGTGTGCCGTGCATGCTTGCAGTCTGCGACTGGTTGCACCGCGGCGCTCCGGCCCCCATGAAGTCACATGAAGTCCAATGCGGCCCCCACCCCAAATGACTTTGACACCACTCCTTTACATAATTTCCAACAATTACATGGCACATTTAAAGTGCTTTCACCCTACCCACGAACAACAAGCAAGCACATCAGCAAAACAAATTAGGCCCGCATGTGAGAGCAATTGCGAGATCGGCAGTGTTGTTCGAGAAAAATACAAGACCCAGAACGGCACACGAGTGCATAAACACGTATTCATGAAGAAGGCTGACCCCTCGTTGGCGGGTTCAACTCGGAAGTGCCGCATGTGACTAGCTAACATGGTTATGAATTAAGACACTGGCAGTGTGTGTGAGGACTGGAGGTTCTCAACAGGAAGGATGGCAATGCTAGCAAGGCTTGTTCATCTCTCTGTGACGCGTGGCACAAAAAAAAGGGTTTTGTAAAATGTCAGAAGTGTTCAATATTTCAAATGTTTTTGCTCCAATTAGCACTGGCTTTCAGGCAGAGACCAGGGGCATGTGTTTGAAATGCATGTATTTTAAATACTTTTTTGTGTATTTTTAAACTAGTTTTTTGTATTTCATAATACAGAAAATATGTATTTTCTGTATTTTGAAATACAGAAAATATGTATTTTAAAGACATATCTGCCTTCAGTCTTTCTTTACTTCAGGAAAGCAATACATGCAGCATATAATGAGAGTAAACACAAACTGACATTCACCCCATTTATCTGGTTAATTGTCATATTTTATTTTCTACACATAAACCGACACAATTCAGCCTCAATAAGGGTCCAGTAATGGAAATAATGAACCACATGCATCAATCCCTTTCAGTGTGACAATTAATCTCTTTCAAAGCCCCTGATCCCAGAAGTCCTAAACTCATGACCTGTCAAAAATATTGGCTATATCGTCATTCTATCTTTCCTGCTTAGATTGGGGTATGGCACCCCCCCCCCCCCAAACACACACACACACACACACACACACACACACACACACACACACACACACACACACACACACACACACACACACACGCACGCACACGCACACACATACACATACACACACACACACACACACACTCACACGCACACTGATGGCATTTCCCCACAGGGTGCACACACCACCCACACTCACTCTGAGCCAAAACGGACAGACAAACAACATGTGCTGAACCCTGATCACCATGGTTACCAAAAGAAAAACATGATACTCCCTACAGACACCTGACGGACGGTTGGGGGCAGGAAGAGACGGAGGGAATGTGAGAGGGGCAACCCTCTAAAGCTGATGATAACCTGGCTATACCTTTCCTGTTCTGGAAGTACACTTTAACCACTTGTACCCTATAGCATGTGCATGTGTTTTTTGTCCAATTCAAAATGGTGTTGTGTGTGTAGCAAATGTTCTCCCCGTGTCCCCTAAGGTACCTTCACAAAAAAAAAAAACAGGAAGTAACCCTGATCTCCTTAAATTACCCCTGGTCAGTCGGGACACTCATGTGTGAAGGAAGGAAGAATGGGTTCAAGTCCGGGTACACCCCCCTGGCAGGGGGGTGTAGAGCCCAAGATCACAATAGATAACTGGCACAAGGATGAAAAATGGGTCACAATATTGTTGGACAGTAAAGTAAAAAAGCCTGTCATAGACCAGACTAATGTCACTGCAAAGGTATTAGTCTGGAACTTCTGTGTTGAGGTTTTATTTCTGAGGGGCCGTTCCAAGCAGCAAAAAAAGTCTCACTTTGAATAGTGGGCTCTGATTGGTCCCTCGTGATTTTGGGCTGAGGGAAATACAATTCAAAGGAACAGACCCAATTAGCCCTCGCTGTGGAAGTTTGGGCTGGTTTCCGCAGGCTGCAAAAAACAGTGCTGCAAAATTGAGCTGTAATGTTACTGTGTATTAGCTTCAAGTGCAATAGGTAACTGATACATCAATATTGTGTGTGTGTTTGATGTTTTGTAACTACAGGGGTGTGAGAGCAAAGAGCTTGCATGCGGTATGTCGGGATGAGTCCAACCAGGAGTGCGATATGCATCCGTGATTCCTCTCTGGCTAGCTGGCCATAGCTCTACTACTCCCATCAGATCAACAGACAAAGACAGGGGAAATCCAGTGGATTGAACTTACAGAGCAACACGTGTATGTGTGTACAGTGCATGTGTGCATGAGTGTGTGTGCTGGGAGGTGGGCCGTGGCAGAGGCAATGTCTATGATGTCTACGTGAAATGCTTGTGATGAGCTTAGCATTGAGTGGGTGGTAATCTGTAAATCTGCTTTGGGCCAGTGATGCCAAACTTGTCGAGAGAAGAAGAAAATAGATACACAGACAGACAGACAGACAGACAGACAGACAGACAGACAGACAGACAGACAGACAGACAGACAGACAGACAGACAGACAGACAGACAGACAGACAGACGGACAAACGGACAGATAGACAGACAGACACGCAGACAGGCAGGCAGGCAGGCAGACAGGCAGACAAGCAGGCAGGCAGACAGACAAGCAGGCAGGCAGGCAGGCAGACAAGCAGGCAGGCAGGCAGACAAGCAGGCAGACAAGCAGGCAGGCAGCCTGAGGCAGGCAGACAAGCAGGCAGGCAGGCAGACAAGCAGGCAGGCAGGCAGGCAGGCAGGCAGACAAGCAGGCAGGCAGGCAGACAAGCAGGCAGGCAGGCAGACAAGCAGGCAGGCAGGCAGGCAGGCAGGCAGACCCCAGAGCTGTCTGCGTGTAAATGACAGCGTGTGCGAGAGAGAAAATAAAGAGTGAAAAGGAGGTTGACATTACATAACAGGCTTTTCTGTCCTTTGTGAACAATCACACATATTTATTTCGTTCACATGTATTTGTGCACGCACGCATGCACCGTGAGGCAGCATGGGGTTAATACATGGTGGGACTGGAGACAGCACCCGGAACATACATTTTTGTTCCGTCTTGCTGGAAGTGCATTCACCAATCGAGAAATGCTGGTAAAAACGCAGAACTTCAACCATGTTCAAGTTCAACCCTTCGTATAATAATTGGTCCTCACTACAACTCCAGATTTCCATCTACTGACCCAGCATCTCATTGGGAGGCTGTGGACACTTCAGGAACCCTCCTGACAATGACTTCAGGAGCATAGGAACTAGAAAGGAAGACATTTTGGGCTTGCATTAACACAAAAATTAACAATATTTTTTAAAACATGATTACCAAACCTGACTTAATATGATTCAAGTGGCCATCTTACAATAAGCAATACAGGAGGACGACCAAGTACATGACTATAGGTTTGAAAATGTTTGAAGTGCTCTTTAAACTTCACGATTTCTTCAGAATCAAAGTTCAGTAACAGCAATCACAAATTCGTCCCTCCTTTGATACAGTATAAGTCATACTTAAACCCCTCATACTTGCCCAGGGTCTTGGCTTTTGTCTGCTAGTTACCAAATGTCATGGAAAACAACCGCTTTTGATTGATCTTTTTCTGTTTTTTTGTTTCACTATTATATTGACTGTACAGGACCTAAACGGAAATAAGACCGCAAAGGTCTTTTTTTGGTGATCCTTTTGGATTAATACTTGTCTGACTGTACCGTGTATTGTTTTGCTATTTATTTATTTATTTTAAAATATTCAATCAATCAAAGATCTGAGCTATCTATATAGCTCACATGACATGGACATGTTGTGAGCTTGAAGATCTGCTGAATGTTCACCCCAAAATAGGGACACGACATTCATATGGCTAAGCCATGCACTTAAATTAAATTAAAAACAAACAAACAAAAACATGTAATGTCCAGCAGTGATTCATCAGACAGTGCCCCAAGGATTTTCCTGAAAGACTTCCCCCGTCCCAGACATGGTATGTGTGTGTGTGTGTGTGTGTGTGTGTGTGTGTGTGTGTGTGTGTGTGTGTGTGTGTGTGTGTGTGTGTGTGTGTGTGTGTGTGTGTGTGCGTGTGTGAGAGAGAGGAATAGGGGGTGGTGGTGGTGGTGGTGGGGGGGGGGGGGTTGTGGACCCAAACAATTATAAAGCTGTGTTCAGGGTTGGGTAAGTTACTTTTTAAAAGGAATCCCCTACAGTTACAAGTTACTTTCTAAAAATTGTAATCAGTAACGTAATCCGGGTTACCCAATTTCAAAAGTAACGTAACAGATTACTTTCAGTTACTTTTGGATTACTTTAAGCAACTCTATTTATCAGTAATTACAGTAGATACAGTATACTGTAGTTTTACTACTGTCCCTTAACAGGTCCCAACATATTTTTTCCATTTTTCTCACATACTTTATACTTGTATTATATAAGCACAAAATAAACAAAAAATAAATAACCAAAAACCCACTTGATTGGCAGAAATAAAATAAATAATTGTACTTTGTAGTTATGAGGTTGGCATGCAGTCACTATAGGCATTGGTGTATTTTTCCCTCTTGTTTGTCTCACAGACACATTATCCTCAAACAATAATAATCTAACTAGTGTAGGCCTACTAGTAATAATTCTTGCTGCAATTTGCTACAATTTGTGTCAAACACAGCATGCTCTTATTTTGGGTCAATGGGTAAGCAGAGTCAACATTCAAACAAGTCAAAACAGTCAACATTGTGCCTTCTAAACAAAAAGGCAAAAAAAAAAACCACATGCCATTCTCAGAAACATTAGAGTATTAACAGATATGCGACATCTCCTTTCACTTTCATGGAAAGGTCTAATGGCGGCTGCTCTACATAGCCTAGACTTCTATTGAGCATCGGGACAGTTTGTCCCTATTCAGGCTGCATGAACAGCGTCCCAGCGTCCAGTTTCTGACCCCTCAATGTCGCAACTCCGACATTAGCTGGCTATTGTGTGTGTGTGTGTGTGTGTGTGTGTGTGTGTGTGTGTGTGTGTGTGTGTGTGTGTGTGTGTGTGTGTGTGTGTGTGTGTGTGTGTTATTTTTATCTAAAGTTATGCTTTATCGTTTGATTGGACCTGCTTCCATGGAATACTGTAACTCTTGACTATCGAGGATTTACTGGAGCCCACTTTTTTAACGTGACAACGTGACAAACATGGAGTTTATAAGGAGGGCATCGGAGACCACAGTTAATGGATTATTGGACATCGTTTCCACTATCTAGTAAGAACACTTTTACATACTACATTTTGGTAGAAGAGATTAAAGCAGGTGACGTTGTATCAAGTTTAGAAGCGCTCCACACACACACACACGCACACCCCCACACACACACACACACACACACACACACACACACACACACACACACACACACACACACACACACACACACTACACACACACACAGCTGCTCCGTCGCTGCTGCTGCTTCTGCTCTGAGATCAGCGCATGCATGCGCTCACATCGGATCACATTTTGATTGATGGGACTTGTTAAGGGATCCGTTCATAAAAAAAAAAATGATTGAACCGGGTGTGGAGTCTGTGGACCCGGTTCCAGAAATGTAATCAGCATGTAACCCCCGTTACAATCTTGCCGTTACTGTAATCGAGATTACACGTTTTAAAATGTACCGTGAGGCGTTACCGTTACTGTTTTTTTGTAATCTGATTACGTAACGCCGTTCCTTGTAATCCGTTACTACCCAACCCTGGCTGTGTTTAATCTCACAACCAAAGTGCAGCACTGTGGGGCCAACAAAACATCAACAACTTTCCTCTCGCTGCTGCAGACAGCCTAGTGCTCTCTCTCTCTCCACCATCAGTGCCCCTGGCACGACCCAGAGAGAGAGAGAGAGAGAGAGAGAGCAAAAGAGAGAAAGAGAAAATAACTTAGGCAGGCAGACAAGATGCGATGGAGTGAGACAAAGCATGAAGGGGGGAGCAGTCAGGAGAGACGAGAGAGAGAGAGAGAGACAGAGAGAGAGAGCAGGGAGGGAGCTAGTGGGACAGAACGTGATGGTCCGCGTGACGCTGGCTCAGCCACTGCAGGCTGTTACGTAAGCGCACCCCCTGCCCTGTCTCCTCATGGAGCGAGCAGACGCCGCTCCTCTCCAATCCCTCGCCCAGCAGCCGCTGCCCGGGGTTTTTTTTTTCCCTCAGCTCACATGGCTCCTCACATGGCTGCCTCGCTCACTTGCTCCCTCCCTCCCTCTGTCCACCCCCCTCCCTCCATCTCTATCTCTCTTTCTCTCTCCACTCTCCTCCCACTCACTGCGCCCCAGGGTAGCCACCAGCCCCTGCTGTCTCTCTCTCTCTCTCTCTCTCTCTCTCTGTCTCTCGTTCTGTTTTTCTCCCTCGCTCTCTCCCTCTCTCCTTATACATCTCCCTGAATCACGCTCGCTCCCTCTCTCCTGTGCAGTGAGACTGTAGCTCCACGCTCAGGGCTACAGGGATATGACAAAACAGAGCACATGCACAACGCATACCTCGCACACCTACACACACGTATAGCTGAGGGTGCTGTTTTTTATTTCTAATGCAACTGTTCTTGACTTGTAACCGGGTCTCAAACATTTGTTGATGCTTCGATGTGGCTGACAACTTTCAAACTGCCGGCAACAATTGTAAAACAATAAAATTAAACTGTAAAAAAAAGTTTTATAAACTAACAACACTTTGCTATGAAAGGCATTTTGAGGATGTACTAGTGGCTATACTCAACACAAGAGGTTAGAAACAAGACCAGAACCACAAATAATAAAGAATTGGCCTCTTCAAGTGTCTGTGCATTCGGACAAAGACTGATATTTACCGCACAAGCAATACACATAAAGGATATGATAAGAAAAGATAAGTCAATAAGTAGTATAGTAACAGCAGTTCTACTAAAAAGTCAAAGTGAAAGTCAAGTGACACCATTCTCTGTTGCATGAACTCTGCTTGGCTGCAACACCTGCCTCACCTTTCTAAAAAAAAAAAAAGGTCATTAAAAGTCTGACACTTCTCTCATGGCCCCTGCATCCCCCCATGGGGGCACTCTCACCTAAAAGAAAAACCCCGTCCACTCCAAAACTCCACTCACTTTAGAGGCCTCTATAGCAGTGAGGGGGTGTGATAGAAGACTGGCTTCTGCATCCCCCCTCGCCCCCGATTCACTGCAGTATTGATTTGTTTGTTCGGTATGTGCACCCCCCCCCCCCCACTCTCTTTCTCCCGCTCTGTGAGTGTGTCCTCAAGTGCCTCCCTGCGTTATGTAACACAGCGAGACTCACAGCATACTGATGAGGGAGCGACTGGGCTGTGGGCCCATAGACCTGAGAGAGAGAGAGAGCAGCACCGACTAGAGCACAGCAGATCTCAGCACCGGACTAAATGCACCAAACCGCAAACAGCAGCAGGCTTTTCAGAGATGATTTTAACTCTGTATTTAAATGCTACACCTGATATATTAGAGAGAGAAAGAGAGATAAAAAGATATATTGACTGCTTTTCATAGTGCTTCAAACGCACATGGAGGTACTCCATGTTGAATACTCACAGGTTCCTCATAAATTCCCTTGTTGTTCAGCATCTCCCTGAGTCTGCAGGATTTTATTCTTGATATGCTTTATTAATCTGTGAATATGACAGATCGGAACCGTGGATAAATGGAAATATCTCCAGGTAATTTCTGCTAACATCCGAATCTGTGGGCACAAGTACCCTAAACAAGTAGTCATATGTTGTTAGTAGGAATAAATACAGAAGCACCAGGAACTCGAGTTTCTGGTTACTTAGAAAAGGGGAGCCAAACCAAGTTCTTATCTTTTATCAAATGGGTTCCAAGATTGTTAAGATTTGTATTTATGGATGATCTTGATTATGCTTTTGCACATCCATGCAATTTAATAGTTGTTAGCAGCTCTCAAATATGTATACTTCTTACAGAAATATCCAGTTCAACAGTAACAAACCACATATTAAAGCACATACAGTATGTGCAACAAAGAGTGCAACATAAAGGCATTTCAAAATGAGGCCAAGAACTATCGAATGGGGTTGTGAGGAAGGTTAAAATAAATTAAATCTAGAATGTTGCGCTCAGTGAGCACAAATCTCTGCCAGGAGGCACGGCCAAATAACACTGTCTGACGCAGTAACATCATGCTGTGTCTGTCTCTTCCTCTCTCTCCGTCTGTCTATGTCCGGTGCCCGTGTGCATGCATACAAGGCATTGCATGCAGGTCATACGTGTGTGAGTTGTCACTCGTATGTTAATCAAACACAGGCTTTAATTGAATCAGACACAGGCTTTAATGTGTGTCTGCACACGTTCACGTGTGTGTGTGTGTGTGTGTGTGTGTGCGGTCTCTGCGTGAGTCTTTCTCCGTCAGTGTTTAATGTGTATGTAATGTGCATTAATGTACATAATGTGCATTTTTATACCGTTCAAAAACTTGTAAACATGTGTGTGCATCAAAGGTGTACAGGGAATGTTGTCACACGTACATTATTGTATGTTGGTGTTAATCAGACATGGGCTCTTTTGTCAGAAGAACCGCATTGTCACATACAGTACATATATGTAGCCATGTTTATAATATAATTATATTATAGTATAATTATCACAAATGAAAGCAAAACAACGTTTGCCATTCTAGAAGCTCACAAAGTGAGGATGTACTGTATAAGAGCTGGTTGAAATATTTTTTTGTTTTTTGTTTTTTTTTGTTAAACAGTAAAAAAGGACTAAGTAGTTTAGGGAAAGGGCATTTGACATCGATTAAAATAAAGGCAATATAGCAATTAGGGGTTAAGTGTCTTTTTCTGGGATATCCCGGGTTTGAAACCGGCAACCTTGCGGTTGACATGCTGAAACTGTATATCTGCCATTGGGAAAATGTGAGTAAAAGTAAAAGAAATACTCCATTTTTGGAAATACTCAAGTAAAGCACAAATACCTCACTTGTAGTGTAAAAGTGCAGTGAATGGAAGCTAAGTTACTTTCTATCACTGCCCACTAGTAGGCCCCAGACGCCGCCCTGCTCACTGCTCCCTTGGGCCTAAGGCAACAAGAAAAGGTCACCAAGACCAAAACTTTAATTTAGGCCGCCGTCACACCAGAAAGATTTACTGTGATCAAAACGAATCCTGCTGTGTATTGTCAGAAAGCACCCTTCATTTGGTAGGTGTGAAGTCTCATTCGAATCCTAATGCTCATCAATTAAGCACATTATACTCCTCCCAAAAACGCTGCTTTTACTTCGCTTCAAAAAGCAGCAGAGTCCAGATCGCTGCAGGTATGAATGCACAAACAATGCAGTATAGTGGTGATTACATCCTAATTACTAAAGTCCTATAGCTTTAACTATTAGTAGGCCTACTATATTTCACTGTGTAGTTTATGAATTGAATGCATTGACAAAGGTTCCTGCTGTGGATGTGCAGTGTGAAAGCAAACCGCAGCAGATTAAATATGTAAGAATCATAACTTCTCCACCCATTCACATCAAGTCTACCAAAGTATTAGGTGAGAATGCAGCCTTACTGTCCTCAAGCTGTAGCAGAGAGTCTCCCCGGCTCTGCCTACACTTCTTCTCAACCCCGACTCACATCTGCCAATGTTTTGATACAGCTCTCGATGTTTGCCGTCTGAGCCGAGGTGATCCAGGTGCAATTATAGATCCTGAAGGCAGGCTGCAGGAGCTGGATGAAGATGGTCTGGTTTACCTGGTAGAGAGTGGGAGGAATTGGGAGGATGTGAAAAGGTGTCCAGTACTGTTGTTTGAGTGCTGTGCCGTGCTTTGCCATTTACCGATAACTACAACAATTGGGCCCCTGATGTTACCCACAGGATCAATAAATGCTACATATCTAATTTCCATAACAGATAATTATTGTATTTTTATTTATTTATTTTATTGTTATTATTAACATTATTTTAAAACAAATTATTGGAAAACGAAAAAAAAAAATCCTGTGGGAGCAGATCAAACCTCTGTCTGAAATAAGATATTTCACCATATCCCAGATGAAAATACAGCAAAGCAGGCAGTCTGCTGTCAAATGATAACTCTAAAGAAGTTAGAAGTCAGCCAAGGACAGATGGCACATCTGTGAATCTTTCTGTCCATGCTCCACAGTACTTCAGCTGCCTTTTACCTGTACATGTACCGTATAGAAGAATGCTACCCGGAGGCTGGAATTGTTGACAGAGAACCGGGAGCTAAAGAAGCCTTTGACAATGGCCTTTTGACATAGTTCGTCTCTGTGACGTACTTACCCACATGAAATATTTTAAATATGCGAACTCTTGAAAGTGGCACCTTTCAAACAATCCTCATATAAGAGAAAATAACTGTAATATAATATCCATAGTATTTCTTTGTAAAGTGAAACATATATAAAACATATATAATTTTGTCACTCAACAAAAATATAAACGCAACACTTTTGTTTTTGCTCCCATTTTTCAGGGGATGGACTTAAAGCCCTAAAATTCATTCCAGATATACAATATAACCATTTCTCTCAAACACTGTTCACAAATTTGCCTAAATGTGTGATATTGAGCACTTCTGCTTTGTTAAGATAATCCATGCACCTCACAGGTGTGCCACATTAAGATGCAGGTGTGACATCATGATTAGTGCACAGGTGTACCCCAGACTCTCCACAACAAAAAGACACCCTGAAATGTACAATTTTCTTTTGCCTTATTGGGTGTATGGGCCTCCGAACCAGTCAGTATCTGGTGTGACCACCATTTGCCTCATGCAGTGCAACACATCTTCTTCGCATAGAGTTTATCAGATTGTCAATTGTGGCCTGTGGAATGTTGGTCCACTCCTCTTCAATGGCTATGTGAAGTTGCTGGATATTAGTGGGAACTGGTATGCGCTGTCGAAATGGTAATAATGTGGTAATATTGTGTTATTACCATTTTTACAGTGTGTACCAGTTCCCACTAATATCCAGCAACTTCATATAGCCATTGAAGAGGAGTGGACCAACATTCCACAGGCCACAATTGACAATCTGATAAACTCTATG
The DNA here is from genome assembly GCA_039105355.1 of Benthosema pterotum. Lineage (NCBI taxonomy): Eukaryota > Metazoa > Chordata > Actinopteri > Myctophiformes > Myctophidae > Benthosema > Benthosema pterotum. Next base: position 45,998,417 of record CM076969.1, on the reverse strand, counting down.
CGAAGAAGATGTGTTGCACTGCATGAGGCAAATGGTGGTCACACCAGATACTGACTGGTTCGGAGTCCCATACACCCAATAAGGCAAAAGAAAATTGCACATTTCATGGTGTCTTTTTGTTGTGGAGAGTCTGGGGTACACCTGTGCACTAATCATGATGTCACACCTGCATCTTAATGTGGCACACCTGTGAGGTGGGATGGATTATCTTAACAAAGCAGAAGTGCTCAATATCACACATTTAGGCAGATTTGTGAACAGTGTTTGAGAGAAATGGTTATATTGTATATCTGGAAATAATTTTAGGGCTTTAAGTCCATCCCCTGAAAAATGGGAGCAAAAACAAAAGTGTTGCGTTTATATTTTTGTTGAGTGTATATAATTTTGTAATTTATAAGAATTATATATGCCATTCAAAACAGATATAAAATCCATAGTATTTTTTGCATAGTGGCTTGTACGAAACGTGCCACTTTCAACAGTGTGCATATATGACATTTATATGAAATTTTCCATATGGCTATAGGGCCACACGTCTGTGTGGTTACGATGGGTCTTGCTGGTGCTGTCATCAAGGACACATACATACACAGTATGTTGTGCAGGTTTATTCATTCGCCGTTTCACTCAAGCGTCACTCCACTCACTCATGCAGTATTTCAGTGTGATTATATAACAAGAGAATGTATGCAGGACTTATCCATTTAGAGGGATATTCATTTGGACTGGTCACATAGGCCATTTGCACCTACACGACAAAACAACAGAAAGCACACACTTTAGTCAAGTGATCCATAATAATTCATTGGTTCAGTGCTGTTCCATGACAATACAATTTCTCCAAAAAATGCAATGTGGTTGCATCAATCGCTATTGGGCCCCTCTAATTTTGCGAGATAGAGTCAATCACAGTGTCACAGTGGTGATCAGTTGTAAATACTTCAGAGGTGATTTATATCCCTTTGCAGCACATGAGCCTATACATAGAAGGAAATGGGATTGCTTTTGACTGTAACTTGTCACCCTCAACATAACAGGATAGTTTTCTTTGCTATTTGTGGCAATCAGACCAGACACTATCACTTAGATAGATCTAGAGATCACCCTTCAAAATATGTAGGAGTAGGAACAAAAAGTGTGTTTTGAAGAAAATCTATCCTGATGTAAAAAAAAGTGTGGCCTATATGAAGAGATGTGTCATACCTTACTTACTTATAGGATATTTGTTCTGGCCCCTTGATGCTGTTTAACATTAAGTGACACATCGTCCAGAAAGTATGCAGACAATTTGGCCAACATGTTGAGTTGACCGATGTGAAAGACAATGGAAGAGGCACCAGGAGGGATGCTTCCCTCCTTGCCTCCAAGCAAGGAGGGAACTTGAGTTGAGTGTTGACAGAAAACGGCTGGAGGTCCAGCAAGCCTTTTGACATGCATCTGGATCAACAACACCTTAGCCTGGTGTAACCTGAAATTATTTTGGCCGGGGGGAAGAGGGGGGGTGGTCCAAGCCTGGACGGTAGATCAAGCTGATCTTATTTGATCTCACCAACGTGTCGTCATGCCCGGCCCATCCCCCGCCCCTCCACTGCTGTGCTACGACACATCGTTTGGAGCTACGTTCACCCCGAAAGGTTGACTGACTCTAGGCTACTGTGGGTACTGTGGATTTCACACAATGTGGACGAAAATGGAAGCCTGGGTGTCGAGGCTTACAACACCTTGAAGAACTCAAGGCCAAGGAGATATGAAGGGTTGTGTTATCCAAATGGAACATCGCTGGTTTTCTCTGCAACGCAATACTGCACCCAGTCTAGAGCAAAAGCCCTCATATGAAAAAGGTCGACATGGCAATTAGCAATGTAAATTAAATCATAACGGGAAGCCTGAGGCTCACCGCTGCAAGTATCCCCCTTGCCAGTCCTTGTGGAAATAACACCTCTGGCCTTCTTTGGGTGGCTGCCACCCTCGTGATGGGCAGGCAAGCACAAAAGCATGCCTGGCAGATCCTACAAAACCTATCTCCAGATATGCATGGTTGGCAGCAGCATGGAAGCAGAAGTGGGAGTCAGCCAGGCCCTCCAGCATGCATCACTACATCTGGCAACCAAAAGATGGCATGACAGGATGAGACGACCTACAGTACCTCAACGCCAATGGACCACACTGAACCGCTTACAATCTGGGTTTGGGTGCTTCAATGCAACGATGCAGAAGTGGGGATGGCGGACAGTACGGCATGCAAGTGTGAGACTCTGAGCTGAATGGCAACCACATCATCAACAGCTGCCCCTTAAGCCAGGGCTTTACAGACGGGGGGTAATAAATCGTGCCTTCTAGTTCATTTTCAACGGGACCAGTGTTTTGTGCTTAAAAGCACTGTGCGAATGCATAGCCAAACACACACAACACACACACACACACACACACACACACACACACACACACACACACTGTATGATGATTTCAGAGTTGTGACAGTTCACTACAGTGCACCCCTACATGGTAACTATCATTCCTCAACTGTTTCGGACATGGGGCGACTTGCTGAATCGCCCCAGCTCCCTGGCCGTGTTCTTGGAGGTCTGGATGTTCTGGGGACCCCCCTGGGAAGGCTGACAAGGCCAAACGCATCTGTTGTCAGCTCACCAGAGGTAAATAATAAATCATGTGAAAAGCAACGTTTCATGAGTAGCTGGCCTTCTTTTTTCTATTGTACTGCCGACAGTTTTAATACAGAGTGTTGCAGGTTGTCTGCTTTGGCAGCTCTCTTGTGACCCCCCTGGGATTCCCTGGGTAGCTCAGCATGGTAACTGTCTCATTTATCTACCATCTAGAATGCTCTTTTAACATTAATATTGTTTATTGTATCAATATTGGTAAATTTGGCATAAATACCAAGAAAAGATAATAAAATGTTGTCCATATCAAGCAGTCCACAAGGCATTTCCCAGCAGTATATCCGGGAGCTGAGATATTAATGATGGAAGCAGTAATGATGTGGAGTCTGATGATTCAAGCATGGTGAGATTATACATTTTACTGATTCACTTCACCTAAGCCACTGCAAACAAGGTGTCTGCTTTGGCTGCAGTCCTGTCTATGTCTGGCTAGCTCTGACACAGAAGCTGAAACAAACGTGAAAATAAAACTCAATAACTATGAATTATGGATGAGTGCAATTGTTCACCTCAAACAGCAAATGAACAACACTACAGCAAATCAATAAACTTGTGTCGTGGAAGTTTACTGATAAGGGCAAAAGAAGCAAAATTCAACAGAGAAAGTACAGTAGTATTTTCAGCGACAGTACTGTGCTCTACATGGCTGAGGTGTCACCATCACCAGGGCTAGGGTGAAGAGAAGGACATTTTTTCACACCTGATTGTAATGGATGCTTGGACCCCCCCCTGTTCCTTGTTATTAGAGTAAGTACAGTACTATTTTCATCGACAGTACTGTACTATATGAGGGACGGAGCAGAACATTTCGGTGAATGCCATAATGGGAGATTGAACTGCAATTTTAATTCGGAACACTCAGGCGATGACAACAAATGAATACTTCAGTAGAGTTCTGTGGAGTGCACCTCTAAAGCGACTTCATCACTGATCATAGGATGTGCTGCAAATGCAAGAAAGAATTGTTGCACTGCATGTCATAGAAATGCTACCTTTCTCATTTACACAAATCTGCCTGACAAGACAAGTTGTGAGGTGCACCGTGCAGAGCTCAAGAAATGTCCCAGTTTGACTTACTTATCTGGGGATTTGACAGTCAGAGAGCAGTGACTGTGCACCAATATAAGTGCTAGTGTGCACAATAGAACTCGTGCTTTTACAGGTCAATGCACAAATTGTCTATGTCTGTCTGCAGATCCGTTTGTCTCCCACTTATACTGATGCACATCATCAACATGACAGAAACACAGTCTTAAAAAATACAAAAGTTAAACAATACACTGATGATTAATTGAAGTTACTGTGGCTTTTTCTGCTGCTACAGTGTTTTTCATGATTGTATGTTTACCTGGTTATTTGAGATCTCCCTGAACAAATTCCTATCACTGTGACTGCATGGTCAGTTTTTTCTAAATGTTGAATCTTGAAACTAAAGGTACTATATTAATATTAAAGTGTTGTCCTGATGTGACGGACCAACCTTGTCATCTCTCCGCAGAGTGGTAGCATCCAGTTCAAACAAAGAGGAATCATCTACAAAGGAAACACCCAGGGTGTATGCATAAGCTATCTTCTGCGCTGCTTGGAGTGTTCAGGGTACTCATTCTGCAGCAACCACACATGTACAGAAAACATGACACCAAGTGCAAACAATTACTCAGTCAGCTTCATGTACATTGCATCCAAAAAGGGCGTGTGTCATATGTACAATACTGTACACAATACTTGACAGTAATCTCCATACAATATATGGGCATAAAAGGGACATGGACTGATGGATAGACTTCGCCAATGCAAATATGGGCATATTGGTCCAATCGAGGATGCAAAGTAGGTGTAGTGGCCCCAACTCATATATGTGAGGACCGTGTATCAGCCTGTATCTGTTCTACATAGTGTATATGCCTAGACTATGCCCACTGCAGTATGTATTGTTTTAGCCTATGCAGGCAGGCAGATAATTGCCAAGCACAGGGTTAATTTCTGCCACTATTCTCTGCATGTCAACAGGAGACTCCCCAGGCAAGGCTGCTTCCACGCCTGAGTCTCTCTCTTGGTCTGTCTGTCTGTCTCTTTCTCTCTCTCTCTCTTCCCACTCTCCTCTCTTCTTCTCGTCTGGTGACTCACCCCACCAGCTTAGCACAGCCGAGCAGACAGCACGTCTGCCTCCCCTCCCTCCCCTCATGCCACCCCCTCCACACACACACACACACACACACACACACACACACACACACACACACACACACACACACACACACACACACACACACACACACACACACGTTATGTAAGGGGCCCCCTGTGTGTCTGTGATACGGCACTGTGCGCGCGCATTGAGAGGAGTTTGCGTGTGTTCGTTGCAGAAGCAGAATACAAATGTGGAAGGTAGCTAGGATCTGCGAGAAATGTCTGGATATAGATAGACTTGAGAGTTGAAAGAGTTCGATAGAACTGTTTGTGAGTGTGCTTGTGCATGGTGTTACGTGTGTTTGTGTTACGCGTGTGTGTGTGTGTGTGTGTGTGTGTGTGTGTGTGTGTGTGTGTGTGTGTGTGTGTGTGTGTGTGTGTGTGTGTGTGTGTGTGTGTGTGTGTGTAATATGGGATTGCATAACCATAGCCAAAGGGAGAGAAAAAGGGTCCCAGAACTCAGACAAGAATATAGAAACTCTTTCAACTGCACACTCATGCACTCTTTCATGTCCAACACCTTCGACTCACCATTCTCAACACTCCTTCACCAGACTCAACATTCCTTCTACATTCTCACAATGACAAGACATGTAATTTGGAGTAATGCACGTGTTGCATATTACATCTGCATTAATTGTTCTATTACATGTAATCTTGTTAGATGTATTTGGTTTCATTTTACGTTCTCAGGATCTCATAAATAAATCTATAAATGTTAATTTGGTAACCAACTCAAGCTGAAGACCACCTGGACCACTGGTGGTAGTTCCTCAGATCAGCAGATGTTTAAAGTAACAGACACCAGATATGACAAGTTCCCAACTTACTGTACAACAGGCAAATAAAGAAGAGCAGGTGCACTTCCTCCAGATACTTCCCCTGGTTAATGTAATAGGTAAAGTAAGTAAATAAGTAGCCTTGGCGGGCCATGATGCCTTGGGGTCCAGCTGAACCATGAGGTCCACATCAAGGCAGCTTGATAAGTGCACCCCCTGATCATGGCACTAGTATGTTGCAGGGACTTACACCCCAATCCAACACTTGATGCTGAGTGCCAAGCAGGGAGGCATTGGGTCCCATTTTTTTGTATTTTAAACAGTTGCAACTATTGTGTATTATGTATAAGATAATATAGGAATCAAGATAAATGAATGAATGAATGAATGAATGAATGAATGAATGAATGAATGAATGAATGAATGAATGAATGAATGAATGAATGAATTGAAAATAATTGAAATTGGGATATGACTTGTTTATTACCATCATTGGAATCAGGCATAATCTAAAGGAAAGAAAAGGGAAATGATTTGAAATACGGTTTGTACTACAGGATGTTGAAAGGGTCATTGATTTTAAATCATGGTTATCCTACACAAGAATGGAGGGTTCATTGGGTTCAGTTTACTATTTGGTGTATTTGGCAGCAGTTGGTCCTGTCATGTCTGAAAAAACTCTTAACACAAAAAGAGAGATGTTCATATCAGTGGGAATGCTGCCACCTACCGCATATATTGGGTAAAACTGATGTTTTGTTTTGTAAAAAGTGAATTACTGTGAAGCCTATACTGTAAATTGAGATTAGTCAACTGTGGTCAAATCTTCCTATATGATCAACTTCAGGTCACCCAGTGTTATTGCAGCTGTTAGTACCCCAAACAGACAGACAGACAGACAGACACACAGACGTGGCCAGTCATTGGTGCCGTTAGGCACCTGTGCCACTCAAAACACGACACAACACACACAATAAGCCAGCATAGACAAATGTGTTCTACTTCTGCACGAGTCAAGGCACATATAAATAGCATCAGAGTTCCAAAGCTGGATAAAAGGCAATATATAATATATACTGTAAATATACAGTATGTCCAGCACAACCCACACAGTCCGTATGTGTATTATTATAACTAAGTGTTGTGGATTTTTGTTCTGTGCCTTCAGCAGCCAATGTGGACCTTTGCGGGGTGTGACCGTCTTTGCAGTTCAGCCTAGTTGATGCTTGTCAGTGACACATTGCTCTCAATAGAATTTACGCAACAATACCATAGCATTTCAGATAGGGATGTGCCCTCAGGCGGCAGCGGTGGCTCAGGTGTAGAGTCCCTGGATGGTAACCGCAACCACAAGGCTGCCGGTTCGATCCCAGGCTCCCCGAGTTATTGTTGATGTGTCCCTGAGCAAGGCAAATTGCTCATGGTGTGGTTGTGCCTTGCATGGTTTCTTCCGCCATAGTGTATGAATGTGTGTGAGATTGGGTGAATGTGATTCACAATCTAGGTAAGGCGCCTTGGATAAAGCTATATAAATGCACCATTTACCCTCTTTGCTTTACATTGTGTGTGTTGTACGGTACCTGGACATCCCACAGAGATTTGGGGCTGCATAGTTTTGGCACACCGCTGCAAGATGGTCTTGAGGAATACATGCTGCTGCTTCTTGTTTGTGTTCTCGTCGAAGGTAAGGATCAGGAACTTCTCCGCCTCGGCATACGCATCTTCCTAGCAGAGGACACACATTAAATTGCTATGCTAAAGGTAAGCTGGCCAAGAAATATGCAGCAGTATACACAAGGGTAGACAACTAAGGCCAGTACAGTACAATACTTTAGAGCCCTGAGGAACTTAACAGTGATTAAGTTATGGTGTTGACAATGTAGGCTATATTAAACCTTTTAGTAAGACAGTGAAAAAATGAATACCCTAAAGTGCTGATTAAGCCATTAACCAAACCTTCCATGTAAAGGGACACAATGTGTCCAATGTGAAGGAAACTGGATCTGTGTTCTGACATTTCTCTGAAAGTTCAGAAATCGTTTGACATTTAAAAGGCTGGCAGTTCTTTGAATTAAACCACACGTTACAGTCACTCTACTCTCCCCCTAACGGTTAAAAACAGTGTAAGCACAAGAAAAGTGACTTGCAGAAAGAAGAAAATAAATAAGCAACAAAACTGATGTTTTTTCTTCTTTTAAGCTGGTCGTGTTAACTTGTGTTCGTTTTTATGCTTAGGTCAACGTCTTTCTCGTGCTGTCAGGGTTAATCCTGATCTGTTACATTATGTTTTTGTATATTGACTGTCATTGACCTCACCTACATTATGAAATTAATGTAGGCCTAATATGTTTAACAAAGACATACAATGCAATAAAAACTAATCTGATAAACTAATGGTTGCAAATTGTAGCTATTAACTGGGGAAAGAGAAAAAGTCCTTCCCTTATATGGTTACAACTAGCTCTGGTCCAGAGCTCCACTGCTTCTGAGTCTGAGTCTGACTTGCATAGCTCCACTGCTTCTGAGTCTGACTTGCATTGGAGCTCTGCTCGTCTCTACTTTTCTAAATTCTACGTCTTTACTTTATTTACTTCTTCACTTGCTCACTATGGTGCATACTTATGGAGGGCTATGCCACTAGAGAAGAGAGGCTGGTCGGGTGGAGTAATGGCCGATTGAACGGAGACGAGCAGAGCTCCAATGCAAGTCAGACTCAGAAGCAGTGGAGCTCTGGACCAGAGCTAGGTTACAACACTGTATACACACTAGTATGGAGCATTAACTGAAAAATAAACATATACAGTGTTGCAATAAGTATTCTCTACTTACCATCATGGCTGTAGTAGGCTAGAGATAGACCCGTCACCTGTACCTCTCCCCACCCTCATCACATACGAGTTTCCCGCCAAGATACTGGGGCTCGCAGTGTGTGTGTGTGTGTGTGTGTGTGTGTGTGTGTGTGCGCGCGCGCGCGCGTGCGCTATGTGTGGTCACCTTAAGATTGAAAAGAGAAACGGTTGATCGATTTCTAGTCCTACCTGGGTTTTAAAGGCACCTCCAAGACAAAGTGTAAACTAGACCAGCAGTTCAACTACGTTCTTGAATCTTCCGATACCTGGCTTCTAGCGCCATCTAGTGCCAATAAAGCTACAAAGTTGTGACCATCATGGACAAAAACGTCTCTATCAGGGTAATAATAATTAATCAATATAACCAATCCATTCTTGTGTGTAAACCAGAAAGGTCAGACTGGTAGGAAACCATATTATTAACACAGTCATTAAGACCTTAACAGTAGCCTATTGTCCATGTTGTGCATGCTTTGTCACCATCTTCACACACACGCACACATAGGCTGTACAGATCTCACCTGTATTTTTAGATGTTCAGGATAGATTCTGTTCCTCCTGGCCTTAATGTGTCTTGATGATAAAACATTTATCCAGCTACTGTATACTTGCAGTATGCACTTGCATACATGCAGAGTCACATTTTCTTTTGTTATTCGTTTCCTAAGGAGGAGGAAACAAATCACCGGTTCGAAGGGTGTTATCCCTTTTATTACATGGCTAAGCTTACATCAGTGGTTTTCAACCAGTGGTCCTTGAGAGGGTTCCAGGTGTAGTCCCTAGGCTAAATGATGGAGAGTTGGTTAACCAGTAGCCCTGTTCCGTCCCGAGGGAATTCTAACTAACGGAACGGGCTAGTTAACCAGATGTAACTCGTTGAGAGCATAAACATGAAACGAAAGGGACCCGCAACATAAACATTAAACCAAATGGACCGCCAAGGGTCCATTTGATTCCATACGTTTACACTCTCAAGAGTTACAATATGATATAATATATATAATATAACATAATATCCATTACCTGTAGCTAACGGCGTGCTGGAACTAAATGCGGAAGCGCGCCACGGATTGATATGAGTCCGTTATAGTGACATACAGTATGTGACCGCTCACATGACCAGAACATTGGCTTCTGATTGGAGCATTCATTCAAGCCTTGAATGAAGGCTTGAATGGCTTGCAATGCAAGTAAGAGTTAACATTATGCGTCCACAAACAATTTTTCTGTGACAAAGTCCTCAAATCATTTTTAACATAGCTACATATAGCATAGGTTTGACCGATTCAGTTTATTCACATTTCTTTACAAGGAGATAAACTCAGTGAAATTTGTGCAATTTGTATATTCTATAAAGCTGGGCAGTTTACAGTTCACTGTGCTCTGCATTCTTTTGAATCTTCTCAGGGACCCTTTGAGTCAGGAAGGTGTAACGGTCCTTCTTCAGGTGCTGAGCAGACTTCTGTTCCAGGAGACCAATGGACAGGTAGTGTTCATCAGCATCATACTGCTGCCAATGTACCAGGCCAGCTCCATTAGGTGACCTACAGCACATGGACAGTGTTATTAGGACGAGTATTGACTCTAATGAGAGTACCGCTATGTTTAGTAGGGACTAAAGGTCAATATATGATCTATCCTACAGTACATCAGAAATGTAAGGTATTTACGATGAAAGGGAGTGGGTTGTTGACTGATTTAGCCTACCCACCGTTTCAACAACCCTGAAAGAGTGGTAAACAAGCCAACAACCCACAACCTTTCATGGTAAATTACGCTTTACCACTTTTGTTAGCCTACATATAAATGAAAGAAACACTTGCAAGGAACTTTAGTTACAACCATTCGGAGACGCTGGCCGCTCATTTGCCTTTTATTTTGCATCGGACCGCATCCAGGATTTTTGAAGTTCCGAGTGAAGTTGTCCTATTTAGTATTTACCTATCTTTTTAAGCCAATCGCAATCCAGTATTTGAACACATAACTCGAAAAAGTGGTAGAAGTTCAGAATATAAGACATCAGATTCAGAAGGTGCATGTTTTGCGGTTTCCAGTCATATCATAGATATACTAGAACTACATACTGACGTGGTTTTAATGGTGTTTGATTTTAGCCTGGAGATTTATCAATGGCCCGAACAAATGTACTCTAGGATTGGCTGTATTGGATTGTTTGATAAATCTCACATTAATATTGGATTAAATTAATTCCCGGTCTAATTTTTAAGCTTGGTTCTACACTCCATTTAAAAGTTTAATCCTACCCTGTCCGAGCAAAGTTTCCCCAGTAGCTCATCATAGTTTTGCTGAGCTGCTCCTCTTCTGCTGTACATGATACTGTAAAGAAAATGGTTTAGTGAAGCTTCTGATGTACACTTTCAAAGAGGTATTGATTCTTGGAAAACCAGAGCTATTTATGTGCCATTCGTTAATACAATTTAAATGCTTTTAATATATCACTCACTCCCAAAATCGGCATAGGACGTGCTGAAGCAGCTTCCTAATACTATGAGGATTTCATCAGCATGGTCTGCTCCAACAAAGCTTGGCCTTCTCTCCTGCATGTGTGTAGGTGGATGCTTATACTCATACAGATACACAGGAGCCCCTGCATCTGGTTGTACACAAATTGATGTATTCAAGTTTCAACACCAATGTCCAAGCGTAAACGGGTTAATACAATTGTTCAGATTGCAACATTTTTCTACTTACCTCTGTGGGAATTTGCTGTCTCAATGGCTGGAATGGTAAACCATAAGTCTCCAATCAGCTGTGTAAATCCATCTCTTATTTTCAATCGATCTCCAGAGGTTCCAAGATATTCATCTGCCACAAACTCTTTCACTGAGTCATCTGTCAGCTTGAGGAATAGAGAAATGATTATGTCTATAATAACAGTAAATATGACAAACATTAGCCCATCAAATGAATGTAACAGTGTTTGTCTTACATCAGGGGCAAACATGGATATATAAGGCATGATCTGTTCCCGGTCCATCCCCTCTGTCCAGTTTGGGGGAGCAATGAACTAGAGGAGCAAGAACATTGTTTTGTCTTGTAGAATAATCAGTCAAACAAACAAAAACCCTCAAAACAATACATTTCAGAAGGGCCTATGTAGTAGACTCAAATTATTCATTGAATGTTTTAATGTCTCATGGTCTCATGTACATACCATTGGCAGCAGCCAGCCTCCTTCATGATTATTAATGCCCGTTATGAATGGGATTTTAAGAATTTCATGGTTTTGGAACAGTTCGTCCACAGGTTTTGTCAGGAAAATTCCATCAACATTGACAGGGTATCTCATCATGTCATCCTTGAGAGAAAAACATTCCATTGTGTAAGAGATTTAAGAAGGAAGCTCAGCAAGTGTAAAACTCAGGGAAGTGGTGCTGAAATTAAAATCATTGTCAAACATTTCACTGAAATCTAAATAAAATATTCTATATGACAAACTTGTTATGTCACCAGATGATATCTAAGGTTACTCGTACATGTCTAACCTTTTCGAAAGTCAGCATAGCATCAACGTCCATGGATCTCAGGCAGTCAGCAACCATTTTTGTACTTGTGATGTCACATCCTGATGCATTGGCTAAAATCTGGCAAGAATGATTAGATAATCGCAATTGTAATAATTATGTACAGGAACTCCTTTTGGTGTTTTAAGCATTAGATTTAGCTATTGAAAGCAATAGCATTAGATTTTGAAAAATAAGAGATCTACAAACTCGTAGCATGCAACCTGGTGGCACGCGATTGCAGAGCTGCTATTTTTTGGAAGATCGTGAAAACGTGGTGCCAATCTTTGAATATTATGTTCTTTCATAGCAAACATTATTAACTCAAATCTTTGCTTCTGGAATGTCCCTGGGACATACAATATTTTCTGATGTGGGTCCGCAACCAAACAAAGATAATTCTGGAGGTCCTTGGCATGAAATATTATTAGCATCGCTGTAGCCTGGCTTAACCCGAAATGATTTTGGCCTAGGGGGCGTGGGGTGCCGTCACTTTTTAGACGGCAGATGAGGTGATCTGATATGATCTCACCAACACGTGGTCATCCCTGGCCCCGCCCCTCCACTGCTGTGCTATGTTACATCATTTGAAGCGACACCCACCCTGAAAGGTCGACACCCCCCTCTAGGCCACTGTGGGTAACATATTAGTCCAGGCTTCTGTTTCGTGCAACGCAGACAAAAATGATAGCCTGGGTGTCGAGGCTGCCATCACTGACACAGAAACAGATTTTTCACAAAACTAGAAGTCATTAGAAGTCATTTTGTAGAATCCAGAGTCAGGTCAAAGTGGGTTAAAAAAAACTCTTGTTTGCATAGTGTACAAAATAATTGTGTGTTTATCGGTACAACGCCAACATTTTAATCTCAGTTGGGATTGACGTGGCTCCAATGTGGATATCAGACGAGCCTGTGGCATTAGTTATTGACCATGTCTATTTCAGCCAAATCAGAGACTCATTAACTTCCAATATAAAACTTACAGGCAAGACATATGTGGAGGAACATTTTTTTCTTCTGTGGCCCACTGACTTTTATGCATGCCATAAATATAAAGTAAAGTGTTAATAACCTGTGCTATCGGTAAAGGATTTTCTGTGAACATTGCATCTATTGCAGCAGTGCCACTCTCAGCAATTCCATGGTGAAACAGGCCATCAGATAATGGAGACAGAGCCTGTAATTAAAGAAACACAGAGCATAGAAATGATAATAAATACAGGTAATCCTCCCTGAATGTATTCTTTGTCTGCCATCAAGATTCAGAGAATGTTGATTGTACCATACCAGGAGCGACACGCTCAGTCCACCAGCAGACTCCCCAAATATAGTGACTGAACCTGGATCTCCTCCAAAGTTGTGGATGTGCTCCTGGACCCATCGCAGAGCTGCCACCTGGTCCAGTAAACCAAAGTTTCCTGATAACTGTTCATCTCCAGTACTGAAAAGAGTAGATGATCAGGAATCACTAAAACAAGTCACACAGTTCTTTCTCAAATGTGCAAGACATCATCATACTTCATCCTCCCCACCTGAGAAATCCCAGTGCTCCTAAGCGATATTGGACCAGAACCACAATTACATCCTGGTAAGCAGCCAGGGCAGAACCATCGTACATTGAGGCTGAGCCACTTGATAGCCCTCCACCATGGATCCAGAGCATGACCTAGCGAGTAGAATATTTATTTTCTTTCTCTTTTTTAATTTTACTAAAAGCACTCAACAATTTTATTGAGTAACAAACTCTTACTGGAAGCTTGACATCTTCAGCATGTATTGCTGGAGTGTAAATGTTGAGGTAAAGACAGTCTTCTGAGATGTCAGGGATATCTGCTGTCTCTGTGAAAATCATCTTGAGCATCTTTAAAAGTAGTGGTCTATTTTGGACACACCTGTAGAAAAAAAAAGTACTCCAAATAATATGTGGAATAAAGTTAATGCAATAAATACCTACTTGACTGCTGGCTAACTTACATGAATGGTTGTTGAGTGGCATCTCTCACTCCCTCCCATGCCTCTGCAGGCTGGGGTGGGGCCAGTCTCAGAGGTCCAACAGGAGGCTTTGCAAATGGGACTCCCAGGTAGGCATGGACCCCCGTATCCTTCCCCTTTACACTCACATGCTCTCCTCTCAGACTTCCCAGTTTTGTGTGGACTACAGGCCCAGTCTTTGGTCTGTGAGACAAGTAACATACAATGATGCTGTACTGAGTTTCACTTAGATGGTAGAAAAAGAGAAAATAGAGAAAAGGGCTTTAGAGGTACACTAAAGTATGCAGGAATGGCGAAATCCATTTGGGGACGCAAATGGATTTGGGTTGGGTTGGGTTGGTTTGCATAGCAGTCAAGGGTTTAGGCATAGGTTTCACTGAGGTTATGTTTAGTGATTAGGTTTAGGCAAACCGGTCGACTGTTGTGCCACACCGTTGCAACTGTTATGCAAAACAGCCGTGACTGTTATGCAAAACAGTTGCGACTGTTTTGCAAAATAGTCGCAATAGTTATAAAACTGTCACAACTTCACGGTTGCAAATGGATTTCGCAGTTTCTCAAAAAGTATGAGTAAAGGATCATACAGTTCATTTTTCTCCATCTTCTCTCGATGTTGTCTGATCTTCTCAGGAAGGGTTTCAGTCATGAAAGTGTAACGGTCCTTCTTTGGGTGCTGAAGAGGTTCCTGTTTCATCCCTATTAAGAGGTAGTCTCTCTCTGCTCCATACTGTGGCCAGTGTACCAGGCCAGCTCCATCAGGTGATCTATAAATGCAAACAAACGCACAGTACAGCAAGGTTGACTGGTCATACCAATGAGGACAGTAGGAGAAATATTAGCCATTACATTTACTGCAATGAAAAAAAAAAGCAAAAACAAACAAAAACAAAAAAACATAAAACAGTTTTCTTATTGTATTAACAAAGACCAAACATCTCAGTTAAAGATGGAATAGCATTTTTTCCACTCTAAAACTGATAAAGTATATGCAGATCCATTATTATTTTGCAGATCCAAAACAAACAAGTTGACTACACAATACACATACACTGTGTGTGTGTGTGTGTGCGTGCGCGCGTGCATGCGTGGGGGGGGGGGGGGGGCAGAGAATATGATTGGGGCGACCAATCATATTCTCTGTTCATGCAGTGGAGGTCGGAGTTTGTCTGGTGGGTGTGGATGTTGATGGGTGGTGATCCAGTTGAACTGAAGCCACACCCACAGAAAAAAATATAGAATAATCACAGCACTCCCTCTTTAAATTTCCTTATTGTATTATCATCCTTAGAAGAACATCCATTGTGTTACTAAACAAACATTCGTGGACTGGATAAAAAAGAAAGAAAAAAAAAACTATGCACATTGTAGTATGTATCTTACTTTGTGTGAGCAAAGTTGCCCCAGTAATCCATCATAACTCTACAAAGACCTTCATCTTCCTCTGTACATGACTCTGGGAGAGAAATAATTATAGATGGTGTTAATATAATCAGGTCTTTGTCTTATAGGCTACATAATCATGAGCTGCACATTGTGGCCTTACCTTGCATTCTGATGTGACCTTCTGTGAAACATAATCCAAAAACAAACAAAATATCATCCCCATGATCAGAGCCAACAAAGCTGGGTCTCTTCTTCTTGAGGAAGCTGGGTGACTCCTCTAACTTGTAGAAGTACACTGGAACTCCTGCATCTGTTTGGAGGATGAAAGAAAGTATTACATTCATGTCTTGCAACATAACTGGTTTGTGATTTATTTTAATGTTTTTTCCAAAGATTTGGTATCAAGTAGTAATAGCCAACAATCAGAACACAAACTACCAAAATGCTTTATAATGTGCTACATTCACACACAACCATACACGGTACCACCCTCATTGGAAGCAGCTAATATGTCTGCTGTCTCCATATTCAGGAGACAAACTGGGCGTCTTAACAGTGTGACAATTATGGCGAGCAACACTTGAATTGGCTATTGCCAATTCACTTGGCTATTGCCGACAATATGCAGCAGGATTCGTTTTAATCACAGTAAAACATTCTGGTGTGAACACGACCTTAGTCTTACCTCTGTGGAAGTTTGCAACCTTAATGGCAGGAATGGCAAAAACCGCATCTCCCATCACCTCAGTAAGACCATCTCTAACTTTCACACGATCCCCTGACGTTCCCATGTATTCATCAGCTACCAGGTCTGCTATCCATTGGTCTTCAGGCTAAATCACAGAAAGAACAGATAAGGCATTGAGATACAGTATAAAATAATTGAGGATGGGGGAAGCTTCCATGCTCCAGACAGTACCGTTAGATTTTTCAGGACATGTGCAGCCAGGAGTAGTCATGCTTATTTATTTACTGCCCACGTGTGACATAGCTTGTATAAGGGCAATCATGGTTAAATAAATGGTAAGGATTTGTTTGCAATACATTTGTTTGCAATACAATACCTATGTTGTGTAAAGGTTGGAAATAATTGCCCGGCATTCTCTGTCATTTTTTTTTTTTTTTTTTTTTAAACAAAAATGCACGTCTCATGAAACAGACATGACGGAGGGATCCCACCCAGAGGTCCCATTGCCTGGAGGGACTTGACACTTTTATTGGTTCTAAAACTAAGATTCTTCCGTTGAAGGTTCAAACCTAAAGCACCTTTAAAGAGGGGGTGTCGTGATTTTTGTATTTTTTCCAATTTTGTACATGTTTGAGAGGTGACAGTATGTAAATAGATCCCTGTGTGTTTTTTTATGTGCAATGATGTCTTCCATTTGTATTTAGGGTTTCTTCCTGGGGGCTGAACCTTTCCAGTCAAACGTGCCAATGAAAAAAACTGCAATATAGTGACATCACCTGTTTAGCCCTTCCCCTAACTCCTCCCAGTTTAGCATGCAACTAAAGCTGTGGGTGTGGCTTCAGTTCAGGTGGATCTCCACCCATCACCACCCACCAGGCAAGCCAGGAATACTTAATGAACTGGTTGAGTGGAATTATAAAAATGACAGTTTAGCAGACACTGTACACTTTTTTGGGAAAAAAAAGCTTACTCTTCATATAACAATACCTGATGATCATGTTTTAGGGTACAAGAAAAACATGGAACTCCATACGTTTCTGAATATTTAGCGGAATGCCAAAATTGCTACAAGAGCTGATCATGCTCATGTTGTCTCATTCTGCAGAGATAAGGCATGGCATGTTCAAATCAAAATAATATGTTAAATGAAATATACGCCAAATATAGCTAGGTTTCAATTTTGAAACATTTGCCGGTAGGCATGATAGCAGACACTGTTGCAAGAACTGTAGGGTTATGACTTACATTGGGGTATGTAAATATGGACACAAGGGGCAAAGCTGCTTGTCGGTCCATTCCATCCACCCAGTCTGTAGGACCCATGTGCTGTGATAATAGAACACAGAATCAATAATCAAAAATCAATATAGAACAGGACTTGATGGAATTATAAGCCATAATTGGAAGAATCAATAATTGAATGAAAATACCCCTTGTGTGTATAATTTCTGAAAGGTTTGTTTCCTGTAGTTTACTTTTGGTTCACGGATTATGTATGAACATGCTTTGAGATAAAATAGCTAATAGTATAATAGTAGGATAGTCACATGGAAGTGAAGACGGACACTTGTGTGTGTGCGCATGTGTAAATTTGATAGGTTATGCCAACTTACATTTAAAAATAACCATCCTCCTTCATCACTGTTGAACCCAATCATGAGAGGCACATTGTGCACCTCATGATTTTGTAAAGCCTCCATTGGAGATTTAGTAAAGAACTGTCCATCAGTAGTGACTCCAACTTGTATTTGTGCTTCATTCTAGAGAACGAAAGAAAGAAAACTATGCAACTAGAAAGATAAAATAAATGACTTAAGACTTCTGCTTCCCAAGTATTGGAATCTTCATAAAGTTCCAAGATCCAATGAAAATAATGTACTGTATATCTTGACTTCAAAAGCCCTTCCATGTTGATTTTTATGACCAAGACACAAAACATCTCACTTCTTTCTGGATCTTCACTATTTCATCTATGGTTAGCTGCATCACACATTCAGCAACCTTCTCAGTGGTAGAACTATCACAGCCGGAAATGTTTGCCACAGTCTACAAAGCAAAATAATGCAACTTAGTATGTTACTATGTAACTATCTAACATGTTATGCACATGCATGTCTGTAATGTATCCATTTGTAATTGCAAAACGAACCTGGGCTACAGACAGAGGATTGGAGTGATATAGAAGTTCCATTGCTGCAGAGCCACTCTGTGCTATTGCACCATGAAACAAGCCAGCAGACAATGGAGAAAGAAGCTGCCAATACAGAAGAAGAAAATATATTCAAGACAGATCAATCTATTGGCACCTTGCTGTGGTTTGCTCTGGGTTATAAAAAAATGTAAAAAAAATAGAGACAGAAATAAGAGAAAGAATAAAGTATTCAACAAAAACAACAACAAACTTTAAAATAATACAAATTAAGACATCCACTCTGTGTTCAAAGAGAGTACAAATATTTCCTAAACCGTTGTACAGACTACTGAAGATTTATATTCTTCATCAGATAACATTCTGATGTAGAATTCACGTATACACGCTATGTTTTCTTACTAATGCAGATACGCTCACTCCACCAGCAGACTCTCCAAATATGGTGACTGATCCTGGATCTCCTCCAAAGCTGTGGATGTGCTCTTGGACCCATCGCAAGGCCTGCACCTGGTCCAGTAATCCAAAGTTTCCTGATAAATGCTTGTCTCCTGTGCTTTATGAACATAAATGTTTGCAGAGCATAAATACCTACACTTTGACACAGCAGTACTGTACCTGGCTCAGGGGAGTACACTGCTGTCTTACCTAAGGAATCCCAGTATTCCAACACGATACTGTATCAGAACAACAACCACATCCTGGTAAGCAGCCAGAGCAGATCCATCATATGATGATGCAGAGCCCATATAGAATCCTCCTCCATAAATCCACACCATGACCTTAATGACACATATAATCACTGGAGAAGGTTTACAATTTTCAAATGCTTCCCCAAAACACCCAGACTAAGGACATAATGTAAACACAACAGGTTTGAATTAATCATACTTTAAAACAAATGTTTTCTCATCCGAGTCATGATTTCAATACTTACGGGCAGTTGACGACTATCAGATGGTTTGGAAGGAGTGTAAATGTTGAGATAAAGGCAATCCTCAGATATGTCTGGGAATTTGATTTCCATGGATAGTAAGGACGCCACCTTATCAGACCAACTGGAATCTTGAACACACCTGTTAAGATGCATTTAGGTTGCCTGAAGTTGACTGAAGTCTCATTTAACATGAAAGATATTTTTCTATAGGAAATAAGAAGCTTATGGACTGTGTGTAATTTACACAACTTACATGAATGGTTGATGCGTAGCATCCCTCACTCCTTTCCATCTCTCTGCAGGCTGGGGTGGGCTCAGTCTCAGAGGTCCAACAGGTGGCTTGGCAAAGGGTACTCCCAGGTAGGCATGGACTTGTGTATCTTTTCCCTTTACACTCACATACTTTCCTTTCACACTTCCCAGTTGTGTGTGGACGACTGGTGCTGTTAACAGTGAGGCAGATGAAAATTAGCTTCTGGCTAACTATCTCATTTAATGGATGTGAAAACATCCAAAACATGTGATGATGTATTGAGGATTGTCCCTGTCAATTAAATGAATACACAAATAAACAAACTATTAAATGCGTAAACCGAACAGAAAGGAACCTGCATGCTCATAAGTTTGTTTGTTTTTTCATGTCTAGCCATTACATTAAAACACTAAATCGGTACTTCTTTATTTTGATTTATTATTTTAAAATATTTCCGAATTCAGGTTTTCCCATTGTTGGAATTTTGCATTGCAGCATTGACACTTTTATGTAAAACATGAGTACTTTTTCCCCCACCACTGACAAACACAACTTGACATTTCTAGTTATTGCTTCTGTGATATGCATGTCCTTTGTATCGTCATCATTTGCTTGCCAATGTTCTTAACCTTGACCATCATGTGAGCACATGTGTGGGGTGGAAATAATTCCTAGGTTAATTATTAATATTAATAACCATTTTATGACCTATTTATCTAGTAACCACTAGATAACATTTAAAATGGTGAAGACCAATTTTAAAGTGCTCCTGTGATTAGAATATAAAATATTATCCATAAATATTATCCATAAATATATTATCCATAATTCATATTCAATACTGTACATAGCACACTAAACCAGCTCTCAGAGCACTCTTAGTATGTTAAAAAAAAAAAAAAAAAAAAAAACACAAAGTTGATTCAGAGCATCACCCAAACTCATGTAGTTTTCTTTTCTTTTCTTTTTTTTCCCAGGAAGATGATAGCTTTCGGTTGATTTTACCATTTGAACATCTGGAACGATGGATCCAGTCCTCGTTTCCTTTTTAATAAAAATGCTTGAGTTTTGAAGATGCTGTTGCTGTATGAGAACAAGTTGCTTCGTTTGTGTTTGTTTAAGTACTAAAAGAGTGACTTGAGAGCTGTTTTAGCGTAGGCTACAATAAAAGTCAATGGAGCATATTTTGAATTATCAATCATTGGAACATTTTTTTTTTAATCCTTGCCCACATTTAGAATGACATCATGGCAAGGTAAGTAAAAACAAAATCAGCAAAAGGTGGTGGAAAAGTGGTGAAGTGGTCCTTTAAAGCCAGCAGGTGACAGCAAAGGTCCACACTTGTTAGTCAGTCAGTCAGTGATATTGAGTTTTTCATTCAATTCAATTCAAAGGAGCTTTATTGGCATGAGAAAACAGATCATTCATTGCACAACCAAACGACTGAGAGGCAGACCTAATTTAATTACCCTGCCGTGGCTTTGAAACTTGAAAGTGATACTTTTAGAAAGCTCTTTGGTTAGTCATTGCTGCATAATTAATGTCTGTGTGATACAGCATGGGCATGGGCAGGGCTGATAGCCTTATAGTCACTTAAAACGGTCTCACCTCGGTCTCAGCTTTGGTCCATAGCCCTAATGCTCAGGTTTGTTTGTTTGATTGTTAACATGTATAACAGTTTGCACTCGAAAGCACAACTTTAATGCAAAGACAAAATGTGAGACGGCAGCCGCAGCTCTCTTCCTGGTTAGTGGCTACCTCGCCCTACCACTACAAAACATTACATAAGCACGTTATTGAGGTAAGAGGTCGCAGGATGTAGAATGAATAACCTACGGAGAACTCAAACCATGAACCGAGCTGGCCTGACCGCAGATAAGTAACTGTCAACATAAAACATGGGACCATAATCTATAGCCTATGTCCCCCAATACAGAAAATGTAAGAGAGAATGCCGAAAGAGGCTGTAATTGCCTATGCTTCTATGATACATACTGCAAAGCAGATATTCTATTATATAAATATTAATTATCCTCTGTCTGCAAAGCGTTTCTTAATAAAAAAAAAATACACCATAGATATGTCATGAGCTACTTTGAGTCAAGAAGTACTGACAGTAGGCTACTCCTACTTTGTGTCAAGAAGTACTGACAGTAGGCTAGCCTACTCCTGGAGGAAAAAAAAAATCCCTATGAACGTTTTCTTTTGGCAATATCGGTAGAGGGCGCAAATCCTGTTTTTTCCCGGTGAAAAACAATCGCGTTCTGGCCAAAAAAAAGTCCATTTTATCCGCTTGGTGGGATGTCTCCACTAAGGAAATAGGCTTGTTAGGCTGTGTTTGTTTTGGTGAGTAGGTAAAAACTCCAGAAGAGAGACTGGTCGGGTCTAGTAATGGGAGATTGCAATGTATGTTACAAGCAAATGCAAAGCAGACTCATAGAAGCAGTGGAGCTCTGAGCCAGAGCTAAATGGAGGGTATTGTAACTAGTTCTAGAGACTATGCTCTAGTGAGTCTATAATATACAAACATTACACGTGTTTACATGACGCTCGTACTTCACGAGCGCAAGGCAACAAGTTCAGAGCAGATATAACACTGTGAAGGCTCAAATGTACGTGTTGCTTGAGAAAATCACGTCAACTTACCTTCAAGGTCTGCAGTGGCAGTTAGAAACCAGGTGCAGCATGTTGCTATGAGGAGTGTGCACGCTGCATTTGCAGGAGGAGACTTCATGTTTACAGTAAGTTGTCAGCTACCCGCGAGGCTACCGTTATAAGCCGTGAGCCCCGTGTGAGTGGAGTGGTGGACTCACATAGTAGCGGAAGAGCCTGGTGATGAAAAGGACTTTCCCTTTGGATAAAATGGGTTGGGCCAGTGGCATTGGGCTAGAGAGCAAACAAACGCTTTCATGTCAAGGACACGTGCCGATTATCAGCAATACGTCATTTAAAAAGAGGATTCCCATATATTAAGAGAATGTTACGGATTCAAGGGAGACATGTCTATATGTCCCCTAGGTTTATAGCATTGTTTTACTGAGGTTAGGGTTTATGGTTAGATAATAGTTTTACAGTTGCTGTGGTCCAGAGCTTCACTGCTTCTGAGTCTGACTTCCAATGTCAGACTCGGAAGCAGTGGAGCTCTGGACCAGAGCTAGTTTTACAGATGATAGTCCTGAATTGTGCCTAAACCAGCTGTCAAATCACAGCAAGGGAAAAGGAGAGTACCTTCAGTTTTATTTGGTTCCAAACTATCATTTAGCTTGAGCATTTTTAGGCATTTGTGCACTGACTGGTGGTCCCTGGTCAGATAGGGACCACCCTTAGGCAGCGCAGGTGCAAAGTTTATCTCTGGCATGGTGGCGCCTGTATTCGGATCGCTGCCAAATTTTGCACACACACTCCCTGTTTGCCGACGATGAACCTCTGCCCCAAACTTTTCATTTTCCACAAAAGCCTGTTATAGCGCCACGCTTAGGCACGCTCATGTTATTCAGATGATTCACATCACTGCCAAACTTTGCACACACACTCCCTGGACGATGAACCTCTGCCCCATTTTTGTCTCCACCAGGCCTAAGGAAGGGTGGGGAGTTTGTTTTGCACTCTGTCCGTGTGTGTCTGTACATCTGTGTACAGCGTGCAATTTTACATGACAAAAATGAGCCTTTGACCTGTCTTTTTCATTTCAGCTTTTATAGCACCACGAGGAGGCCGTTTTTTGTAAAATACATCTTTCCATATTGACCACAGCCCTTCCAGGATATGTCAAAAAATCCAATTCGTTACACACTATCTCTAGAGCAGGGGTGGCCAACCTGTGGCTCGCGAGCCGCATGCGGCTCTTCAGCTGGTTATATGCGGCTCTTAAGGGGCTTCCACATGAAACCGTCAAAAACACTTGGCCTTGCAGAGTCATGCATTCCATATACCAGTGGTTTTCAACCTTATATACCAGGGCCCACCATTTATTCAGAATTTGATTTGAGCCACGGCCCACCATTTGATGACATTTTAGCTCCACAGACCCCAAAGCTAAAGATTCCGTTTACTTTTGTCAACAATTCAGGCTGGATTTCAGAGAAAACAAAACAGTCCAACATACAGATCAAAATGACCATTAATCTTTTACAACTGTACATTCTCTAGTTGTGTAGACTTGGGCTAATTCACATGATGAATATTTTAACTCTTGAGAGTGTAAACATGAAACCAAATGGACCCGAAGGGTTCATTTGGTTGGTAAACCAAGGACTGATTCCTAGTCGACCGCGGAGGTGTAGGTGTATGTTTTTTGACTTGTCATATACTTTTTTGGATTGTAAACCCTGTTTCTAAATACATGTCTATATGTTTAATAGTGTGTCCTTGCATTGCGCAACTGCACACAAATGCACGTGTCTTATGGCAGGAGAGGGTTGCGGCCGTGGCGGCCGTCGCGGCGGTTTTCTAACCGTTGTGACCGTTTGGTGTGGCTCTTTGCAGTAACACAGTGAAAAACGTGGCTCTTAGTCTGTGACCGGTTGGCCACCCCTGCTCTAGAGTCATGTGCTCAAGATGGATGTGTCCCATTCCCATATTTCATATTCTATCCTAATTGACTATAATTCACTTTCAAAGTTTTCAAGATTGCCCTGTTTAAAACAAAAAGCATCAAATGATGAACACAGCAGGCAATTTACATAAAATCCTTAACACACTTTCCTATTACGCTCAGAAAAAAATATCCCACTCTGCACAATGGCTTGTTATAGCGCCACCAACAGGTGGATATTTGCAAAACACATTTTTGGGACAAAATGCCTCAAATCATCCAAATGACATCCACCAAATAGATCCAAAAGTCATAAGGAGAAGAAATGGCAACCATTTTAACATTGCCTATTATAGCGCCACAGGCGCTATAATAGGCAAGGTTTTATATTTTTTATTTATGTTTTTATTAGCGGGAGAACTATGGCTGCCATTTTCAGGAAAGCCTGCAGTTTCTATTTGCTTGGATTCCCACCATTGATGATGTCATTGGAAGAGGTTCCTGAACTGCCCACAGCCCTCCTGTGAGACGGAGTAGGAAAAAAATAGTGGTATTTTATCATGTACATTAGTGAGGACCTATTATATGAATATATGTTGAAAAGTGGGGAAGTGGTCCTTTAATTGTTTTATAGGCCAGAGGAAATGAGTTCTCTCCATACTATATTTCACAGTTCACTGTGCTCTACATTCTCTTTGCTCTGTTGAATTTTCTCAGGGACAGTTTGTGTCAGCAAGGTGTAGCAGAGTAGCGGTCCTTCTTCAGGTGCTGAGCAGACTTCTGTTCCAACCCAATGGACAGGTAATATTCATCAACACCATATTGCTGCCAATGTACCAGGCCAGCTCCATTAGGTGACATATAATACATAAATAGTTGCTTGTTCTTAGTTCTTTTTGATGAGAATGAGAGCATGTTTATAGTGACTAAAGTCAATATACTGTACAATATGTTCCTTCCTACATCAGAGAAAAACAGTAATCAGAAAATATATACTGTATATATAAAACTCTGATCAGGGTTACACATTTACACTTGTATGACCTCACTATGACTGATATATTTAAGGGTGTATTATTTAAATTGACAGTTTTAGAGGTGCGATCAAATGACAGCCCAAAATGTAATCTATGATCAGCTTTCTAGGATTGCTTGATAAATGTTGGACTATGGTTTAAACTCATTCCTGGTCTAAAGTATTAGCTGGGTGGTACACATAAATGACAACCACTGGATAGTATGAGTTTAATCCTACCCTGTCCGAGCAAAGTTGCCCCAGTAGCTCATCATGGTCCTGCTAAGCTGTTCCTCTTCCTCTGTACACGATACTGTAGATTACGAAAATTTGGTTTAATGAAAGTTTAGTGAAGCTTCTGAAGTACACATTCAAAACAATATACAGAGCCTAATTCAAATTTATTAGGTTCCATTAAGTAATACAATTTGAATACTAAACCCAGAGAAAATTAAATATGTAAATATGTAATATGTGTGTTTTCAAGATTGCAGTGGAACATATGCATGTTGCTGCTAATATGAGTGTGACTGTCTTATTTACAGGACCATACTTCATGGTTACTAGTGTGCTGCCAGGCTGAGTCAACAACAACAAGGGTGGGCGTAGTGGATCTCTCAGATCATTTAAAAGACGATGAACTAGTCCTACTCGTTTTAATAATATTAAGCAATGGGTTGGGCAGAGAAGGGGGAGGTTTGGGCATGGTAAATTGTGACTTCCCCTTCAGCTGCCAGAACTTAGGATGCCTCCACTTGGCTTGTGCACAGTCCGTGGTTTCCGCCAAGCTGTGATGTTACGTCCTGCTTTTTTGAATCGGTTTCCAAGGGCACTTCTGTCTTGTTCCGGTTTGCAATTTTGGCCACGGGCAGCTTGCAGGAAAAGCCTGCCACCGAAAGTGCTAGCAAGAACAAGCCGGAAGTGTCATTGACACCCATTCAAAAAAGGAAGACGCGACACAGCTCGGCCGAAACCACAGACTGTGCACAAGCATAGTCTGTAGGGACTCTTAAAAGAGAATTCCACCCCAGAAGGATTTCCTACTGTACATGTATTTGCTTGTTGATTTATTTCCAAAAAGTGGTTCCAGTTAGCCTGGCAAGGCCAGCCTCATATACTGTAGCATGCAATCACTCAACACTATATGGTACTGGTCTCTCCAGGCTAGGTTTCAGTTGTTTTTTGGGGGATAAAACTCCATATTTGGCTGTTTACCCTACCCAAACATAAGTCATGTCCGTGGGCGAACCCCTGACATGGTAAGTGTGTAGCCCTAGTAACCAGCCAAATGACCTGCAAAGCTGTCAATCAACACAACACAAGGAAGAAGAGAAATCACCCAGCGCCCATGGGAGAGATGATATAAAAATCAGTCACTCACCTCAAACCCCACATATCCCTACTCCCCAATAATTTCAAGTTGTGAAAATAGTAATAGTTGTCTCCTCGTTTCAGTCATTTAAGTACGGACCAGGAAACAAGCAACCAATGGAAGGAGAATCAGGGCTGTACAGTATGCATAAAGAAACCTCGTATGCCCATGCTGGCTGGTGCGGGCGGAGAAGGAGTGGCGCCACAGAACCTCATAACAAACTGCTGCATGGAAACAGTTTGTAAAGAAAACCTTTATCCTAAGCACCTTTTAAGGAGAACAGCAGCTTAAACCGACTTATTACGGGCTGGCCACTCTATCAGCACAGCAGGCCATAGGAGGGACACTCGGCCTAGCCTTGTGGCAAGGGCCAAGTGGCCCTCTGAAACAGTGGTAGACACAGGGGCGGATCTAGCTCTCCCCACTAGGGGGGGCATGTGGTTTGGCAGGGGGGGCAAACAAATTGGTGGATGTCAAATCCCCCAAACCCCCGTAAATGCACAGAAAGCCATGCTATCATCATATTAGTTAATCTATGCGCTTGAAATGTACAATATACTGTATTCTGCAAACTGTTAATACTTCAAATGTAACCAACTCTTTAAACGGTTTGATTTTAAAATCCAAAGTCTTAGAATGCACTACATTAGTGTTTCTCAACCTTTTTTGTCCAAAGGCACAGTTTTCATAGCCCAAAAATCTCAGGGCACACCTAGATGTAACTTTTGTGCATTCTTTTATCATCTCAGCATCTCTGAATGTTTGCAAGTTCGGGGGAACCCCTAGAGACCACCACATGCAGTTGCAACACTTCACACTCACTCTTCACACGGGTGTGATTTCCCCCCCATTCAACACGGAGAGATTGCAGCATCTCTCCTGTTCTGTGCAAGAAACCATGCAACACGAACAGGCTGCAGTCATCTCTCTGCTCATGCTCTGTGTTTTACCATGTTTAAGTGAGCTTTTAATCCTTTCTGAACCCGCGGGTTGTGTTAGACTCCCGATATTTTGCGACAACATGGACTTGTTATCAACTTTTTATTTTTGCAGTTTCTGTAGCGTGGTTAAAATGGTGGCTAACCCAGCGATCCGGGCGAGTTTTTTCTTATGTCCTACAGTTATACTGCAAGTAAACTAGGCTACCACGTTCACGGTGATGGTCCCACCAAACAAAGACTAAATTAGCATTTCTATGTCCGAGGCGAGCTTCAATAAATGCATAGGCACGACTCGCACGAGGGTCATTAGCGTACCTATTGTTTTTGTCGCACCTAAGAACAATGGAATGAATACATTGCATAGAGAGATAGAGAGAAAGACGGAGTCGAGAGAGGACAGAGAACGAGAAGTTGAGGAAAAAGTTGGAGAAAGATGCGGTGCGGTAGACAGTGTGTGACTAGTGTCAGTGCCTGTCTGCAGCTGGTAGACAGTGTGTGACTAGTATCAGTGCCTGTCTGCAGCTGCGGTGGACTGAGTGAGAGAGACTGAGAGTGAAGCGACGAGCCCCCCCCCTCCCTATGCATCTACCAATCAGGAAATACTTTAAATGAGGGAGAGAATAATAATGATATATATATTTTTAATTTGGGATTTTTCCTTGCCATCGCGTTTGGGGGGGCAAGCGCCAAATCTGGGGGGGCATTGCCCCCCCTAGCCTATGCCTAGATCCGCCCCTGGGTAGACAACCCTGAAGCAGTGGTAAATCAGCTAACAAAAGGCAACCTGTCATGGTAAATTGCCTTTCTACCACGTTTTACATATACTGTAAATGAAAGAAAACACAGTTGTAACTTGCAAGGATCTTTAGTTACAATCATTAAATGTTTCAGAATACAAATATCCTTCCGCCACAACATAGAGTCCCATAAACAACAATGATTGCATCCATATTCACTGGCCAAAAACAACAACACAGTTTATCCAACTCTTTCTCCCCAATGTCTGCAACTCTGCAGCTCAGAGCGGAGTTGAGCTATTTACCACTCTTTGAAGCCAATCGCAATTCAGCATTTGAACACGTGACTTGAAAGTGGTAAAAAGTATATTTTGCTCTCCATACTACAGTTCACTGTGCTCTACATTCTCTTGACTCTGCCGAATCTTCTCAGGGACAGTTTGAGTCAGCAAGGTGTAGCGGTCCTTCTTCAGGTGTTGAGCAGACTTCTGTTCCAACCCAATAGCCAGGTAGTGTTCACCAGCACCATACTGCTGCCAATGTACCAGGTCAGCTCCGTTAGGTGACCTACAGCACATACACAGTTGCTTGTTCTTAATTTGCATGATAATGATAGTATGTTTATACGGGCGGAGCAAAATTATTTTGCGAGGACGACCAATGTGTCCATCGGTCATGGCAGGTGATAAATGAGTCGCGACCATTAGTAAATGAGTCCAGACCAATAGTAGATACTATCAGACCACTACTCCCATCGTCTGTGTGGCATTGCTTAATCCTGGTCTAAAATATTAGCTGGGTTGTACACAAATGACAGCTGTGTAGTGAGTTTAATCCTACCCTGTTCGAGCAAAGTTGGCCCAGTAGCTCATCATGGTCCTGCTAAGCTGCTCCTCTTCTTCTGTACATGATACTGTAGAGTGATTAAGAGAATGGTTTAGTGAAGGTTCTGATGTACACATTCAAAAAGGTATTGATTCTTCGAAAGCTGGAGCCTAATTTACTGTATATTTATTAAGTTCAATTAAGTTCCATTAATTAAATACTGAACCTAGCGTCAATTTTATATTTATTTTGTTTCATGCATTTAAAAATATTTTTTTAATATTGCACTTACTCCCAAGTGCAGAATAAGAATTGATGAAGCAGTTTCCTAATACAGTGACGATTTCATCACCATGGTCTGCTCCAACAAAGCTTTTCCTTCTCTCCTGCAGGAATTTGGGTGGATGCTGGTACTCATAAAGGTATACAGGAGCACCTGCATCTGGTTGTAAACAAAATGGGGTATGTAATGGGTTGGACAAAAAAAAAAGATATACCAATATATCACGATTCCTAATGCCACAATATCAGTATTGAATTGTTCCATGGTTCAAAATCAATATTTATGTATTTATTAATTTGTCCAACTCAGAAAGACTGACTGAGTGTATAATTGAACTTTTCATGGTCCATACCGTTTAGCAAAGTTTTAAAAAGTTCTAATCTAGTATAATAACAAATAAAAAGCAGTTATTTGTGTGAAAATGCAATATTTTGATATACCGAATTGGAGTGGAACATAATTAAGAATCGCAATATAAATTGATTTGCCACCCTAAATGTTGATATTGTGTCTTGAGGTACGTGAATCGGCCAACCCCTATTATAAGTTTCAACACCAATGTTCAACCATTATTAAGATTACAACATTCTTTTGGCTTACCTCTGTGGAAATTTGCTGTCTTAATGGTTGGAACGGTAAACATTGTGTCTCCCAGCAGCTGTGTAAATCCATCTCTAATTTTCAGTCGATCTCCAGACGTTCCAAGATATTCATCTGCCACCAGGTCTTTCACTGAGTCATGTTTCAGCTTGAGGAATAGAGCAATGATTAGGTCTATAATAACCGTAAACATGACAAATATCAGCCCATCAAATGAATGTAACACAGTGTTTGTCTTACATCTTGATAGAACATGGATAGAACAGACATGGCCTCTTCCCGGTCCATTCCCTCTGTCCAGTTTGGTGGGGCAAGAAACTAGAAGACAATTTTTTATTTTTATTTTTTATTTTTTAGAAGAAAAGAAAAATGGAATCAAAACAATATATTTCAGAAATACATAGCTGTACTGTATGAAAAAGTAAGTAAACACAAAATAATTCATTGGGTGTTCTATTGCAATGAAATCACGGTTAATTTCACATGTACTCACCATAGGTAGTAGCCAGCCCCCTTCATTATTAGTAACGCCTGTCATAAAAGGTATTTTATGAAGTTCATGGTTTTGGTACAGTTCATCCACAGGTTTTGTCATGTACGTTCCATCAACAGTGAGAGGGTACCGTTGATGGATGTTTTCCTTGAGAGAAAAGAATACCAATGTGCAAGACATTTAGGATGTGGAATCTCAAAAAGTGTTAAACTCAGGGATGTGCTACTGAAATTAAAGTTATTGACAAAAACATTCAGAACAACAAATGCCGTGCATTTTGTTGGAATCTAAACAAATATTATATATGAGCAACTTGTCAAGTCATCTACTGTGTCTAATGATTATTAGATATCTAAAACATGTACATGTCTAACCTTTTCAAAAGTCAGCATAGCATCAATGTCCAGTGATCTCAGGCAGTCGGCCACCTTTTTTGTGCTTGTTATGTCACATCCCGATGCATTGGCTAAAGCCTGGCAAAAACAACCAGAAATGTACGATTTTAAAGAACATATAAAACTCTTGTTGGCATTGTGTACTACACGTACACTGGTACACAAACACTTAACCTCAGGGTCCAACTGGGAATGGTTCTGATTTGTATCAGCGGACTACTGTATATGTGCCGAGCAATTTGAATTAGTTATCTATGCCTGGTGTATACGAGGTTAGTAATTTGGCAAGATTACTATCTTAATTTTATTTTAGCCTGACAGACTTCCAATATCAAACTCATGGGCAAATGAAAACTGCGAAGACATATCTGTGGAGAAAATATTATTTTATCTGTTGCCTGCTCTTTTTTATGCATTTAATACAAGTAAAGTAATATACTAAATAACCTGTGCAAAGGGAAAAGGTGTTTCTGTGAATAGTGTATCCATTGCAGCAGTGCCACTCTCAGCAATTCCTCGGTGAAACAGACGATCAGACAATGGAGACAGAGCCTAATGATTCACAAAAACAGAACATAGAATAAATGAAATATTTCTTCTTTAAATTCATTATGCATCTGTCATTGTCAAGTTTCGGATAAAATTTTTTCTGTCTATTGTACTGTACCAGGAGGGATACGCTGACACCACCAGCAGACTCCCCAAATATGGTGACTGAACCAGGATCTCCTCCAAAGTTGTGGATGTGCTCCTGAACCCATTGCAGAGCTGCCACCTGGTCCAGTAAACCAAAGTTTCCTGATAACTGTTCATCTCCAGTACTGAAAAGAGTAGATCATCAGGAATCACTAAAACAAGTAAGTCACCAAGACAAGGATCTTCTTCCACAAACGTGCAGCTCATTATCATACTCCATCTTCCTCACCTGAGAAATCCCAGTGCTCCTAAGCGATATTGGATTAGAACCACAACTACATCCTGGTAAGCAGCCAGGGCAGAACCATCATACATTGAAGCTGAGCCAATTGACAGCCCTCCACCATGGATCCAGACCATGACCTGGAGAGTATAGAATAATGGTTGATTATCTTAATCTTTATACTAATCACAACAATTCCATCAAGGAAAAACAAGAATCTTACTGGGAGTTTGACATCTTGAGTATCTAATGCTGGAGTGTAAATGTTGAGGTAAAGACAGTCTTCTGAGATGTCAGGTATATCTGCTGTCTTATTAAAAAGCATCGTTATCAGATCTAGTTGAATCTGTTTATTTTGGACGCAGCTGTGAAAACAAACCAGAGAGTGTTCCGGTTAACATGTGGAACAAAACTCAGTCCAATAAATACCTACTTGACTGCACGAATGACTTACAGGAATGGTTGTTGGGTGGCATCTCTCACTCCTTCCCATGCCTCTGCAGGCTGGGGTGGGGCCAGTCTCAGAGGTCCAACAGGAGGCTTTGCAAACGGAACTCCCAGATAGGCTTGGACCCCCGTATCCTTCCCCTTTACACTCACATGCTCTCCTCTCAGACTTCCCAGTTTTGTGTGGACTACAGGCCCCGTCTTTGGTCTGTAAAGAAACATATCCCAC
This sequence comes from Benthosema pterotum, assembly GCA_039105355.1. NCBI lineage: Eukaryota > Metazoa > Chordata > Actinopteri > Myctophiformes > Myctophidae > Benthosema > Benthosema pterotum. The sequence goes on along the minus strand of CM076969.1, from coordinate 45,966,202 downwards.
AGTGATGCTGTACTGATTTTCACATACAAAATACACAGTATAATATAAGTGCAGAATCATACAGTTCATTTTTCTCCATCTTCTCTCGATGTTGTCTGATCTTCACAGGAAGGGTTTCAGTCATGAAAGTGTAACTTTCCTTCTTTGGGTGCTGAAGAGGTTCCTGCTTCATCCCTATTGAGAGGTAGTCTCTCTCTGCTCCATACTGTGGCCAGTGTACCAGGCCAGCTCCATTAGGTGATCTATAAATGCACACAAACACACAGCGCAAAAGGAACAGGATACCATAAAGTAATTACCGCAATTAAACATTTTACAGTTAGACTTCCTTATTTTATTACCAAACATCACAACAAATCATTGTTATATAGTTACTGGATCAAATAAATAAATAAATACAAACAAAAACTACCGTGTGCGAGCAAAGTTGCCCCAGTATTCCATCATAACTCTACTTAGCTGTTCATCTTCCTCTGTACATGATTCTGTGTGAAAGAATTATAGAGACAGTGTTAAGAAAAATCACAATGTCTTATGGACCCCGTTTGTACGTCATGATCTGTAAAACCTAATCTTGTTTCACCTTGTACTACAACTTGATCTTCAGTGAAACAGAATCCCAAAACAAAAAAGATCTCATCCCCATGATCAGAGCCAACATGGCTGGGCCTCTTATTCTTGAGCATGCTGGGTGTCTCCTCAAACTCATAGAAGTACACTGGAACTCCTGCATCTGTTTGGAGGATGAAATTAAAGTAATGAATTCATGTGACACAACATACCTGGTCTTTGATTTATTCTAATGGTTTTCCAAATGGGAATTGTACTGCCTGGCTCCAGGCCTGAATTGCCACCTTAAAATAACGACATTGTTTTCTTTTTCTCACTGAAAAAGGCCTAAAAATAATAACTAAACTATGACGAGCTGTGTGAGCATGAAAGTTACAGATTGTCTGTTGCTAAATGGAACCTAGAAACGCTTACCTCTGTGAAAGTTTGCAACTTGAATGGCAGGAATGGCAAACACCACATCTCCCCACAGATCAGTGAGAGCCTTTTTAACTTTCAAATGATCGCCTGATGTTCCCATGTATTCATCCGCCACCAGCTCTGTCATCCACTGGTCTTCAGGCTAGATCATAGATAGAACATTCATACCGTATTTTGTGGCATATAAAACACTAAGTGGTGAAGAGGGGGAGGTTGTGATCCAAATTGTGCTCCATGTGGACATTACACGCTAGCTTTTGCCTTGCAGAAATTTAAATAAAAATCACAATAAATGCCACCTCGAAGGTAATATTTGCCATAACACAAAATTGATTGATGAGTGATGCCGTATTTTGTGGCATGTTCAAAAAACAACAGGTTAGATACGGCAGGAATGATACCTTTATTACTAGAACTGTAGCATTATACTGTAACTTACATTGGGGTATGTAAAACTGGACAAAATGGGCAAAGCTTCTTGTCGATCCATTCCATCCACCCATCTTGTAAGAGGACCCATGAACTGTGATAACAGAACAGAGAATCATGTAGCTATAGAACATGACTTTATGGTAATATAAGCAGTAAATTAAATAATGACGAGTGAAAAATAAAACAGCCCCATGCTTATAACTTCAGAAAAGGTGTGGTTTCCTCTAAATACTTAAAATGTTTGAACATGCTTTGAGATAACATGGGTATAGTATGTATGTCCAAAATTGATTAGATTATAATTAGATTGATTATGTCAACTTACATGTAAAAAGAACCATCCTCCTTCATCACTATTGAATCCGGTCATGAGAGGAACATTGTGCATCTCAAGATTTTGTAAAGCCTCCATTCCAGACTTGAGAAAGAACTGTCCATCAGCAGTCATTCTACTTTGTAGCAGTATTTCATACTAAAGACCGAAGTAAAGACGAAATTAGAGACAATTTAGAAAAAACAGTAGACTTTTGCTATCGCCTTCCCAAGCATCCCATCATGTGCCAAGATACAATGAACCATGTAATCTGTTTCCTGGTTTCACAACATTTTAAAAAAATGCTCATGGTATCATTGTATGAAATTAATAGGCCTTCTACTGTATGTTGATATTCATCAGTAAGATCCAAATATGCTCACCTCTTTCTGATACTTCACTATGTCATCTATGGTCAGCTTCATCAGACATTCAGCAACCTTTTCTGTGGTAGAACTATCACAGCCGGAATAGTTTGCTAGACTCTAAAAGAGAAATAATGGGTCTTACTATGGGCATGTTATGCACATGTACTGCATGTCCTTTCATTCATTTGTAATTGAAAAACTCACCTGGGCTGCAGGCAGTGGATCGGAGGTATAGAGAAGTTCACATCCTATGGTGCCACTCTGTGCTATTGCACCATGAAACAAGCCAGCAGACAATGGAGAAAGAAGCTGCCCCCAAAAAAGAGAGGAAAACGCCATTTTCCCACTTTTCCCTTTCATGTCAATGTCAACTTTAATGCCCAAATAAATTAATATACAATGTTGTAAATTAAATTATATAACATATCTCTAAGCAAAAAAGAGTGCATGTGCGTATACTTTTGTGTATCATTATTATTTCCCATCAATAAATAAGCCTGAAATGAATAACTCTTAATGTACCGGTAATGTAAAATATTTCTTAAACCTAAACCATCTTCTATTGACGTGCAAAGAATCACATTGTTAATAGATCAATAGACATAAATTGTTCATGTGTTCTTACTAATGCAGATACGCTCACTCCACCAGCAGACTCCCCGAATATGGTGACTGATCCTGGATCTCCTCCAAAGTTGTGGATGTGCTCCTGCACCCATCGGAGAGCTTGCACCTGGTCCAGTAAACCAAAGTTTCCTGGTATATGCTCGTCTCCTGTGCTTTATGAACATAGATGTATGTATATATAGGAAGATCTTGAGGATTTAATGTATGTAAAAAATACAATTTTGGACCATGTTTTTCATTTGTAGTTCTTTATGGTCCAGGCCATGGAGACCCATGCAGTCTTACCTAAGGAATCCCAGCATCCCAATGCGATATTGTATCAGAACAACAACCACATCCTGGTAAGCAGCCAGAGCAGATCCATCATATTCTGATATAGCACCCATATAGAATCCTCCTCCATGAATCCACACCATGACCTTAATGACAGAATGCATTTCATGTAATTTCTTAAGAAAGACACCCTGGGTATTAGTCATCATGAGCAAAACATACTCAAACCAGTTGTGTTTAAAGGATTACACTACTGTAAACACTACCGGTTTGCGCATGTAAGAATTTATACTTAAGAATTTATACTTGTAAACACAATTGGTTTGAGTTTCTTCACTGGAGTCATGACAATACTTACAGGCAGTTTACGACTCTCAGAGGGTTTGGAAGGAGTGTAAATGTTCAGATAAAGGCAATCCTCAGATATTTCTGGGAATTTGCCTTCAATGGATAGATCGTCCGCGATCATAGCAGACAAACTGGTATCTTGAACACACCTGTTAACAGGCATTTAGGTTACTTGAAATGAAGAGTTAGGTCTGATGAAGAGTTAGGTCTGATTTAGTATGGGTTATACTTTTATACACAGGACGCTCATAAACTGTGTGCAATTTACACATTTCTTTTGCCTCTTACATGAATGGTTGATGCGTAGCATCCCTCACTCCTTCCCATCTCTCTGCAGGCTGGGGTGGATTCAGTCTCAGAGGTCCAACAGGTGGCTTGGCAAAAGGCACTCCCAGGTAGGCATGGACTTGTGTATCTTTCCCCTTTACATTCACATACTTGCCCCTCACACTCCCCAGATGTGTGTGCACGACTGGTCCTATTATTAACAGTTAGGCACATATACAGGATCTATGCTGAGGCAGATACATGTGGACATGAACTGGACAGATATCTGTTGTTTTTTAAGATAATTCTGTAGCTGTAATGTATTATGTATTTATTTGCCCTTTGGTACTAATTACTTTTCATTACAACTGTATTAGCCAACTTCAATTCAGTCAAATAACTCAGCTAATACCGGGTATTTATGTAACCAACATGTATTATAGAATCAGAATATGAGTGTGCATAATATTTTTACATTGCCACTTTTAGACATTTCTCCCTGCTCAGCACAATAAAACACCATCATTAACAGCATTAAGAACAAGGAGATACCGTAGATATACAATTAGAAACCCCCCATGTTGAACAGCAATAACGGGGCCCAGGTGATGCTGGGGAGGTGAGCAAATATGACATAACAACCAGGAGCCATAATGTGGAAGGAACAAAGAATGTGAAGTGAATTTAAAAACGTATTTAACTGTCACCAGACACATTAGAACCACCACCAACCAACTTGCAAGAACTACTTGGAGTGGACATTGGACTCATTTATCCCTGCATAAGATACATTCTAGGCTACCTGGTGCCTCAGGGCCTTTTGATATTTTATTTCAAAGGGCAGCAACATTAAAGTCGATAGCAGTAGGCTCTACTGGGTTAAAGGCAGTAGCCAGCAACACGAACAGAATCACTACATTTCTGGGTTTACAGGGACTTAATTAACACCATTAATATGTCGTCCTCGATCACTGGGACCCAATTTACCCACAAGTTGTTGGCAGGATTTGAAACTTGAAACCGTTACTTATTTTACGATTGCCCCTAATTAGCCAATGAGCTGTTGCTGCCTCAAAGCATTGTCAAGATAGCCTTGTCCTAGTTAATGGTTTTACCTCTCACCTCGCCCCACCTAGCATGAGGTAAAAGGTTGCCGTTGTTGTTGAATGACCAGATGAGTCCACGGCAAAAACAGAAACACAGCAGAATATTAACAGTAATGATAGCCTATAGAGGCAACAGATTGCAAGTGATTTTCTAGGTTAAAATAACGGTCAAAAAGTTCTATATTGTGAAAGTCATTGCTACAGACTCAAGTTCTCTAACAAGAGTGTCCAAGTCACCCCTGCGTTTTATTAAACAGAAAATTAATTTTCAGGTTAGGGTACCAATTTTATTTATCAGGATAGAGAACGCATTCTTGATACAGATCAAAAAAGTGCAATTGTATGTGATGACACAAAAAATGAAAAGACAACATTAAAAGCAGAACAGTAGCATAGGCCCTTTGTGGTGAGGTTGCTTTGGTGAAACAATATGGCACAGTTGAGAAGCTGCAGGACTATTAATCAGGTGTCAGTGAGGTCTGATGTAGAGTTACTGGCCAGCTCCATATATGCAGATCTATGTCAAGCCAACTATGGACATAGTGTTTGATGTGGTCTGTGTTGTGACTCGTGATCATGTGGAGAACCAGATGATGATATTCAGCTCCACTATACAGTATGGGCTTAATATTGGGATCTTCATGGCAGGCATATCAGGGATTGAATTACTGCCTTTTGGGGAGTTTTTTGTTTTTATTCAGGCCTGAAACAACAGCTGTAATTGCACTCGGCATATAAGTACAATACAGAGAAGATTTCATCAGCATGGTATGAACCAACAAAGCATGAGTTGAACTATTAATGTGGTGTCAGTGATGTCAGATGTAGATTTGCCTGCTTCTCATAACTGACCTATGGTTGCAATAAAAATGTAAGCTGATAAATCGTTCTATAAACTTTATTATAGAGCCAGAGACCCCTGTTGCTGAACAAAATTAACAAAAATATGTTTTGTTTTAAGCAAGAACATTTCACTTACCCTAACTTTAATAATGTGAAGGCTTACATTTCCATAGTTGCAAACAAATCCACAAACAGATTATGAAATATTGTAAACCTACCTTCCAGGTCTGCAGTGGCGCATACACACCATGCGCATGTTGCTATTAAGAGCATAGCTGCCTTTGTAGGAGACTTCATGTTTACTTACTGCAAGGCTGGGCCAACAACCCCGGTGAGGGAAGTGGAGTTCTCAGATAATTTAAAACCCCTCACTCGCCCTTTGGCCTACATTGAACTTGAGAATGTTGAGCAATATGGGTTGGCCTAGCTAATCTGGGACCTCCCCCTTTTCTGTCCAGAATGTAAAGTAAACTGTTGTCAGAGAAATATAATATGCCTTTATTAATAGTCAACAGTAGGTAGAGAGCAAGGTGGAGAGAGATGGGGAGTGACATACGGCAAAGGCGTTGGCCTTGGGAGTTGAGCCCGTGGCATGCCGTCAGGCTGGCTTGGCAGCCTAGGTGCCCACACATTTGAGCTAACCGCCTAGGCCCCAATTTCCGAATGTTTTTTTTTTTTTTTAAAGGTAGGGGAAGTGATTTGAAATTCATGGTGTAGTACCAGCCTGGTGCACTAGGGGCCCCCAAAAGTAGCTACACTATGTGAACCTGCTGCTCTCTCCTGATTGGAGGAGAATTGTGGTGACCTGGGGAACTTTTATTAGCTCCTCTGCTAACGTGGGGGAGGGGGAAACTCCATAAGTGGTTTCCACACCTTATAATAGAGCATTTTAACAGAAAAAAAATATTTTTTGGGTGATATCTGACAAAAGTGAAATCACTTCCCCTACCTTTAAATAAAGTCACATTACAATGTTCTAGTAATGTCTTTAGCAAAGACGGTGTGATGAAATCACTTGAAACCTGAAACTTCAAGTTTTACAACATTTCAAAGTTTATTATTCACATTTCAATAAATATTGAAGCAGGTTCAAATCACAATCACAGTATTTGATTTTAAATGGCCTAATAGCCTAGCTGTATCCATTTAATATTTTGTTAAAATATTTAAAAAAGGTCAAGGTCATGGCCAGCAAAGTCTTCCCAGGTAATTGTTAATAGGATGAGGTCTATCGGAGAAAGATAAGTGAATGTGGGTAGTGATTGAACAAGCCTACTACAGTTCCTCTGCTACACAAATACCGTGAACAATGTTTGTTTGTGAACAATCTCACTCTCAATATCATCTATACCTTTTCGATTACATTAGAAAGAAGAAAAAATCTATAGATACAATACATACATTTAAGTCTTGTAAACAGATCAATAATGAAAACAAAAACAGGTTTCAGGGAGAGGAGGGGTCTGTCTGCATGAAACCACCCAAGCATAATTATCAGCGGGAAAATTGCATTATGTATATGCAATAAGTACAGTATCTACATTTAGGCTTAAATGTTGCCTATTGCGATTATTATACTATTAAAGAATCACTTAACTACTTTTCAACGTTTCTTCAAATTATAGGTCCTCACTAATGTACATGATGAAATACCACTATTTTTTGTACTCAGTCCTGGAGACACAGACTGAGTGCTGTGGAAAGTTCAGACTCCTGTTTTCCCTGTGCATCATCAATGGGGACCCCAAGCTAATAGAAACTGCAGACTTTCTATTCCTGAAAAGCTGCAATTTGAAAAGCTATCTTTCTCTGGTGTTGGTTACCTTTTGCACTTTTTTTGTCTAGTACAGCTCACTGTATGTACCTAACATGTGTACATACTTATTAAATCAATCGAACAAACCTGACAACCTACTGAATGTTGAGTTGTAGTTATAAAATGATCCATTCCTGCAAACTTTAGATGTCAATCTTAGATCAGTATTTAAATGGTACAGATCTAATCAAAAAGAGTTTTCCCATTTTATCACTGAGTGCCATTTAGTGGTGTTGGGTTAGCAAAGTATTCCTTTTGTCTTGGTCTTTTGTTTTGCTTACACACCTAACTGGAATAGATTTTTGGACAATCCAATGAGAGTGCAAACATTTCTGTCAACTTTGTAATATAGTACTGGTGTCAAAGCTTTAGTGATGACATTTTCAGGTCGAGACAGCATCTTCTACCAAGGGTTCAAGGGAACTCCTACAAGTTATGAGGACAAACAGGTGAAATTGTGATTCAACAAATAAACAACACAAATGACAAAACTGGACATAACACAAATTGCTAAATTATCTTTGTGGGGTACTGCATTCTTTTCTGATTGCAACCCATCTGACCATGTATTTTACGTTTATTAAACAGCTGGAGAGGCCCGGTACTGCATATTATTGAATCAAGTGTGGTGCTGTTGATTGATTGATACTAAAGTTCACTGTGATCTACATTCTCTTTACTCTGGTGAATCTTCTCAGGAACGGTTTCAGTCAGGAAGGTGTAGCGGTCCTTCTTCAGGTGCTGAGCAGACTTCTGTTCCAGAAGTCCAATGGACAGGTAATGTTCACCAGCACCATATTGCTGCCAATGTACCAGGCCAGCTCCATTAGGAGACCTAGTACATGCACAGTTTGTTTTTAAGAACAAACAGTAATGGCCTCATCTAATTATAAGATATTACATGTATGTATTATTGAGTGTAATCCTACCCTGTCCGAGCAAAGTTGCCCCAGTAGCTCATCATAGTTTTGCTAAGCTGTTCCTCTTCTGCTGTACATGATACTGTGTAGAGAGATTAATACAATGGTTGAATGAGGCTTCTGTACAATTTTAAAAAAATATGATTTTTTGGAAAGTCATGGACAAATTAATATTTATTCCGTTTGGCGAATTTATATGAGGAAGAGAGAGATATTGCACTTACTCCCAAATTCGGCATAGGAAATTATAAAACATTGTCCCAATACAGAGACGATTTCATCAGCATGGTCTGATCCAACAAAGTTTGGCCTTTTCTCCTGCAAGAATTTGGGTGGATGCTGGTACTCATACAGATATACAGGAGCACCTGCATCTGGTTGTAGACACAATTAGTTGTGTTGGTTTGAGGCAAACCGGGTAATAAGAACCATTCTCAAGATTGCATTATTTTTATTTCAGTTACCTCTATGGGAATTTGCAGTCTTAATGGCTGGAATGGTAAAAATAATGTCCCCAAGCAGTTCTGTGAATCCATCTCTAATTCTCAGTCGATCTCCTGATGTTCCAAGATATTCATCTGCCACAGACTCTTGCATCTTGAGGAAGACCATTTTGTAAGGTTATATAGACAGAATCGGACCATTACATGCACAGTATGTGAGGCAGTGTTTTCTTACATTGGGATAGAACATGGCTAAAACATTCATGGCCTGTTCCCGGTCCATTCCCTCTGTCCAGTTTGGAGGAGCAAGGAACTACAAAAGAGCAAGCATGATTTTAATTTTGTTTGTTTTTGTTTGTTGTAGAATAACAAAAAAAAACATGAACAAAACATTACATTTTGTAAATACATACACATTAAAGTGAATAACTAAATGCAACCGTATCATAATGTCACATGTACTTACCATTGGCAGCAGCCAGCCCCCTTCATGATTATTAACACCTGTTATGAATGGGATTTTAAGAAGTTCATGGTTTTCATACAGTTCATCCACAGTTTTTGTCAGGAAGTTTCCATCAACCATAACAGGGTATCTTAACATGTTGTCCTAGAGAGAAAAGCATAGCAACATCAATGTCAAACATTCGAGATTAGAAAGAAGTTATAATCTGTTTGGTCAATGTGTAATACACCATGTCTAACCTTTTCAATAGTCAGCATAGCATCAATGTCCATGGATTTCAGGCAGCCAGCAATCATACTTGTGCTTGTGATGTCACATCCTGATACATTGGCTAATAGCTGGCAATAGAGATGACATAAATATATAATTGTAAAGAAGAAAAAAATAAAATAAATTACTACCTACTTATTTTATGAACTAAAACGTAAACTCGGGATTGATATGTCTCCAGGGTTTTAGGACTTGTGTGACCAGCCTGTGACATTAGTCATCTTTAGGCTATTTCATTATCTATGATGTATGGCAATTTGGGTCTAAAGATATAGCCCAATCAGGGTTTCAGTAACTTTGATTAGTTTTAGTTTTACAATGTCTGGAAGGAATTATATGGCCTACTGACAGTGTACACAAGAAATGTGCCACTGATGGCTAGTTTAGGACTGGACTGGACTGTTATAGATGGCTAGATTACTGACAAGCCATGCTGTGGAAATTAAGAGTAAACTGGTAAATTACCTGGGCAATGGGCAAAGGATCTTGTGGAAAGAATATCATGTCTAGCATAGCAGTGCCACTCTCCGCAATTCCTCTGTGAAACAGGCCACTGGACAATGGAGAGAGAGCCTGATAATTCAAGCAACAAAAATATGGAATAAATGTCTACAGACTAATTAAAAAATATCCCTGTGTATTCATTCTTACGTTTTAGTCATTGTTCTTCAGTCATTGACTTTCAGAGAATATTTTGAATATAGTGAATTGTACCATACCAGGAGGGACACGCTTATGCCACCAGCAGACTCCCCAAATATTGTGACTGAACCTGGATCTCCTCCAAAGTTGTGGATGTGCTCCTGGACCCATCGTAGAGCTGCCACCTGGTCCAGTAAACCAAAGTTTCCTGACATCTGTTCATCCCCAGTACTGAAAAAGACCAATAATCAGGAAACGCTAGAACAAATCAAAGTTTCCATAGGATCTCAGGATCATATGCACACCATCCTCACCTGAGAAATCCCAGTGCTCCTAAGCGATACTGGACCAGAACCACAACTACATCCTGGTAAGCAGCCAGGGCAGAACCATCGTAGATTGAGGCTGAGCCAGAGACTAACCCTCCACCATGGATCCAGACCATTACCTAGGAAGTGGAACATTTTATTTTTATTATTGTTTTTAGATTTTAATTGCACTCACCAATTTTGAGGTAAAACAATCTTACTGGGAGTTTGGCATCTTGAGCAGCAGTTGCAGGAGTGAAAATGTTGAGGTAAAGACAGTCTTCTGAGATGTCAGGAATATCTGGTGTCGTCGTGGATACCATATTTATCAAATCCAGAAGAAACTGTCTATTTTGGACACACCTGTGGAAATACATCCAGTTAATATATGGAATAAAACAATCTAATAAATCTAAATCTAATAATATATGGCTAACTTACATGAATGGTTGTTGGGTGGCATCTCTCACTCCTTCCCATGCCTCTGCAGGCTGGGGTGGGGCCAGTCTCAGAGGTCCAACAGGAGGCTTTGCAAACGGAACTCCCAGATAGGCATGGACCCCCGTATCCTTCCCCTTTACACTCACATGCTCTCCTCTGAGACTTCCCAGTTTTGTGTGGACTACAGGCCCCGTCTTTGGTCTGTGAGACAAGTATCATACAGTGATGCTCTAGTGAGTTGCAAAAACATGCTTTTTATAGGTGTATTTAACCCTAACCCAAGTACAGAATCATACAGTTCACTGTTTTCCATCTTCTCTCTATGTTGTCTGATCTTCTCAGGAAGGGTTTCGGTCATGAAAGTGTAACTGTCCTTCTTTGGGTGCTGAAGAGGTTCCTGCTTCATCCCTATTGAGAGGTAGTCTCTCTCTGCTGCATACTGTGGCCAGTGTACCAGGCCAGCTCCATTAGGTGATCTACCAACACACACAATACAGAAGGGTGAATCTTGTGATGCAATTTGTGCAGAGTAAAGAACATTAAGTCATTGTGCATTGTGAAGCTTGTTAAGATTATATGTTTTTAATATACTGTAATTGTCTCAACTAGGCAGAAGACTCTAATGCCAGGGCGAATAAATACCTTTACCTTGTACGAGCAAAGTTGCTCCAGTATTTCATCATAATTCTGCTTAATTGTTTATCTTCCTCTGTACACGACTCTGGAAGAATATTTATTATAGAAATAGTGATCAAAATATAAAATGACTAATATAGGCATGGGCACAATAATGAACTATAAAACACTCAAGCTGATTTACCTGTTAAAATGACCTGATCTTCTGTGAAACACATTCCAAAAACAAACATAAGATCATCCCCATGATCAGAGCCAACAAAGCTGGGTCTCTTCTTCTTGAGGAAGCTGGGTGACTCCTCTAACTCATAGAAGTACACTGGAACTCCTGCATCTGTTTGGAGGATGAAAGAAAGTTATTCATTTACTTGTTACCTTTTAATCGTTTCATGATTAAAATTGTGTCATTTTAATCACCCTAAATCATGGTTATGTCCTCAATTCTAATGTTGTTGTTAAAAACAGTATGACCTTTGGGGCTCCATTTTGGTTACATTAGCCCTTATACGCAATTAAGGCATTTAGCATTGGGGAAGAGGCGTTCCCACACTAAAGTTGGTAATTTCGTAGTGTGATGCATGAGTATTCTCAAACGATGATAGTTCTTATTTTCAAACAATTATAGCTCGGTCAATTCTCGATCATTTCTTGCCATTCAACATGTTATGTTGAAAAAACATGTTCCATGTTTTTGCTGTATGTGGCGTGCATTGATCCCAAGTCTGCAATAAGTTATAAAGTAAATTGCAAAAAAGTAAGTAAGTGACTGACAGCAGGCAATCTACAGCTGTTTATAGGACAATCCATAAATAAGAAGATGAATTGAACTGGCGCCTTTCCACGTGGAGTCGTGGACATCTCCAAGGCGCACAGATGCCCGCACCGTTATCTAGTTATCTAGTTCCCAAATCTATTTGACGAAATTAGCAACTTAAGGGACTGTGCGACAAACACGGCTATGACCACACCTCCAGTCACAAATGAAGGTGTCGGCATAAAGTGACTAAGGGAAGAGGAAAGGTGACGAAAAATACCAATAAGGGAATTTCTTGCGGGTTTCGGGTAACGTTAGGGATAAGGCGGGGAGTGAAAATGGAGCCATTGGTCTCTTACCTCTGTGGAAATTTGCAACCTTAATTGCAGGAATGGCAAACATCAGATCTCCAACGACCTTAGTAAACCCATCTCTAACTTTCACACGATCCCCTGATGTTCCCAAATATTCATCCGCCAACAGCTCTGTTATCCACTGGTCTTCAGGCTAGATCAAACAGAAGATTCGGGACATTCAGGACATTGGATGTGGTCAATGGAGGGAGGATGTGGTCCAAATAGATGCTCAATCCTGCGCAATGCTGGTCACTGTCAGATACAGCTAGCTACATGGCTGGTGTGGTGATCTTGGTTTCAGACTCCTGCTATTCCACTGTAGTCCTACTCAACAGGCTTTCACTTTCACTACCCTCATTAGGAGGATGGTATAGCCAATCATTGAAAAATGATATAGACTGCACTCAGATGTATGATTCTTTTCAATCAATACTGGATGTTCTACCACCTGCATATTTAAGCAACTATACTGTACATGTTCAGGCTAAAATTCAGTTCAATATTGTGCTTTTTGAAATGAGTTATTGGAAATGCCCCACATGTGTAAAACATCTAAAACAAACAAAAAATAACTTTGGGGATTATTTTGTCCTTGTCTTAGTAATATTGATTGGTAATGTATCTTATATCGTTTTAATCATTGATTAGTCACATTTACAACAAGGTATGGCGTGTAGAGATTGAGCTGTGGTATTACTTACATTGGGGTTTGTACTGGTAAGCATGGTCATCAAAGGTAGAGCTTCTTGTCGGTCGATTCCATCCACCCAACCTTTAGGACCAAACAACTGTGATGATAGAAAGTTGAATTATGTAGATGTAGAATATGACTATCTTTATGGAAAGTAAATAGAATAGGACATAATAAATGGGATAATCAATAATGAACATTGAAAATACCCCTCCCTATATCAACTTACGCTCATGAGGAGCCACCCAGCTTCATCACTAGTGAACCCAATCATGAGAGGAACATTGAGCATCTCATGATTTTCCAAAATCTCCATTCCAGACTTGAGCAGGAATTTCCCATCAACCGTCAATACAAGTGGTAGCATTTGATTCTGTAAAAGACAATTATTGGTAATTGTTTGTTTATATTGAAAATGACTGAAAAGTACCTCTTTAAGTTTTTTTTTATCTTTATTTGCAGTTAATGTTTTTGAAAAATGTGGTCCAGGTGTTATTTTATGAAAACATTCCTTTATGGCTGTTTCCCCTACCCCAAAATAAGCTTATAGTGGGGTTTCGTCTCCATGTTAAATGTAGATGTCATTTACAACTCTTGTAAAAGTTTCACTTTCAGTCCTAATTTGTTGGTGAGGGTCTATAGAACCATTTTGGTTCGAGTGGCCCGCGCACAAATGACATAATTGGCCTGTAGGGGGCGTAACAAGGTGCCAACCCTATCAAAACATGTAAACTGTTGTTGTAACTATTGATCAAATTGTCCAATCTGTACATATGGGATATCTATGAATTCACAATCAGGTGTAGCATTTGCTACCTAAACCTAATATATAATAAAATATATTTTTTCATCCATTATTGGTGTATATCCACAAAAATAGCAAGCAAAACAAGCTAAAAATATAGCTGCAAGCAGCAATAAAACGGGATCAAGCAAGCAGCAATAAGGAGTAAGAACAATACGCACAAATAAGCCATAGAAACATGGGAGCCTGAACTTCAGAAATACATCAGGTAATTATGTGTGAGACTGACTCACATTGTAATCTGGTGTGACTGAGTGAATGATTGGTGAGCTGTGAGTGAGTGGTGAACTGAGCTATGAACTGTCATTAGTGACAACATGGCCGAATAGTGACAGTCAAACAGCCTTGCCCAGCCATGAGGCCCATAGGGCAGGTGCCTATCTCCTGTTTCTGTAGCATGAGGCAGCTTGATGTACAAGTACACCCTCTGGACATGACGCTAGTATGACACAGGGTCTTACCCCCAATCCATCCCTTGATGCTGAGTGCCAAGCAGGGAGGCATTGGATCCCGTTTTTAGAGCCTTTGGTATGACCCGGCCGGGAATCGAACCCCGGCCTCCCAGTCTCAGGGCGGACACTCTAACCACAAGGCCACTGATTTGGTGAATGAGTAAATGATTGGTGAGCTGTGAGTGAGTGGTGAACTGAGCTGTGAACTGTCATTAGTGACAACATGGCCGAATAGTGACAAAACACAACATGGCCGAATGGTGACAACCACCATTACATTGAGTTTTACCCTGGGTTACACATAGAACCATGAACTTAGATGTAGAAGACCACATGAGATTGTGCATGATTGACTCATATTACTAGGTGTCCGTGCCGGGATTTGAACCCAGGAACTCTCATTTCCAAGTCATGCGCTCTACCAATGAGGCTACCCAACAGACACAAGACGTACTGGAAACAACACACACATTCAGTGGACTGCTTGGTAAATGGTAAATGGTGCATTTATATAGCGCCTTTATCCAAGGCGCTTTACATAGATTGTGCATCACATTCACCCATTCACACACACATTCATACACTGATGGCAGTGGGACAGGGACACATCGACACTAACTCTGCAGGAGCCCGGGATCGAACCGGCAACCTTGTGGTTACCATCCGGTTACTCTACCTCTGAGCCACTACCGCTCCTTAAATATGCACAAATAAGCCATAGAAACATGGAAGAAATACATCATGTGATTGTGGAAACACAGCAGGGTTTTTGGAGACTCAGACTTTGTATTGTCAGCAGTGGGACTTGAACCCTCAATCTTGTGTTCCAAAGTCAGGCACCCTACCGACTGAGCTATCCTGGCACAATGATTTGCTTAGTTGTTGTCATCAATGAAACAACCCAACAACACGCCACCAAGCAGTAAGCAATATGAACAATATGCACAATTCAGCAGTCAGAGGGTGGAGCTTAGTGGTCAAAGTGACAAATGGAAACTAGAATATTCGCAATTTAAAAATTGCAAAGTGTGGTTGCCGTTGTCGCTTGCCCCCCGCAGCTCCCCCCCATATTGTCACTTGCCCCCCGCAGCCCCCCCCCCATACTGCAGTACAGTATGCCCCCCCATACTGCACCGCTTACTGCGGTGCAGTATGCCCCCCCATACTGCACCGCTTACTGCGGTGCAGTATGCCCCCCCATACTGCACCGCTTACTGCGGTGCAGTATGGCCCCCCATACTGCACCGCTTACTGCGGTGCAGTATGGCCCCCCCACACTGCACACTGCGGTGCAGTATGGCCCCCCCACACTGCACACTGCGGTGCAGTATGGCCCCCCCACACTGCACACTGCGGTGCAGTATGGCCCCCCCACACTGCACACTGCGGTGCAGTATGGCCCCCCCACACTGCACACTGCGGTGCAGTATGGCCCCCCACACTGCACACTGCGGTGCAGTATGGCCCCCCCACACTGCACACTGCGGTGCAGTATGGCCCCCCCACACTGCACACTGCGATGCAGTATGGCCCCCCCACACTGCACACTGCGATGCAGTATGGGCTTCAGCCAACTCCCGACCCCGTTGGCAACTACACCATGGTACATAGCGTTGTACAAAACGGTTTGCACACCTGCTTGTATAGCAAGCACCATGCAGCTCTAATGAGTGCTCCATCTCTGGTGTGTGTGTGTGTCTACATCAGTTCCCATTGTTGTACAACCAGAGGAATATAATTAAAATAGAGCTTGGAATTGAAATGATAGTTTAATAATCTCTAATTAAAAGTGGAACGATACAGCTTAAAATTGGAACGATACAGTTTAATAATCTCTGACTAATATTGGAATGATACAGTTTGAAATTGTCGCAATACAGTTTACTAATCTAAAAATGGAACGATACAGTTTGTAATTGAAACAATATAGTGTACTATTCTCTGACTAAAATTGGAACGATACATCTTAAAATTGAAATGATAGTTTAATAATCTCTCACTAATACTGGAACAATACAGCTTGAAATTGGAACGATGTAGTTTACTACTCTCTGAGTAAAATTGGAATGATACAGTGTGAAATTAGAACAATACAGTTTACTAATCTCAGACTAAAAATGGAACGATACAGTTTGAAATTGGAATGATACAGCTAAATTGTTCGAATTTCAGTCAGAAAAGATTAGAACGATGCAGTGCTTTGTGCTTTATAGCAGTGGTTTCCAACCTTTTTGAAACCACGGCCCACGACCTAAAGGACCCACAATGCAATGCAATCTAGCTAGCCTGAAAAAAAAACCCACATATATTTATATATATTAAAGGTGTTGGCGTTAACACGTTAATGCATTAATGCATTAATCTCGTGTTAACACAGCCGTGCGTTAATGGCGTCAAAAAAATTAACGCGAGATTAACACACTGACGATGGCTGTCCTCGGTGCGGCAGGCCACAGAAGTACTTTACGTCCACACACCAACACAGTGATGGTGTGTACAAAAAATGCAAACCGGCTTGTACAACAAACATTTGTTGTGCAAATCAAAAATCCAGCCAGAAAATCAGGCATGAGCATTTTTCAAACTGCTTAAAATGGCAGACACTCTGGGGGTGGAGCTTACCGGTCAATGTTACAGATGTGTTCCACATGAATCAAGGAACATGTAGAAACAAGTCCCATGATTTTTGGCCAAACGAGGCCCGAGTTATGGTTTTTCAAATGTTTCAGTTTCAAAGAATTGTTATAGCGCCCCCATTTGAGCAATTGGAGTAAGACTGGTTTTGCTGCTATTTGGCATCCCCCTCTACCAAACTGTAAAATCTCATAAACAGATTACTTTGCATGTGTAGATTAGGGATAATAGAAGAATTTTCACAAACAAGCAATTTTCATTGGCTCGTAAAAACATCATTTTTTTCACTGAAAACAAAATTCACACCCTATTCATGTTTGTATGGCTTCAAAGTTCATGTGTAGGTCATTGTTATGCATTTTGATCAAAGATTGTAGGAGAAGAGACATTTTAACTGTTTTACATATAATTCAAGATGGCGGTTCATCTAAAGGTCAGAGGTCAAAAGTAAGAATACAAAAGTTGTTCGGCATAAGCAGACGCATAAGTGAATATAAGTTACATTTCTGAGAGTCGAGCAGTTCATGAGTTATGAGTGTTTAAAGTTTGCAATTTCAGTTGAGTGCTATAGCGCCACCATTTGACCAGTGGTCACAGGCTTCGCATCATCACCGTTTGGCATCACCCTCTACCAGATTACCAATTTTCGCGAAAACCGACTGCACGGTTCAGCCAGAACAGCTATTTCTGGTGGAAGGAGGAAAAAAGAGACAAAAACAAGAAGGGATCAAGGTCCACTTCGTGGACTGCTTGATCCCTTAATTAGCTAAAACCGAAGTGAGTTTCCATCTCCATGTTAAATTTAGTTGTCGTTTACAGCTTTAAAAGTTTAACTTTCAGTACTAAATTCTAGGTGAGGTCTACAGAACCATTTTGGTTAGAGTGGCCAGCATGCAGATAAAGATTATTAGGGGGCCTTCCAAAATATGATATATGACTGTCATAACTTATCCAATCTGAACATATGACATATGTATGAATTCACATTCAGAAGTAGTATTTAGTCATTTAGACCATATTATCGTAAATAGTCCCACATTGTCAATGATGAGGAATTCAGTGGTACTATTTACATTTGTCCTGTGACCATGGTAGATATTTCTCATAATGGCCACCACCTGCTGATATTTTAACAGTAATTACAATTCTCTGATCCTGATTCTGGTAACTAATCCTACCTTTTCAAGGACGAGGTCTAAAGGATGAGGTGGGGTGAGGGCTTCCAGCCAGAGTTTCTCCTCACTTCTTATGTCAACTATGTCAATGCCATTGTCTTTGCTGAAGGTTTCTTTCAAAGTCTCTAGCTCAGCCCTGCAAGGTCCAACCCAGACTTGTGCAGATGGCTGCTGGCTCATCTGGCGGCCCCAGTTTGTGTGATTAGGTGGGGTTGACTGCCGCAATCAGGATTAGGGGCTTGACCCTTTCAAACTGTGGCAGTCTAGCCAAGTGTCTGCATTTGCTTTGGAGGCTATATAGAGGAGACATTTGCTCTCCAGCACCAGGTGTCATGAGGTGAAGGCTCCTTCAATTGACATGATAGGGACAATGAGAATGACACTAAGGCCACTCCAGTGTATGCACATCCTGCCAGATAGTTATGAGGGCAGATCTTCAGGTGTTCTGTTGAGTCTTCATGGGGAGAAGCATTATGCATTCCGAACCATCTTCAAGAAGGACATGAGAGTCGAAAAGAATGGTCACCATGGTGCAATATGTAACTACTTTGACTATTTTCCTGTCAACTAGCTTGTGTGTGAAGGTACAGAACTTCAGCAGTGGTTTTCACAAGACAGCTTTTACTGTATGGATCTGGATGGGGATCTTGCTAGAAGTACACAGACTGGTGTTGGATCTGGATGGGGATCTGGCTAGAAGTACACAGACTGGTGTTGGATCTGGATGGGGATCTGGCTAGAAGTACACAGACTGGTGTTGGATCTGGATGGGGATCTGGCTAGAAGTACCCAGACTGGTGTTGGATCTGGCTAGAAGTACACAGACTGGTGTTGGATCTGGCTAGAAGTACACAGACTGGTGTTGGATCTGGATGGGGATCTGGCTAGAAGTACACAGACTGGTGTTGGATCTGAATGGGGATCTGGCTAGAAGTACACAGAGTGGTGTTGGATCTGGATGGGGATCTAAATGGTAAATGGTAAATGGTGCATTTATATAGCGCCTTTATCCAAGGCGCTTTACATAGATTGTGCATGACATTCACCACATTCACACACACATTCATACACTGATGGCAGTGGAAACCATGCAAGGTACCTACTAGCACATCAGGAGCAATTAGGGGTTAAGTGTCTTGCTCAGGGACACATCGACACTAACTCTGCGGGAGCCCGGGATCGAACCGGCAACCTTGTGGTTACCATCCGGTAACTCTACCTCTGAGCCACTGCCTGAGCCACTGCCTGAGCCACTGCCGTACTTCTGGATCTGGCTAAAAGTACACAGACTGGTGTTGGATCTGGATGGGGATCTGGTTAGAAGTACACAGACTGGTGTTGGATCTGGATGGGGATCTGGCTAGAAGTACACAGACTGGTGTTGGATCTGGATGGGGATCTGGTTAGAAGTACACAGACTGGTGTTGGATCTGGATGGGGGTCTGGCTAGAAATACACAGACTGGTGTTGGATCTGGATGGGGATCAGGTTAGAAGTACACAGACTGGTGTTGGATCTGGATGGGGATCAGGTTAGAAGTACACAGACTGGTGTTGGAACTGGATGGGGATCTGGCTAGAAGTACACAGACTGGTGTTGGATCTGGATGGGGATCTGGTTAGAAGTACACAGACTGGTGTTGGAACTGGATGGGGATCTGGTTAGAAGTACAGAGACTGGTGTTCTGACCTCACTGGGTACTGGTCAATCGGGTAGAGCTGGTTTGAGTTGGAGTGAATAGTGAGTAGAGTATGTCAGCTGATTTCATGGGCTCACTTGATTTTCACATATAGGGTAGAAGACATGAATTTACTGCCTACATCAATACATCAATATTACACATTTTGATGATTTGACTATTATCTAGCATTTTATTAAAAAAAAAAAAAAAAAAAAAAAAAAAAAAAACATAATCCTTGAAAACGTTTTGTCATCAGAATCAAGATTGTATGTTGTAGAAGCTGAATTGGTAAGATAACAGCAGATGGTGGCCACCATAGCTGTCATCACAGACCCATAGCCAAAACAATTCCTTATGGCAGGCTTTAACTTTGTGCCAAATGTCATGCTTTCATTAAAAAGTGCACAATTTTCACACATAGAGGCTGGGCTATAAGTGGGTATGTCTAACTTTAGTCCCCCCAATACTGTATTGTTTCTATTTATTTACAATTCATACCATTACTCATTCATGATAATATAGGTAGGCACTAACTTCATCCTTCTAGGTTCAACAGAATTTAAATTAGGTGCCCTTTGAAGTAATTTGATGTACATGGGCATCCATTTTTTCCATATCATATTCCAAACATTAATATTTGAAATCCAGTTAATTCCTGGGTTAGTATTGACTTGACATAGTAAAAGAAAACAAAGAAAAAACAGCAATTGTGAGAAAATAGACTTTTAAGAAAAACAAAAATCCGATTTTGGCCAATTTTGAAATTGGGCAAAAAAATGCATATTTTTTTCATCTGCAGATGGGCCACTCGAACTAAAATTGTTCTATAGGTCATCATCTACAAATTAGAAGTGAAAGTCAAACTTTTACAAGAGTTGTAAATGACGGTGTGTCGTGGGACCCCACTAACCCCAAAATAAGCTTATAATGGGGCCAATGGGCGTTGTGCAAGTTCACCTATATACATCACTCCAAAATGCATTTTTTTGCTATATATTGTGTCTCAACCTCTACCTCCACCTCTATATTGTGTCTCCACCACACTCACACTTTCACTTTCACTTTTGGTTCAGCAGTGATTCATTCAGTAGCTGTCTCAAAAGCTGGGGGCGTGGCACATGGTTTATGGCTGACCACTGCTGAAACAAAAGTGAAAGTGACATGGTGGAGACACAATATATCGCAAAAAATTGCATTTTGGAGCGATGTATATACTGTAGGTGAACCATTATAAGCTTATTTTGGGGTAGGGGGAACGGCCATAAAGGAGTATTTTCACAAAACACCTGGACCACTTTTTTCAAAAAAATTAACTGCAAATAAAGATTAAAAAAAACTTTTGGGCCGGAATTCTCCTTTAATGGCCATAATCAAATAAACCTCACCTCTTTCTGAATATTCACTATGTCCTCTACGGTCAGCTTCATCACACATTCAGCAATCTTCTCTGTGGTAGAACTGTCACAGCCAGACAGGTTTGCTACAGTCTTTAAATCACAACAGAATATATATTTTTAAAATTAATATTTTATTATAAAACTTATATTGTACCCTTTATTGGTTAATCTATTTGTAATAGCATACCTAACCTGGGCAACAGGCAGAGGGTTGGATGTATAGAGGAAGTCCATTGCTGCAGAGCCACTCTGTGCTATTGCACCGTGAAACAAGCCAGCAGACAATGGAGAAAGAAGCTGCCAATGTCATGAAAGAGAGAGTTTTAGTGAGCTTACACTACAGGTATGAAGATGGGGTAGTATACGGATGGTTGGGATACGTGCATGTATTTTTCCTCTGGACTAATTGTATGCACATTTATACATTTGTGCATAATGTTTTCAAATAGAAAATAATAAATCATCAATAAATATAATATGTTCATGATTTGTGTTTGTGTTTCCTTACTAATGCAGATACACTCATTCCACCAGCAGACTCCCCAAATATGGTGACTGATCCTGGATCTCCTCCAAAGTTGTGGATGTGCTCTTGGACCCATCGCAGGGCTTCCACCTGGTCCAGTAAACCAAAGTTTCCTGGCATATGCTCGTCTCCAGTGCTTTATGAACATAGATGTTTACAGAGTTTACATTCATACAGTTTGACCCAGCATTACATGGTTCCAGGGAAGACCCTGCAGTCTTACCTAAGGAGTCCCAGTATTCCAACTCGATATTGTATCAGAACAACAACCACATCCTGGTAAGCAGCCAGAGCAGATCCATCATATCCTGATGCAGAACCCATCACAAATCCTCCTCCATGGATCCAAACCATGACCTTGATATTGTGTAAATAAATAAATCTACTGTATGTTATTAAATTAACATACTGTAGATTAGATGAGTAATGCTAAAATAAATTAATGTTCGTTTTGAGTTACTACTCACAGGCAGTTTACCACTCTTGGAAGGGGTGTAAATGTTGAGATAAAGGCAATCCTCAGATATATCCGGGATTTTTACTTCCATCGATAGATTGACCATAAGTATGTCTGAAAGACTGGTGTCTTGAACACACCTGTAAAATATGCCTTTAAGTTGCATGATATTAAGTGTGATATGTTATCATGATTCATGCTGCTTATTTATAAATAAACTTTCAAAATGTGAGTTTACACAAATGTTTTGCCTCTTACATGAATGGTTGATGCGTAGCATCTCTCACTCCTTCCCATCTCTCTGCAGGCTGGGGTGGGCTCAGTCTCAGAGGTCCAACAGGTGGCTTGGCAAAAGGCACTCCCAGGTAGGCATGGACTTGTGTATCTTTCCCCTTTACACTCACATACTTGCCTCTCACACTCCCCAGTTTTGTGTGGACTACTGGAGCTATAACACATATTGAGAAAGATTTGATCTATATTATGATTTGATTAATCAAGGCTTAAGCTACTTTGGATGTCATTTTATGACGCAAGGACAAAGGTAGACACTATGCTGATTTGCTCAGACACTATGGCATAAAATCCATCAATGTCAATGGGAATTGAATGGTAGTGTAGACAGTAGTCTACAAACGTAGCCTAGGCTACATTAATACCTGAATAAGGGGGGGCAGGGCTTAGCGTAGTCCTTCAAAATACAGTAAACCGGTATGAATTCATACAGTTGTGGAAAAATACTGGAGTGAAAAAAGTAAAACATATCAGTTTCTCCTCTACCAGGCAGAAGATGTGCATATTGAGTTTCATTGGTTTATCCATAGCCCTCTGCACTGAGTCTCCCTCGCTGACGGGTGTATCGGGACTATAAAATAACTATTTTCAAGGAAAAACTTTGTTGTTTGCGAGATTAAGACACATGAAGGAGTATCTGCACATCCCCATCAATTGCCACTTTATAGAATAGTACTGCACTGTTAATTAATTTCTTTGGAAATATTGTTTGGTAGTCATGTAGGCCCATTAATTTGAGTTGAGCCAGCCTGCCTGCTGTTAGTGTTTACCGTTGCTATGGGCAACTTAATGCCACCAACCAGTGGAACTAGTTGGCTAAAACTAGTTTTTTTGCAGAAAGAATAGCCACCCTACAAACCTCACCTACATAAGCATGTTACTGAGGTAAAAGGTTGCAGATACGTTTGAACAAGCCCACAGGACCAGATCAGAACCTGTTTGATATAGGCTATGTGCAGCATCAGTAATTTAACAGTGGTTAGTTAATGTGTATGCTCGGATTACCATTGTCACAACGAAAATAACAGAAAAGGCTATGAAATATAATATTAACTACTTACCATCCAGGTCTGCAGTTGCACATAGAAACCATGTGCATGTTGTCAAGAGGAGTGGGGCTGCTTCTTTTGCAAAAAACATGATGATTCACTTATGTGCTGTGCAACTGTGACTCTGGTAGTCTACTGGAACACACCACTGAGCAGAATCAAATTACATGATTCGTGAACAGCCCTGCCTTTCACCTTTGTACACAAAGTTAAGTAATACCTTTTAGTGCACCTGAATGATATGGGTTAACTTGGGCGGAGGCCAGCCCAATCTGCCTCCTCCCCCCCTTTTTCGTGTGCCTATTATGTGCTGTGTTGGTCTAAAGTCCAACAGAGATTTTCTATATTGTATCAACAACAACAGGGAGTTACAACAGGGAGTTACAACTGTGCCTCAGGCCTGTGACAAGACAGTCTGGTGCATCTTAGAGCATGTAGTAGCTAGAAATGGGAGACACTGGAGCAGCTCAGATGGTTCAAGCCTTGCACCCTATATATAAATGAAAGGCTTGAACTATCTGAGCTGCTCCAGTGCCTCCCTTCTCTAGTTCTATAGTGTATATTTGCCTTGGCCTCCATGCAGAGATGCATACAGGAAGAGGCTCAGCGGTGAGGGAAATTGGAGTTGGTCATGAGACAAGGCCATTGACCGCAACACATTATGGCATATTTCATCTAAATGCCTTCAGTCAACATCTGTACTTGACATAACACATTTTGCAAAAAGATACATGTACTCCAACGGGCGGCTGTAGAGTACAGATTCGGTAAAGACGGAAGTTGAAGATCCATCCTGCTACAGTATGCAATACTTTATCTGTCTCTCTGTATGCCTTTATCCCTATATGGAGTACTTTGTCAGGCATTCACAAATAGGTGTTGTGATGTCAGAACAGGCCAGTGTGTGTGGAGCTTGGGAAGGGGCTCTGTCCAGGGCCCAGGCAGAGGCCTTTTGTGGCAGTTTTAGACAACCGTGGGTGCGACAGACTCAACACCGGGTACTGCATGGAATGTGTGTGTTGAATTTGAAGGTGATGGGGCAAGTGGTTCTTGTGTCACATGCAGGATAGCTGTACATACAGAGCAGACAGACAGACAGACAGACAGAGACATTGTGCATTTATACATTAACAATAAAGATTAACACATGCTCAGTTTTAGACTTTTAGCAAACCCACACTCATTGAAAAACATCCAAATTAGTTAGTTCTCTTTTGAGGGGCGCTAGCCCCTAGGTTTAATGTTTGTTTTTCAACCATGCTTATTTTAAAAACACAATTGAGAATGAAATGAATGATTGTTTTATGACTGATACAAATGTTGTAATCGATAAAAGATGATAAGAGCGCCCCACATTACATTCAGTTTTATGTACATTCATCCTTATGTCCTATCAATGAGTTTGAGCAGGCTTAAAGGTGGGTGGGAGAAGAGTGCTGTCAATGTCCATACTACAGTTCACTGTGATCCTTATTCTCTTGACCTTGGTAAATCTTGTTATGAAGATTCTTGGTCAGTAAGACGTAGCGATCCTTCTTCAGGTGCTGAGCAGATACTTGGTCCAGCCCAATGGACAGGTAATGTTCATCAGCACCATATTGCTGCCAATGTACCAGGCCGGCTCCATTAGGTGACCTACAGTACATAAACATTTGTTTCTTTTTGTTTGAAACTGGTGTTTCAAACAAAATACACATTAACTAACCACTTTGTTTTTGTTTGAAACTTTGAAACTGGTGTCCCGTTTGGGACATGTTCAGAACATATTGATAGTTTTTGAAGTATAAAAGTGGAAAACTGTGAATAGTAATGAAGAGTATATTACTAAACATGCTATACTTGCACGTAACATCATCTAGCAGGTAAGAGATACTGTGTATAGTGTATACTGTAGTCAGTTTAATCCTACCCTGTCCGAGCAAAGTTGCCCCAGTAGCTCATCATGGTTCTGCTAAGCTGTATCTCTTCTACTGTACACGATACTGCAGAGGAATTAAGAGTATGTAGTATGTACATTGTAAAGCTTTTGATGTACACTTTCAAGATGTACAGGTATTTATCTTACAATGCATTTATTTTATATTTAGAATAAACACTTACTCCCTAATTTGGCATGGGAAGCGATGAAGCAGGATCCCAATATAGGGACAATGTCATCAGTGTGGTGAGTTCCAACAAAGCTTGGCCTTCTCTCCTGCAGGAACTTGGGTGGATGGTGGTACTCATACAGATATACAGGAGCACCTGCATCTGGTTGTAGACACAATTAGTTATGTGAGTTTCAACTCCAAAGTTCAATGCAAAACAGGCTCAGAATTATGATTCATACGATTACCATTGCATTATTATTTTATTGTACAGTTACCTCTGTGGTAATTTGCAGTCTTAATGGCTGGAATGGTAAAAAGAATGTCTCCAAGTAATTCTGTAAACCCGTCCCTAATTTTCAGTGGATCTCCAGAGGTTTCAAGATATTCATCTGCCACCTGCTTTTTTAATGGACTATCCTTCAGCTTGAAGACAGAGAAAACATTATAAACTGTTAACCTGGCATCTATATCTTCCACCAGATGGGGGAGCAGGGAGTACAGGATCCCTGTCTACCCAACCTGTTTGGGCATGAAGAGGAAAAACAGGGGGGAAAGTTGTATTTTGGAAATAACAATAGCAAAAATAGCAGATTTACAAGCACAACAAAATGCATTGTGCTCTGATATGTCATACAACGCTATTTTTGCAATTCATTGTACAACGTAGACAGCAAAAGGGTCAGGCCTGAAATGAATGTGAGGCAGTGTTTCTCTTACATGAGGATATAACATGGCCAGAACATCCATGACATGTTTCTGATCCATTCCCTCTGTCCAGTTTGGAGGAGCATAGAACTGTCAAAAAGTGAAGAGTAATCAAGATTACTTTTGAAGAAGAAC
This sequence comes from Benthosema pterotum, assembly GCA_039105355.1. Lineage (NCBI taxonomy): Eukaryota > Metazoa > Chordata > Actinopteri > Myctophiformes > Myctophidae > Benthosema > Benthosema pterotum. Next base: position 45,939,492 of record CM076969.1, on the reverse strand, counting down.
AGACACGAATACGAAAACGTGCTCTAATGTTTTAATGCAGCAACAATATGAACAATAATGTTATGATCTGCATTGCATTCACACTCTGTCACAGCAGAGGAAATGAAAGGTATCCAAATGATCAATGGGAGCAGTGCGCTGTTGGGGGTACAATGTATTTAAGGACACTTCCACACTAATCCAGGGAGATCTGGAGGTTGAAAAGTTAACCTTTGCGAACCCAAAGCCACATTGGTACTTACCCAAGGAAGTAGCCATCCCCCTTCATGATCATTAATGCCTGTTATGAATGGTATTTTAAGAAGTTTGTGGTTTTGGTACAGTTCATCCACAGGTTTTGTCAAGAAGTGTCCATCAACATTGACAGGGTATCGTATCTTGTTGTTCTTGAGAGAAATGCATATGGGTAGATTTGAAAAAGGCATGTTATTTATGAAAGCCGGGACCTCAAACATTCAGCACAGCAATAGTATTTCATTCAAATATTTCACAGATCAAATATATCAGTAATGAGAATGGTTATCATGTCAGTAGGTGATATGGTATGTAATTTAACATTTGTCTCAAACCTTTTGTATGGTCAGCATAGCATCAATGTCCATTGATCTCAGACAGTTAGCAATCATTGTTGTGCTTGTGATGTCACAACCTGATTCTCCGGCCAAGAGCTATAGAGTTGACAGGAATATATTATTTTTATAATATATAATACTATTTATAGACTAATGTTTTGGGCAAAATGTACTACATATTGTGTACTGTATATTTACTAATTGTGTCTAATACTGTACGTGCAGTATCCTGATAAATTACCTGTGCTATGGGCAAAGGATCTTGTGGAAAGTATAGTGATTCCATCGCAGCAGTACCACTCTGAGCTATTCCACGGTGAAATAGGCCATCAGACAATGGAGACAGAGCCTAGTAATAAATGCACCACAAAACATGACATATGACTTCAAACCAATTCAAATACATTCCTCTGTGTATTCATATTTTATCCATTTTGAGTGTCTGAGAATATTTGTATGGACTGTAGTGTACCAGGAGCGACACGCTCACTCCACCAGCAGACTCCCCAAATATGGTGACTGAACCTGGATCTCCTCCAAAGCTGTGGATGTGCTCCTGGACCCATCGCAGAGCTGCCACCTGGTCCAGTAAACCAAAGTTTCCTGATAACTGTTCATCTCCAGTACTGAAAAGAGCACACGATTAGTTATCACTGAAACCCGTCAGAAAATGGGCCAAATTCTTCCTCAATAGGACGTCTTCTTCACCTGAGAAAACCAAGTCCTCCTAAGCGATATTGGACCAGAACCACAACTACATCCTGGTAAGCAGCCAGGGCAGAACCATCGTACATTGAGGCTGAGCCATGTTCTAGCCCTCCACCATGGATCCAGACCATGACCTAGGAAACAAAATACACAGAGTAATATATTCATCTTTAATCTTTTTATTTGTACTGCTAATTGTATTCACTACAATTCTATGGGGAAAACATGGATCTTACTGGGAGTTTGAGATCTTGAACATTTACGGCTGGTGCATAAATGTTGAGGTAAAGACAGTCTTCTGAGATATCAGGGATATCAGAGATATCAGTCATCATGAATAACATATTCATCACGTGCAGAAGAAATGGTTTATTTTGCACACAGCTGTGAAAACAAACCAAAAAAGAATTACAGCTGATATCGATATGAATCTTTCCAATAAATACCTTCTTCATGCTTGTCTGGCTTGGTCACACAACCTCTCAAGACAAGGCTAACATGGGAAGAGAGTAGTACGATTTAGCCTCCCTACCCTATCCTCACTCTTTTCCACTAATAATAATCAGAATTGAGGTAAATAAGATCATATCTGAAAACTCTCACCCCGCACAATACCTCTTTTGTAGCAATATGAAATGCATATAGCATCTATATACTGTATATGCATATAGCATCTATATATGCATATAGTACTTATGTCTATGCTGTTTGCACTGTATTGTCTTGTTGTTGTCTTGTATATGGTGTGCGTTGAGCATGAACCAAGACAAATTCCTATCAACTTATTATTATGGCAATAAAGTTCTTGGATCTTGACTATATTGGAGTGCAAGGATGACTTGCATGAATGGTTGTTGTGTGGCATCCATCATTCCTTCCCAACTCTCTGCAGGCTGGGGTGGGCTCAGTCTCAGAGGTCCAACAGGTGGCTTGGCAAAAGGCACTCCCAGGTAGGCATGGACTCGTGTATCTTTCCCTTTTACGCTCACATACTTGCCTCTCACACTCCCCAGTTTGGTGTGGACTACTGGTGCTATTAAGACAATGAGGTAGGTTTTAGTAGATTATTGTGAGAATTAAACAAAAAGAAAGGCAGGCTACTTTGAAGTTCACCTGCCACCTGCTTTTTTGTAGGCCTGTCAACAATGATCTCCCTGGGATTCTAACATGGTCACATTAGAATGAATTTCCAAATTTCATACGCATAGTCACTCCATCATTATGCTCTCGCCTCTTGTGTTAATTTGTAGGCCTATTCATCATATCGCCTGATATAAATAGGCCAATGCTATATAGGTCTACGCCTACCGTTGTGCATTTTTGTCCGAAAAAAGTGATGTTAAATTGATTTTCATCAGTACAACAATAACGATTAGCCTACATTCCATCGGTGCATAAACATCAAGCAACAGCCTGATGTTTATAAACCCCTTTATTTTAGCTCTTATTTGCGTCACCCTCGTTGAAAACAAAGTCTTTTAAACTCCAGTTTGTAGCTCTTTGATTTGAAGCTGCAATAGCCCTCCCGAGCGCCCAGTTTTCTGACCCCTCAATGTCGCAACATTTCGGCTGCTCCGACTTTTATTTGGGCAGAGCAGACCATTCTGGTATTCCATTTCATCTACTTACCATCCAGGTTTGCAGTGGCACATAGAAGCCATGAGCATGCTGACAATAGAAAGATGACTGCATTTGTAGGTAACGTCATATTTTACTTTTGTGATTCAGGTCTGCAACATTCCTGCTAACTCTAAACTCTACTGCTCTGTGAGAGTGAAAATGGAGGAAGTGGTCAGGAGAATAGAGCTGAGCAGTCCGCCCCCTCGCGACGTCGCCCATGTTCAAGACATGGATTCCCCATTCATTTTCCTCATAGACTTTTTGAAAATGTTCTATATAAAGACGATTACGCCGCGGACAAAGCCAACTCGGGTCTCAACAAATCATGACAAGACACACAATGTTTTGGGACATTCATATTTCTCATTTGTAAGAAGAAAAACTAAACAAAAACTGCTGTATCCTGCCGTTTTTTACTTCTTGCTAATTTGATGTTGTATGATAATACAATATAGTGTGTGTGCTGTCATGATGTGTTGAGACCCGAGTTGGCTTTGTCCGCGGCGTAATCGTCTTTATATAGATCATTTTCAAAATGACTATGACTGATAGCCTGAGGAAATTTAACGGGGAATCCATTTCTGGAACCAGGGCGAGGTCACAAGAGGGGCAGAACTGCGCAGCTCTATGGTGTTTAACCTTTGCACACAGGGTCAGATTGACAAAATTGGGCGTAGCGAGAGGTCTCCCGGTGGGCGATGGCCGGTGGTATCACGGTAGGCCTATGATTTAAAAATAGGGGGGGGGGGGGGGGGGGGTGAAAAAGAAATGCCATTATACCGTAGGCCGTAGCCTAATAAAACGGGCGCACTGGCTTTGGCTCTGCGCCTATGCTGGGCTCCAGAGCCTCTCTAGATGGCGCTGCTGGGCACAAGAACTAAAGCACTAAAACAAGAAGTGCACACTGCACATAACTTAAAGGGATATTTCACTTTCAGACATGTTTGCCTCTTCCAAGTGCACTGGACCTTAAGGCTAAATTAATTGCAATAAAATACTGTTGAGATGAAGGAGGAAGAACAACACAAATTAACCATGGTGTGATCTTTGATTGTTGTTGCTGCTACATGTGTAGTTGACCGATTTTTAAGCCCCACTTATATGATTATCTCTCCCATATCCATCCATCCATCCATCCATCCTATAATGGCATCATCAGAATCAAGGTCACCAGAAATAAAAACAAAAGTATGTATACAATAGTACTAGTTCAATCACTGTACACCGTGAGCATACGGGCTCACATACTTCCACTGGAGCTACTCTGAAATGTGGACACACATCACTCCAACGCTGCATCTCTTTTGAAAAATATTAATCACATAAATATCAATATTTTTTAGAGTTCAATACGATAACCATAATCAGAATTGAATCTATATATATTATCGATATGCACAACACTATTATGTATAACCTGCTACATTATTTAGCTATCAAATAGGCTACATCTTTCTATAATATAACCCATTAAACCGAAGTGTTTGTCTAATGCTTAGGTCATGGTGTCTTGTTTTCCATGATTGATCTAACTATAGCCAAAGTTGTAATTGCATGAAGACAATTGTTTTCATTTAGTCATGTTCATACTGAACCCATGTACAACAGTTAGTCCTCTACTACTATAGTCTCACGTGGGTTTGTCATATTTAGTAGCCTACATGATAGTACCCAGTAAATCAGTAGCCTAGAACATCATTTCAAGTGCAATTTGTGGATATGATGTACCCAACATAGTTTTTTGGACATTCTAAGTCTCGATCTAACAAGTCTGTAGAATAGGTCTGCTGCACGCTGGTTGTGGTTGTGGTGGGCTGGTCTAGGCCAAATCACGCTAAAAATGTCTGCACCCATGGGCCTAGTCCACCCCTGTTGCACAGTTAAGAAACTATTATGTTATTGTGTTATCAGCTATTAAACTTACTCGCCCCAGTTAAACTATTGCATAGACATGGCTGCATGGCTCACAGTATTCATATTATATTACAGTGGGCTACAATGTTATTGTGTTTGTACAGTTTTTAAGCGGACACTGAGCTCTCAGATCTGTGAAAATGCAGTGGTGACTGGAGGTCTTGTTGTTAAGTTAAAAAAACACACACTGTTTCTTCAATTACTGCCTAAAATTGGATATATATTGCAGGAGGCAGAAATACAAAAGACAAAAGTTGGAATTCTGACACACAGATGCAGGTATAAATGATCTTGGCCAGATTATCGATTTTGCATATTTGCCATACTATGAGATACCAAAAACATTGCTTTTTACGTACTGTATATAAATAACAAAATATGTACTTGTTTCAACCACTTGATATTTTGCTTTTATTTATAATTATTTTTTATTAATAAGAATATCACAAATAAGAATAAAAAAGTAGCCGCTGTTCAGGGTCCTCTTCATTCATTATTTTTGTTCAATATCTGCAGCCATAAAAAAACAATTTATGTTAATACAACATTGGGGGTGGTTGGTGGGGTGGTGGTCACAAGACATGGCCAATGCACTTTCTGACGTTTGGGAGTTTTTAGCTGGGTCTCTAGTCAAAAATGTTGAGAACCCCTGCACAGTATAGGCTGTCCATACTATAGTTCACTGTGCTCTACATTGTCTTGACTCTGGTCAGTCTTCTCAGGAACAGTTTGAGTCAGCAAGGTGTAGTGGTCCTTCTTCAGGTGCTGAGCAGACTTCTGTTCCAACCCAATAGCCAGGTAGTGCTCACCAGCACCATACTGCTGCCAATGTACCAGGCCAGCTCCATTAGGTGACCTATAATACACATTGACATTGTTGATGGGAAAAATAAATATGAAAATGAGAGTATGGAGACTACAATAACATTGTTTAATTATAATAAGACACAGTATGTGATTTAATCCTACCCCGTCCGAGCAAAGTTGCCCCAGTAGCTCATCATGGTCCTGCTAAGCTGTCGCTCTTCTTCTGTACATGATACTGTAGAGTGATTAAGAAAAATGTTCAATGAAGCTTCTGATGTTCAATTTCAAGATATACAGATACGGGTTGTACATATCTGATGTTACTTGTAATTTTTTAAGTAAACGACTAAACGCTTACTCCCTAATTTCTCATGGGAAGTGATGAAGCAGGATCCCAATACAGTGACGATTTCATCAGTGTGGTGAGTTTTAACAAAGCTTGGCCTTCCCTCCTGCAGGAATTTGGGTGGATGGTGGTACTCATAAAGATATACAGGGGCACCTGCATCTGGTTGTAGAGACAATTTGATTGATAAGGTTAAACTCAAATGTACTGGTATGAGACAAACATGATTAAGATTTCATGATTGTATTCCACAGTTACCTCTATGGAAATTTGCAGTCTTAATGGCTGGGATTGTGAAAAGAATGTCCCCAAGCAGCTCTGTAAATCCATCTCTGATTCTTAGTCGATCTCTAGAGGTTCCAAGATATTTATCTGCCACCCGCTCTTTCATTAGGCCATCTTTCATCTTAGAGGAAGGAGAAAACAGTAACCATTTCCAACCTGGTGTCCCTTTTGTTTTGCATGTCAAAAACATGTATGTATGCATGTAAAAACAATATAAATAGCAGATCTAGAAGCTTGCATGTTGTGTCATGATCTTGTAGGTCTGGTATCTTTATCATACTAATACAAAGTAGGGTGCTGCCACATCATAACAAAAACATAGTAGGAAAGGTAGTTTCTCATACTTGGGGATTTAACATGGCTAGAACATTCATGACATGTTCCCGGTCCATTCCATCGGCCCAGTTTGGAGGAGCATAGAACTATTAGGAGGAGAACAATCAGCTTGATTATGAGCAAAGTATTAAAACTATAAAGTAAACTTAACTTAAATTATGTGTTAGATTAATACATTGAATGTTCTGATTTCAGTCTGAAACAATATCAGTGAAAATGTGAATGCTGCTGCTCTGTATCACCTTCATCCAACCCGCTTTGCAATGCTCATTACATCCATACATTCAAGTACATATTCACACACAAGCAGCAGATGTCTAAATTTACCTATTTAGTCATTTAGTCAAATGTAAGGTGCTATGCTAACCAGCTGCAGTTAGGGGATCAGTGCTCAAGAACATTTTGACCCCAACCCAGTGTGAGCTTCCTGGAAGTCAAACCAGAAACCTTCCAACTCCAAGTGGCCACTCTGCCTTCCGAGCCACTGTCAACATTGGTATACTTACCCAAGATAGTAGCCAGCCCGCTTCATGATTATTAATGCCTGTTATGAATGGTATTTTAAGAATGTTGTGGTTTTGGTACAGTTCATCCACAGGTTTTGTCAGAAAGTGTCCATCAACATTGACCGGGTATCTTATCTTGTTGTCCTGGTTGAGAAAGGTAGAAAAGAATATATGATGAATATGACATTGAGCACAATAAAAGTATGAGATCCAATCAAAGATGTTAAATATGATCAACTTGCATGTCATATATCACAAGTTATCAGTTATAAATACACCTTTTCAATACTCAGCATAGCATCAATGTCCATGGATCTCAGGCAGTCAGCAATCACTTTTGTGCTTGCGATGTCACATCCTGATGCTTTGGCTAAAAGCTGGTAGAAAAAAAGTTTTTGTTAGCAAATAGACATTGTGTATTTACTGGTTTCTAATACACAAAACTGTAATGGATTGAGTTAAATTACAGTACCTGTGCTATGGGCAAAGGATCTTGTGGCAAGTATAGTGAATCCATTGCAGCAGTGCCACTCTGAGCTATTCCACGGTGAAACAGGCCATCAGACAATGGAGACAGAGCCTGGTAATAAAAGCAACACAAAACCTCTACACTACAGTATGCACTGTATACGTTTATTCATTTGTCTCTGTCATTTGGAATTTCATCAGATATTTTCGTGTGATTGTACCATACCAGGAGGGACACGCTCACACCACCAGCAGACTCCCCAAATATGGTGACTGAACCTGGATCTCCTCCAAAGTTGTGGATGTGCTCCTGGACCCATCGCAGAGCTGCCACCTGGTCCAGTAAACCAAAGTTTCCCGACATCTGTTCATCTCCGGTACTGAAAAGATCACACAACCGGTTATCACTAAATAAAAGCCATAGTTCTTCCTCAAACATTTCAGGACAGCATCATATTGTCATCATATCCTACAGCATCCTCACCTGAGAAAACCAAGTCCTCCTAAGCGATACTGGATGAGAACCACAACTACATCCTGGTAAGCAGCCAGGGCAGAACCATCATAAAACGAGGCTGAGCCATGTTCTAGCCCTCCACCATGGATCCAGACCATTACCTAGGAAACCAAACATAGATATTTGAAAAAAGATATTTGAAAAAATTTGCATTTTGCTTTCTAATTGCACTTACCGCTTAATAAAAGATACATACAAAATATCAATAGATCTTACTGGGAGTTTGTCATGTTGAGAGGTTATGGCTGGAGTGTAAATGTTGAGGTACAGACAGTCTTCTGAGATGTCAGGGATATCATCAATATCCGTCATCTTAAATAGCATACTCATCACATGCCGAAGAAAGGGTCTATGTTGGACACAGCTGTGAAAACAAATCAAAAAGCTCATACAGCTTTTTTGAGTAAGCAAAATCTACCAACGATGACAGACCTAGTTGCAAAGGCGACTACTGTTTTACTGTTTGCAACTACTTTAATTTCACACTGTTATAGGTGCTTGTCGTCGCGACTAGTGAGAAACTGTAATTGCAACCTGGTCGTGGCTACTTCCGTATGGCCGTGACTAGTTTATAGATCTGGGTAGACCCTAAGCCTAAACATAACCCATATCTGTGACACTAAGCCCTAAACATAACCACAATCATGGAGCAGTGCCAAATTACTAACCCTATCTCTAACCCTATAAGCCTAAACATAACCATAACCGTAAGCATGGAGCAGTGCATGTGCACCTAGTTGTCCCACAGAGCTCAGGAGGTGCAGGACAAAGCTTCCCTGTCATTTCCTACCTCTTGTGTGTTGGTTCTGTGGATCCGTTCCCCGTCTAGAAGCTATAGTTCAAACAGGACCAGAAGACCTGGTTGCGACTGGTATAAGCAAGTGGTCGCTAGTGGATTTGTGACCTGGTCGTTGTGGATTTGCGCTAACCGGACTTTTATGTTTCAAAGGTTTTACTCCATACAGTATGTATATCAGCTGTGAGTATAGCAGATATGGAGTAAAACTCTATTCAATAATTACCTACTGGATTGAATTAATGACTTACATGAATGGTAGTTTTGTGGCATCTCTCACTCCTTCCCATGCCTCTGCAGGCTGGGGTGGGGCCAGTCTCAGAGGTCCAACAGGAGGCTTTGCAAACGGAACTCCCAGGTAGACATGGACCCCCGTATCCTTCCCCTTTACACTCACATGCTCTCCTCTGAGACTTCCCAGTTTCGTGTGGACTACAGGCCCCGTCTTTGGCCTGTGAGACAAGTACCATACAGTGATGCAACATGTATAGTGAGATCATACAGAGAACAAGAGATGTATAAGTAGGATCATACCCGTTCTTCATTTTTTCTACATGTTGTTTGACCTTCTCAGGAAGGGTTTCGGTCATGAAGGTGTAACGGTCCTTCTTCACGTTCTGACCAGGTACCTGCTTCATCCCTATTGAGAGGTAGTCTCTCTCTGCTCCATACTGTGGCCAGTGTACCAGGCCGGCTCCATTAGGTGATCTATCAACACACACACACCATACAGAAGGGAAGGGCTGTGATACAATTACAACAGTGCAACAAATTGCACTGGGAAGCTTGACAATTGTCCTCTGGTGGCAATGTTCTTTCTTTTCTTTATTTTTAAGATTTAAATCACATGAATGAACTTTGAATAGCGGTATCAAGGCAAGTGAACAAGATATAAGCACTCAAAGAAGATAAAGTAACATTGTGGCATATCAAACTTTTTATTTCGTGATTCTGAATCCATTCCAAGTATTAGATTTGCAAGGAAACACTCCTTGGGCTAAATTGTCCACAGCTGTTGTTACAAATGTGAGGAGATCAACACATTTCTTTTGCAAGTGGCTATCACTGTTTGTCCATAGCCACATGCCCAAACTTCAAGCTTAATTATTGTATTACCAAACAGCAAATATGAGTTAAAATCAAGAGTTAAAGTTATTATGCCAGTATTTGCAATTACGGTATGATGAAGCCGTACAGACATGAATCAATAACCACTTCTGCACATTGTTCAAACTCTTACCTTGTACGAGCAAAGTTGCTCCAGTATTTCATCATAATTCTGCTTAGCTTTTCATCTTCCTTTGTACATGACTCTGAGAGACAAATCATTTGATTATAGTGTTTAATAGACAACACAATGAGCTACAAAACCTTTGCCTTGTTTTACCTTGCACTATGACTTGATCTTCCGTGAAACATATTCCCAAAACAAAAATGACTTCATCCCCATGATCACAGCCAACGTGGCTGGGCCTCTTATTCTTGAGCATGCTGGGTGACTCCTGTAACTCATAGAAGTACACTGGATTTCCTGCCTCTGTTTGGAAGGTGAAAGAAATGGCAGGCTTGTTCATGTCATCTTGTCCAGTCTTTGGTGTCTTTGTCTTTTTAATGATGCACTGTGTAACTTGCTACCATAATATATTATAGCTTCATATATAATTCTGATTTTCTCTTATGATTTCTAAATTTGGAGTTCCCATGAAATTGAGGTTCCAGAGGTGTTGAGATAGCCACAAGTATGCAGCACCCAACACTTTAACTCATTCATGGACACCGCTCACACATAGAGGTCAAGCATTACAGCTTTATGTTTTGTTAATTAACATTAATTACCATTGAGTCTTACCTCTGTGGAAGTCTGCAGATTTAATGGCAGGAATGTTAAACATCACATCTCCAATCACCTCAGTGAACCCATCTCTAACTTTCACAGGATCCTCTGATGTTCCCATGTATTCATCTGCCAACAGCTCTGTTATCCACCGGTCTTCAGGCTAGAATCAGATCATAGATAGCCCAGTCAGTAAGGCCTGTTAATATCAATCAAAAGTGACCCGATCCCTGTCTCCCCTGGTCCATGTCCTCATTCAGGATCCCAGTGGCCTTCTCTTATAGATATCAGCAGCTCAAAAAGCCCATGAGCCCGGTGGGTACTGTCCTCCATGATCCGCTTGGTCTTTGTTCTGCAGTTCTTGGGTGTAAATATACCAGAGAGCCGGGAAGGTGTCTCCTGTGATCCGTCCCGCCATCCTGACAGTCCTCTGTAGGGCGTGCTGGTCACACACCGTACAGTTCCTGTACCAGGCCATGATGTTCCCTGACAGGATGCTCTCTATGTCAGGAAACATCACAGCAAGTTATATGGGACGAAACATGAATTGGTGGCCGGTTTGAAACATGTAGGGTGGCTTTTAGGTATGTTAATGCAAAGTTTTGCCGTAATCGGATGCTATACATTAATGATTTGAGACATTTTGTTTTGAAGGTGAGCTCGAAGAAAGACAGCACTTTAAAATAAAAATAAAAGCTTAACCGACATTGTCCTGTGCTGACTCATCATATTTTATATTGTGGTAAAAAGTGTTTCTGCAAACTGGCATTTGTACCATTTGTTCCTATGCTTGTTTGTTTGTTTTCAAAAGTAACACTTTTGGCTCTGTGTTAGCCCCACGATGTGTTGGGTTTGATTGGACAATGTTAATGTGTTCATGGAATTTGACATCTTTTATTAGTCAAATTGGCTACTACACATTTTGGTAAGCAATTACAGCCAATCCAGATTGAATATGAAAAATCTGAATAATAAAGGTTCATGACTACCTTGTAGTGATTTGTGCGAGTTTTGGGGAAAGTTTAGTAGAATAAATTCAAGTAGAATAAAATAGTTATTATAACGTTTGAAAGCTGTAGAGGTCAAAATGCAGCCATACCGCCACCATGTGGCAGATCATGTGAAATGTCTTTGTCTTCCTTGACCTAAAACCAACAATTTGATTCTCCAGCAGTTGGTAAGATTGACCACCTGCACATACACATTTTGCATAGCCTAGATGTGTAGGCCTAGTATCCAAAAGTTTTGATTAATACACACACACACACACACACACACACACACACACACACACACACACACACACACACACACACACACACACACACACACAGCTGTATATCTCCAAAATATATAACAGGTAGTTCATTTCAGAATATTTTTGTACAATTAATGTGCATGCAAGAATAGAAAGGCTTACTTACAATAAGTCAGACTGCAGCACATACATATTTTGAATATGTACGTACATATTTTGAATATGTACGTGTACATATATGAACTCAAATATTGGTTTAATATATGAACATGTTAAGTTATTACTTACAGCAGGGGATGCAAATACGCTCATTATGGATGTAGCTACTTGCCGGTCCATTCCATCCACCCAACCTTTAGGAGCCATTATCTATGATGACAAAACACCTATTACACATACACACTTTTATTTCTTTGGAATCATAGATGACACATGAAATTACTAACAATATTTAATAATTAATGTACAAACAGTGTGGATTGACACCATCTTCTTGAAATCTAAAGCCTTGCCAATAATTGAACTCTGGATCAACATTACATCAAGTGTTTGATTCAGTAGACCTGTTATTGGCGATTCAGAAGCTATCAGGGCACTTCCTGGAATGTACTGGATTGACAATGGGGCCATAATGGCCTACTATATGAAACATGTACAGGGTTTGATGAGGTCAGATCACCAGTCTATGGTGATCTGACCTCATCAAACCAATCTGTGGTTGCAATTAACTTACGTTTGCGATGAGCCAACCGCCTTCATCATTATTAAACCCAGTTAAGAGAGGTACTTTGTGCATCTCATGATTTTGTAAAGCCTCCATTCCAAACTTGGGTAGGAAAAGACCATCTACAGTTATTCCAAATTGTAGCATCTCATACTGTAACGGAAGAATTGAGTAGCAATTACTTTTTGCAAAATGCAAAGGCAGGAAACTGCAGATACCGTATGAAATGTCAAGATTCATAGATATTATTTAAAGAACTTGTATTATCAAGAATGATTTCATGTCTCTATGAGAAGACATGCTGTTAGATTGCATGTATTCTCAAGCTTTCCTTTTATGCCCAGCATCCAGGAAAGCTCACCTCCTTCTGAATCTTCACTATGTCGTCCATGGTCAGCTTCATCACACATTTAGCAACCTTCTTTGTTGTGGAAGAGTCACAGCCTGAAATGTTTGCGACAGTCTACAGAGCACAACAGTGAGTCTCATTATGGACAATCAAGGCATTTGTACAGTATATCATTGTCGTCAAGTGGAAACCTTGTATGTCCAAAATACATGAGTATACATGAGTATACTCATGGAGTTAAGAGATTTTAGTCACAAGCTTGAATACTTTCCATTCTGTTGAATATATTCCTTAAAAAACGACTGAGGTAAACAAAGTGTAACATAGCCAACTGTGGAGATACAAGGTTTCCACCTAACAGTATCCTGTCTCTCATCTAACTGTTTGTTGCCAAACTAACCTGGGCTGCAGCCAAAGGGTTGAAGGAATAGATATGATAATTTGCTACAGAGCCACTCTGTGCAATTGCACCATGAAACAAGCCAGCAGACAATGGAGATAGAAGCTGCCAATAAAGAGAGGAAAGCATGATGAACATCAATTTGCAACCGTGATATACATCGCGACCGTTGGCCATCTGTCGCAATGGGTGGTAAAATGGTCGTAACCGTTATAAATTTGCCTCAATCCCAACCCTAAACCCCTAACCCTAAACACAACCTCAATAAAACCCATGCCTAAACCTAACCTTAACCTGCCGTGGCCAACGGTCACGACCATTGACCGTTGGCACGGTCCGTTGAACTGGTTGCGACCGTTAAGCAAAACAGTCAAAATGGACAGCTATTGAATGTCAGGAAAATATGTGGTAGACCATTCTATTGACTACTTATGTCGATTTATAGTATTTATAAATTATTAGGCATGATTTTGTCATTGTTCTTTGTGTAATATGTTCTTACTAATGCAGATACGCTCACTCCACCAGAAGAATCCCCAAATATGGTGACTGATCCTGGATCTCCTCCAAAGTTGTGGATGTGCTCTTGGACCCATCGCAGGGCTTGTACCTGGTCCATAAATCCAAAGTTTCCTGGCATATGCTTGTCTCCTGTGCTTTATGATTATGTACAGTAGATGTTTGCAGAGTTAACAAACTTAACATTCAGGCAATTTGACACAGCATTACATGATTCAGGGGAAGAACCAGTCTTACCTAAAGAATCCCAGTATTCCAAGACGATATTGTATCAGAACAACAACCACATCCTGGTAAGCAGCCAAGGCCGATCCATCATATCCTGATGCAGAACCCATGATAAATCCTCCTCCATGGATCCACACCATGACCTTAAGGATGGCAATAATGACTAGTGATGTAAAATGATGTAAAATCACGTTTCATATTACAAGGTCATACATTTGCATAAATTGTTTTGTGAAATTATTTTTTAAGTCTTGCAATGGCAGTAAACTACCTGAACTGTGGTAACTGAATCACTCTCTCTGCTCTTGAGAAATTAATTCTGTGGTTGGGTCAATGTCAAAACATGAATTATCCCCTGCCCAAATGAGTTTTCTATATAGGCTCAGCCGCTCAGCACCTTTGGACCCCAGGTAGAATACATTGCAGATTATAGCTTTAATGCTTAAAAAGAAAGGTTTCTTCATCTCAGTTGAGAGTTCAATACTTACAGGCAGTTTTCGATTCTCAGATGGTTTGGAAGGTGTGTAGATGTTGAGATAAAGGCAATCCTCAGATATGTTTGGGAATTTGACTTCCATGGATAGATTGACCGCCATCATATTTAAAAAATCAGTGACTTGAACACACCTGTAAAATATGCATTTACGGTAGGTTGCATGAAATTAAGCATGAGGTCTTATGCCACATTTATTATCTTTGTCTTAGTTTACACACAGCTTACACTGTCGAAATGGAATTTAAAGTAATATTTTGCTTCTTACATGGATGGTTGTTTGGTGGCATTCCTCACTCCTTCCCATCTCTCTGCAGGCTGGGGTGGGGCCAGCCTCAGAGGTCCAACAGGTGGCTTGGCAAAGGGCACTCCCAGGTAGGCATGGACTCGTGCATCTTTCCCCTTAATGCTCAAAAATGTGCCCCTCACACTCCCTAGTTTTGTGTGGACCACTGGTGCTTTTAGAACAATGACACAGATTTAGATGTGAGAACAGAACAAGTAGGATGTCTCCAATTTATCCGAAATGCTGCGGCTGGCATGGTTTTCAACAAGCAAATATTCTCACATGTATGTATTGTCTCCATTGGCTCACAGCCAGAACTTTGATGCTGGCATTGAATGCAACCAAAGGTATGGTCCCTCCATATCTTGCAATCATGCAAACACTATAGCGGACACTCAGATCAGCCAGGGAAGTAAAGGGTTTTGGTTGTGACAGTGCAGTGCAGTGAAGTGCAGTGCAGTACAGTAATCCTTGATATTACTGTACCACCCTCCATGTCCAAAGGAGCCATCCCGCTATCCCCTCCTTGCTGCCACCACCCCTGACGTCCTGAACCTGGTCGTCTGCCTTGTCATCTTGCCACTTCCCTGTCACTCTCCCAGCAAACCTCCTGTCTGTCTTTGAAAAGCAACTTGTACTTTACAACAGGCTCCAGCACAAGCTTTCACAATCTCGTTCAAGCGATTGAAGTCAATCTGCATCTCCCCTTTTTATTATGGATGAATGAGTGGAATCCACTGATCTAGTGTTGAAAATTACTTTAGAACCGCCATAAAACTTAAAAGTTTAGGTGCCAGACTTATGAACAATCTTATGAACTGTATCCCAGTTCTGATACCTTAACTTTTTGAAAGGTGTACGGTTTGATACTATTTCAGCACTGATGTGGACAGGCTCAACCCAGACCCAATTTCAACCAGTGCAGGGATAGCTGAAGCATAGTAGCATCGATATAGGAGTACTAAACAGAGTAATTATCGTAAGCCCAGTCTCTAGAGAGATTGGTTGAATCAGCACATCACAACACCAGAACTAAGCTGCCAATACTTAGCAGTTAATGGCACCATTAAAAAGTTCAGTATAGCAATACTGTATAGCAATAATAGATCATAACACATAATAACACAGGTGTTACTGTTGACTGGAACAGCTCTCCAGGTGTAGTGTACTATAATGTTTAAGTAGTTGAAATGTGACAGATTGAATATTCGAGATTACAAATTATCTCAAAGCAAAAAATATTATTGTCTACTTACCTTCCAGGTGTGCAGTGGTGGACAGAAACCATGTGCATGTTGCCAAGATGAGCGGTGCTGCGTTTGCAGGAGACCTCATGTCTTACCTTTGTGCTGCAGGTCTACTGTGACACCGGCTGATCATGAGAACAGACATGCACAAATGATGGGAGTGGTGAGCTGCTCACAGGTGTTTCAACTTGAACAGTAAAGAACCATCCTTTGTTCCTAAATTTAGTTCTCCCGAAGGATGAGTTAAGCTAGGTGAGGTCTGTGTGGAGGTACTGTAGTCTACATTTAATACACTTTATACACATTTTATTAATCATCAATTTCACAATATAATTAGCTTATTAAACCATTTACAGTCACAATCACCTTTCAACCTTTTTAGGGAATATGTTGAGAACATGTCAAAAGTTATTAACTGTGTACAACTCATCCAGATACAGTACCTATCCAGCACTTCTTCAAAGTCTTCAAATAGTATAATATGCTTGTAAATTAAGTTGTATACTGTGCTCCTTGATCCAGTTTTAGTCTTTTGCTTAGCCTCTTCAATTCTGTAATATGTACAAAAGGCCAGGGCGTCTGATATTGTGGGTAACATGGTAATACATCAATTACATAGAGTAATAATAGTCATCAAGAGATCAAGTTCTACTATATATGGAGTCTGAATAGGTGGGTCCAGTTTAGGTCTGGATTGGGTCATGGATGTTTTTCTTGTGGCATGTGCATGCATCCTGAAGCATACCAGTTCCTGAGGACCTGTCTGCCATGCCTTTACCCAATGTTATCTTTTCTCTCAAGACTACACCATGGGCCTTTTGTTGGAGTTTGTTTCCTTATCAGACTGGTTTATACCTTGCATTGCATGCATTTTGTTCTACTGATAAGCTGTTAAATCAACCCTTTACCATCCATATTTTAACAGCACATTCACACTACAATTACAAAACTACAAAATGTCCAAGCATATTGAGCTATGCTACTGTCACCCAGCTGTCACCTAGAAGGAAGTGCTGTGATATCATAGACTGCTAATAGGCCTGTCTAAAATATCTAAAACCACAATGTTCTAAACCTCAAAGGTATGGTTAAAGCTATAGTGCAACAATAGATGTGTTTATCATTTACTTGCCAATATGCCAACTTGTGAATTGGAAGCTTCTAGAGAAGTTTCGCAGGTGCAGGTCAGGCTATAGCCTAGGTCTAGTCTAGTCTTGAGTAGCTTCCAAAGTATGAGACAACAGTACCATGAGAGATTAACTTGTTAATGACGATGTTGAAACAACTGGTGATCAACCTCAATGTCAGCATATACTGTAGTTAACTATTTAAACAATAGCTTACTAGATGACTGCAACACAGAAATAAATTGTATAACAGTAGCACTCCCTCTACTGGTGGGTGTAATACAACAGTGTACATGCAGGCTACAAGTCGTGCGATATAGTATTTTAAAGGCAATAGCATAGACATAATGTTAGACTGAATAAAAAGTGTTATTTATGATGTATGGTCTTTTTTAGGAGTAGGCTACCACCAGACACATTTTTGCGGGGGGTGGGTCGTGTACAGTACACAAATACCCTCGGTCGGTCACTTTTCAAATCGTGAATTAAATGAAACATATACCATTGGAAACATACATATTTTTTATTCTAGTTTTTACTCCCCCGCCTATGTTGTTGTGGAGTCACTGGACATACCACCACACTCCTAACCTCGCGTCACCACTCACCACTACCACCTCCAGCAGCAGCAGGCTTTTCACACTCGTGTTGCGGCAGTGCTCTGGGGTCAGCTGGTTGCATGCGCTGCTTAGCTCATAATGTGACAGTCAGGGGCGGATCTAGGCATGGGGGGGGAGGGGCAATGCCCCCTAAATGCCCAGTCTGCTGCCTGCCCCACCAAACATGATGGCATGCAAAACAACCCCGATATTTCAAATTAAAGTGCCTATAGTTAAAATGATATGACACGCTGATGTTATTAATAGTGATGCTTTACTTGACTAATAAAAGTCCTGTAACTGAAAATGGTATGGGTGCGCCCCCATACCATTTTCTCTTGCCCCCCAAATGGGAAATGTTATATCCGCCCCCTGGTGACAGTTCTGTTGGGAGTGGGGCAGACTGCTCAATGTTGACAGCCAGCGGCACTGAAGCATGGCCATGGTAGGCTACAGTAGGTAGATAGGTAGATGGTACTATATACTGTAGGTACTGGAATATGATTTGCGATCACAGTCAGCTAGTGTTGTTTACTAACGACGGTCACCACCAGGGATGAAAAAAGAGCGCACATTTAAATCCCGGGAGTGCTTCATATGTGGATCATATTATTTATTATAGGGATAGGATCGATCCAGCCAGTGTCCAACACTTGGACAAGCTTGCAAAGGCAGGCGATCGGTTCGGATACGAATCGTGATCCTGGTGGTTTCTATAATAAAGTGCACATAGCCTATCTTTGAAGCATCCTCCCTGGACTCGTCCTCGAAGATTTGGAATATATGATGAAGTTTAAGCCCAACCAGACACGGACTTATGACGGGGAAGGTTTCAAGAGACGAGCGGCGTGTTTATGCTTCAAGAACGAAACAGAGGAAGAGGTAGGTTATCTCGTCATTTGGTGAAAGTTTGCTGGGTATGAATTGCAGAGTGTTGTTCAGCTCACCACCTCACAATCCCGCTTAAGAAAGCGTGTTACTTAATTTCTAAACGGCATCAGGGATGTCAAACTCAAAATACACAGTGGGCCAGAATAGGGAGGAATCCTAAAAAGTTGAGGGCTAGACTGTGTATAGTGAAAGTAAAAAAATAATAATTCAAAACAAAAGTCAGTGCCCTTAATAACTTTAACTTCTAAACACAACTTAGGCCTACCCGATTTAATTCATTGTAGGGCAGCTATCATGCAGTGTGCAATATAGGCTACTAGAGGGACAGTTCTAATAAGTCAATAATATCCCAGGGGCCTAATTTGGACTCCAGGGCTTAATAATAATAATAACAACAATAACAATAATTAATAATTATTAATAATAATAGTCCTATAGCCATATACTGTATGCACTCTCCGCCAGAGGTTCCATTAGTGTGGTGTGGTCCGGGGACCTTAGGGTCCCTAGACAGTTCCAAGGGGTCTCTATGATAGTTATAGGAACTGGACACTCTGTATTCTGAGGGTAAGAGGTAACTATGCTCTCAGAGAGTGAGGGTCAATTTTGCTTATATTTTTATATTAATTGGGGTTCCCAGAAAAATGGAGGTCCGCAAACCTGGTGGTCTTTGAAATTAAAAGGGTTGCCTCTGCTAAAGGCAAAAAAACCTCTTATGGGCTCCTTATTTTTCCAATGGGGGCCCAGTTAATGGGGGTCAATTGACGTTAAAACTTTTGGGAACCATTTTGGGAGACCATTAGATTCGTCTTGGAAGTTATTTATTTTTATGAATTTCTAAAATCTAAGACATTCAATAACTTTTTCATCACATGATATGACTGATGAACTTCTGAAATGATGTAGAAATTACTAATATACTGTATTTGAACAAAGATTTAGTTAATTCATTTAAAAAGGATTTATTATTAGTATTTGTTTTAGTTGAATAAAAGTCCCAGTGTTTTAATCTTTATCTTAGTCTACTTTTAGTCAGTAAAAACTGTAGCTTTTTTGTCAGCTGATAAGGTTAAACTAAGTTTAAACTTAATCTAAGCTAAGAAAAAGAAAATAAGTCTAGATAACATTTTAAAGCTCCCAAAACTTTATTACCAGTTCCACAATTTATTTTTTTGTTCAAGCACTCGTTGAATGAGTTGTGAGTGTTATGAGTTGAAATGGGATGTGCATGCAGTGCACCCTCAGAACACTGTCTATTCTGAAACATATTTCAAATGCCATTTACTCTCATCCTTTTGATGAAAACTACAGTAGACCTTTAGCCCCACCCTCAGTGTCCAACCATGAGTTGGACACTTTCCATCCAGACTCATTCATTCCAATTTAACAAACAAACGCACGCGCGCGCGCGCGCACACACACACACACATACACACGCACGCACGCACGCTCGCACGCACACACACACACACACACACACACACACACACACACACACACACACACACACACACACACACACACATACACACACACACACACCTATGATATTGCATAATTGTTGTAGTGACTTGTATTTTAGTTGCTGGATCTCTCTTTTTCACACATACTTTAATAGTCCAGCAGGTGCCCAGTGTACAATTTTCTCACATGCCAGTTAACATGCCAGTTAACTCAGTAGACTAGACTGCTGTGGTCAGGCGGACATGCTAGACAAGGAAGTTACTCAGAAACAAAAGTACAGAACCATCTAATTGTGTCCCCTTTCCCTTTACAACACTATGGGAAGGGGGACATTTGCCAGTTGGCAGGATGACACATTTTCTGTGACTGAAGACGTTCTTGTAAGCTTATAGCAACACAAAACAGTACTGTGAGAGAAGATGTGAAAGTAGGACATAGTCGTGTGTGTCTGTGTGTGTGTGTGTGTGTGTGTGTGTGTGTGTGTGTGTGTGTGTGTGTGTGTGTGTGTGTGTGTGTGTGTGTGTGTGTGTGTGTGTGTGTGTGTGTGTGTGTGTGTGTGTTGAGTCGAGAAGTGTATAATAATCATATCCACAAGCTTACAATGCATCGTGGAGTAGTCCTCCAATGACGTATAAATCATGCTTTGGCCTACTCTACTAAGCTGTTTTGGTTTCATTCAGAATGGCAACTGCTGAACCAGTGGTTTTTGTAAAGCCTGCTTGGCTGTGAGTGTATGTGGATGTGCGCACAACCGCACGTTGCTCTGTGAGTCCATGCATGAATGCATATATGTGTGTGTGTGTGTGTGTGTGTGTGTGTGTGTGTGTGTGTGTGTGTGTGTGTGTGTGTGTGTATATGTGTGTGTGTGTGTGTGTGTGTGTGTGTGTGTGTGTGTGTAAGAGTGTGGCCAGTGTTTCTGTAACCTCAGGGCTCTACACACAGAGACATATTCTCTGTGACAGACACTAAAATTATCCCTTTACCCCTACCTTAATGCTTTTATTTACTAAGGCCTTGCACTCATTGCCATGGGAACATACAGTACACCATGTTCAACATGCAGTTGCCTATGTCACCTATGCTAAACTATGTTTGAAATCTTTTTTTTTTTCATATTCTTGGTTTGTTTATTTGGTTTGAAAAATATATAGGCCTATAAAATGTGACATGGCTAGCTGCATTTTGACTTATGCAAAATAAACATTTACAGTTACAATTTACATACATTTTAAGACAGCTGGTTGTTTTTATTTCTTATTTTTTCTTTATTTTTTTATCCTTGTTTTAATGTTTGTTCATCCCATTTCAATTCATCTTGTCATAATCCTTTGTTTAGCTGTAAACAATAATAGCTGTGGGCAATATTAACTTTACGTAAACATTACACAAGTACTAGGTTTGCCAGTGCAACAGACTATAACCCTTCTGTGTATTACATAAGTGTTATTGCACACTTCTGATTATGTAGTACAGATTAAACATCATGCAATAGGATTTAATTTGGTCTCTTATTCCTACACAACAATTGTAAAAAGTTATTCACGTTCATTGCCTGTCGATCACCAGTATTCTGAGCCTCCAGTCTGCTGGAGGGTACATTGTGAGTAGCTTGGCAAACAGTTGTGCTTATCTTGTGCAGTATAGTAACCTGCATGAGTTAATTGAGTAGTAGTGGGTTAACTTAAGGCTGATTTATATTTAGGTGAATGCAGGTGTTGCCGGTACAAATAGCAGAAGAATCTTGTTAGCTTGTAATTCGTTTATTTTTGGTTCACTCCCGCACACAACTATAACTCAGGATTTGGATGCCAAATGTTTGCTAGTGCTTAAAGGTGTGTCACATGCTCACCCTCATTCATGTTAAGAATGTAGTTCAGTCATCCAAAGCAGTAAACAGGAACGTTTTTGTGATCCTTATGATGTAACATAATAGTTTGCTAATACTTTTCAAGGCCAATTTATGACTTGATAATAACCCCAGCTAATTCTGCGAAGCTGATTTCATTAATGGTATAGATTGCAGTGCAGTCTGTAAACCAATATTATAATGTAGACGTGTCTATCTTCCTCCTGACCTCTTAGTGAATGCGTTACAGAAGAGGCGTGAACAAGATTCAAAGAAAGTTCAGCATATTTTTTTAGACTATCTCTGCCGGTGGCCAACGAGACATCATTACAGATCAGATTACGGATTCATAGATCTTTCAAGCTTCACTGTTCTTTCCTGCAGGGACATTATGCTAATTGAAAAATGTGCAAGGATGACTCTGGGTTATGTTACCCCCTGAGCCTGTAATGTAGAATACCACATAATACAGGCTGGTCTCGCTCTTTAATCAACTCTCGATGTCTACAGTTGTAGAACAGAAATTAGGTGAAAGATTAGTTGATGTGTGCACAGTCAGAGTTTAGTATCTTTAGTATCTACTATAGTATCCATCGTGCTGAATGAATAGTGACAATGACATACACTACTTTGCCATTCCAGGATTCTGAACTCGGATATGCTGGGGGGGGGGGGGGGTGGTGGGGGGGGGGGGTGGTGAATGGCACTCCTGCTGGCAACAGATATTTGTCCTGTCTGCCTGGCAGGTGCTACTAGTAAGCAGCAGTCGGCACCCTGACCAGTGGATTGTGCCAGGAGGAGGAATGGAGCCAGAGGAGGAGCCCTGCAGTGCTGCTATAAGGGAGGTGTATGAGGAGGTGAGCCTGTTTACAGAATAATTGAGAGAATCACAAAACACGCATGGCACACACATGCACACACGCATGCAATTAAAAGCATACATTGCCACGACGATACACACTGACAATCTGCCTTTTAGTTAGTAATATTTATACTTCTATTGTTAGTGTCAGTGGAGATACTTGGCGGATATTCCGGACGAAGGGAGAAGCTAAAACAATGGCACCTCTTTAGAGCTAGCTATGAAGGAGATAAGAAAATACAAATTGAACCCCACTACACTCTCAAATCCCGACCCAATCAGTGTCTAGTCATTCAAGATCAAAAGGGACCATTCCTATTATAACTTGAGGGTGAAAGTGTTGAAATATGAACCCAGCCTAGGATTGAGAGATCCTGGATCTTCTCTGAGATGGACCTGGAAACCACCCTAGTGGAATCAGTTCTCTTATGTCTACATACTGTATAACTTTTAAACAATCAACTGGTTTTCAACCAATAGTCTATTCCATATGTTCCACATTCACTTTCAAAGCAACATCTTTTCAACACCTTTATTCAGGTCCAACTTATCAGTCCACTGGTTTTGGTTGTGCATTAAAAAGCAGGTGGTTGATGCACTTTTCCATAGTAGAACAAAGATACTGAAAGTCATCCGCTGACTTGACAGTTGATTGGATTAAAATGTTGATGTGCAAACAATAGCAATAGGCTTGGCAAAGTTCTATTTCATAATGCATGGCTTAAATGACTATTTCTGTGCTCCTGCTCAGTGATACTGTATGACACCATGCATCACTACTGTTCGGTGTGTTCATTGTCCAAAGATGTGTGTCCATATACAGTAGCCTGGCTACTCTCATTGCCCTGTGATAATGTCACCAGAATTGATTCATTTTGAATCTGTGAGAGCTCTATGGGCTCCATTTTCGTCACAAGCTAAACCCATTATCCCAAACCCCTTATCCCTCTTTTACTATTTTGATAAACTTTTTGGAATAGTTCAACTTGCAAATCTATTGATACATTGTGGCTTGTATAGATTGGTCATTTTAACTATTGAAAAATGTTTTTTTAAATGAGTTTAAAAAGGCAAAGAAGTTAAGGGATAAGGGATTTAGGGCTCGATTATACGCAATTAATGCACTTAGCATTGGGGAAGAGGCGTTCCCACACTAAAGTTGGTAATTTCGTTACCATGCTATCTCCCTTACTCCTATATCCGTTACATTATGCATAGGTGTGGTTTGGGCGTTTTTAGCTTTCATCCAATCCGTGTTGGTCTTGCCATTCCCTTTAATTCATCCCATATCTATTTCCCTTATCCCTACTGCTATGCCTACTACGAAGCCCGCAGCCTGGCTGCAGGTTTAGGACAGACACATGCATGAGTAGCCTATTCTCAAAGATTATAGCTCTTATTTTCAAACAATTATAGCTCGGTCAATTCTCAATCAGTTCTTACCATTCAACATGTTATATTGAAAAAACATGTTCCATGTTTTTTGCTGTATGTGGCGTGCAGTGTGACGGGAGGATCGCTTCCACCGAATCCCCAACATTTACGTTTCGCTTGATTCCGCTTCATACAGAAGGCCTAACCACATATTCTATACAGCATCAGAGAGAGTGATGTTTTCCCGTCACGCTGCATTTTGAATTGTAAAAAATGGTCCAGAAACGACAGAGAAATGAATGATCAAAAAGATGTTTTTGCCGATTTTTTTTTTTTGCAATTTACAGCATTGCGTCACAAGTTAATTAATGTATTTAATTATATTATATACTGTACATTACCTAAACACAAGGAAGTGACCGACAGCAGGCAATCTACAGCTGTTTATAGGACAATCCATAAATAAAGAGATGAATTGAACTGGCGCCTTTCCACGTAGAGTCGTGGACATTTCCAAGGCGCACAGATGCCTGCACCGTGCGCACGTGGCTCTGCCTTCTCATATGGTTTAGCGGGTGCTTTGAAATCGCGTTATCTAGTTCCCAAATCTATTTGACGAAATTAGCAACTTAAGGGACTGCGCGACAAACACGCCTGACCACACCTCCAGTCACAAATAAAGGTGTCGGCATAAAGAATAGTGGCTAAGGGAAGAGGAAAGGTGACGAAAATACCAATAAGGGAATTCGTTGCGGGTTTCGGGTAAGGTTAGGGATAAGGCCGGGAGCGAAAATCGAGCCCTTAGAGTTGACGGAAATATAGGCCTATGTTTATAATATCTAATATAGTATGTTCTATTTATTCTGTCAATGTGCTGGGGGACAAGCCTCAACCAAGGCCATTGGTTCCTGCATTGCTGCCAGTTAGCAGAAGTTTTCAATATATTAGTCACCTGACTTTGACTTGGGATATTCTGTATGAACTCCATAATTACAGTGGCATAAGAGTGCTACAATGTGTAGGGCTAAAAGTGAGTTGTAGTAGTAGCTTCTTCTTTTCTTTTTACCAGCTGCTGTGTGAAGCACAGCTGTGCTGTCTATCTCCTCTGCGTTTGGCTTCCACGCCCACTTGCACCAACTTTCTCATTGGCTGCTGTGACAACGAGGGGATGCTAGCTGACCTCTCAGCCATGGGAAGACACTGGGTGTGTAACCATAATCCGCTGGTTACATGTTGTGGTCTCTAGTCGAAGCCAAGCAGTACGACGCGTTGTGAGTGTAGAGTGTGTGTAAATCGGCTATTAGGTTACTGGGAAAGTATGTGCATCAAAGTGTGCACATGAGAGGTATGCCTATAACTAAATGCAGCATTTGTACAGTCTCACAGTTCAACCCAATCTGAGCCACGGCCTCCACATCGATCCGACGCGCACTAATTCAACCTTTTTCAGTCCAAATCCAGCCATAATCCACAGTTGTTTGGAAGTTTGTATAAACGACCCTGATGGTTGTGTGACATAAACAATGGTCATGGGTCCAGGCAGTGTGTGATTAATTCATATCCTACTGTATTTGGGGTCCAGCTAGGGAGATTTCTTCTGGCACTGGCGCCGCACTTTGGTTAGAGGTCGCCAGCAAGGAAAAAGTTAATAAAAATAATTGTAAAAGTTTCATTTCAACTCTTGTTTTCTTCCTTTTGTTTTCATAACCAAAGAGTAAGTATTCAGTGTATGCAGAAAATAGGGTCTGTGGCTAAGCAAGCCACGTAAGGGGATGGTTTCGCATTTAGTTGCAAGACACTAATTCCACACAATATCTCATCTCTGAATAGTGGTTAAGTGGGGGTGTTTTTCCTAATTGCCTAAATTGGATGTCACAAAAAGTGAGTTGATTTGTGGAGATTATCTTGTGCAGAATATGTGAATATCATAAGCCAAAAACGAAAAATGCAAAGCAATGTAGAAATTCCATTGAACTTGAATTCTTTTTTTTTTGTCATGATTGATGCCATGATTCTGAAACCATTCCAAGTATTTGTTTAATGCCCCAAAACGTACCCACATCTTAAATGTGACCTCATTACATTTATGAAGGCCGTATTTAGCCCAAAGAGTGTCTTTGTAATCTGTGCACAGCGGGTGACTTGTAGGCAGAGTCGCTCGGGATGAAAATAGAAACCATCATGCTCTTAGCACCCTCAAAGAATACATAATCTTCAGTTAAGCCCAAAATGTACATTAATCACTGCATACTTTAGCTTTGATGTTCAACAAGATTTAGTCATCCTTACCTCGTTTATGCTTGGTTCAAGCATATCACAGTTTCACGTGTTAATGTCTGCATGGCCAAGGTACCAAGGTCTGTGTAAAGCTTGGTTGAAAGAGAACAACATTAAACCCAGTTGAGAATGCACATATTTTGAGAGCAGTGACATACTGTAACATTCACAGCTGCAGCATGATGCTCTCAGGGTAACAGGGTCATACCATGTGTTAATGTCATGTGTCAGTAACCCGTTTATTACTGATTTTCTTCATTTCCATCTGTCGGTCTACACAGGCTGGTGTGAAGGGAAAACTTGGCAGACTACTGGGGGTTTTTGAGGTAAATTTAACCTATTATGCAGTATGGATTAAATCGTCATATCGCAGTTTTTAAAATCTGGAACATTGCTGTCATTCCAGAAAATGTCTCTTTTTGCCCCTCTGTAATTATGAAAGACACATGGAACGTATAAATGCAAGTTATTGCAACAATTTAAACTAATTATGTCATTATGTCAATCTTTGTAGCACAACCGGGACAGAAAACACAGGACATATGTCTACGTCCTAACAGTGACAGAGACATTGGAGGCCTGGGAGGATTCTGTCAATATTGGTATGCTTCTACATTAAAGCTAAAATCTCCTTTTCATTGTACCATCGTATCAAGAAGTGCACCTCTTGCAACATTTGTGACATTATAAATGAAGCAGTTGTGGTACAATACAAATGTGTCTCGCTATCACACAGTTAAGAGAAGGTTGAATGAAGACTCAACTTAATTGAGGCCTACTTCCCATATAAAACAGCTTAAAACAGCTTAAAAGCTGTTAGATGCAAACAAGCACACATGCATCAGCATATCTTTGTCTTTAAATCACATCAGTACAATTATTATTATTAAAACTGAGTTTTAATAATACTAAATAATAAACAATTATTATTATTAAAACTGAGTTTTGTACATACAAATTTATGCCATTTCTAATTCTATGTTTACGCATAAGAGGTATTTTAATCATGCACCATTTGAAGTGGTCCATGTTTATGGGTATCATCTAGAGTTAACAGCAAATTTCAGCAGCCATTAAGTAATTTACTGGTGCTGTTTTACCAGAGAGTAGCACACAATTTATCTGTGACTTTCAGCAAAGGAGCTAAAATACTGAAAGCTATTCAATTTGCGCTCATTTTCTGTTATAATTAATTAGTACTATGCAGCACTGCAGAAATGTGTAAATATTTTTATTCTACTTACAAGATTTGTTTTTGACATTTTATGCTTTATTTCAGATAGGGCTTAGAGAGGAGAGGTACATGTCAGACAAGCTGGGGTTGGGTTCAAATCTGGGTCCTTGCTCTCACTTGGAGCATAGGTCTGTGCACTGATGAGCCGGCTTGGGTCTCCTCAATCTAAGTAATCACCAAACTTTGGACAATTATTAACGTGTTGATTGAAGGTATGCAATAATTAGCAACATAAAACTCAAAAGAGAAAAACTGTGCAGGAGGACATGTGTGTGTTGGGGCGGGGGGTGAGTGTCTTCACTCAACACTTTAAAAAGTGGGCCACAGGGACACGTGTGGCTGTCATAAGAGTTCCCTAGTCACCTGACCCATGGCCTTAAAATATTGACTGAAAAAATGTAGTAACTTGTTTGCACACCACAACCACCTGTTAACCACTTGAACCGCAGTTCATACTTAGTCGAATGGGTGAGTGTCGTCGCAAAAATAGGTCTGTCGCTATGTGCGCTTGTAGTTTGGCTTTATCCAGTATATATGAAAAAAATACATATTTTGAAATATTTCCAAAACACTTCCCTATCAGATACGCACAAAAGTAGCCACTTTCAAATTGAGTAAAATAGGTGAATGATTAATTACATTTACACAGCATTAGCTGTTTGTCTCAGTTGAATTAGCCTCAGTACCCTGACACTTTTGTAAGATGAAGTGAGATCATTTGACATTTGAATTCTAGTTAGTACGTTGTATAATATCAGAAGTCGATGCATTATATCTTGTTTATATCTAATCACTTGAACATTGAAAATGTTTCTTACAAGGCGATGTCTGTATACCCATTTGCTAGACTGTATTGAAATAGAATTAGAATAATTTGTTTTTATATTGTATATTGGTTTCTATTTTAAATATCACTTTTGATAAGGGACACAGTAATTTAAAACTTGAACTATTTGTAGCCGGTCTGGAAAGAAAATAGTGTTCCTTCTCATTATAAATATAGTAGAGCCTGTTCACGAGGGACAGGCGTGCTCGCTGTGCACAGTTGTTTTCCCAGTTATCGTCACTCACCACGGCCCCCTCCATGCTTGTCCTCTCTTGCCCTATGCAAGGGCCATTAATACGTCAGAAGGACTCCACCAGCGGTCCTGGGTAATTTACTTCTTTTCCTCAAAAGGTCAACAGTTGAGTAGTGGTTCTCTAGCATTCTCATGTCAAGGACCCCCAAAGGTATATGTATTTGGCCCCTTAAAGTCAAAGGTCGCCCACACCAGATTCTGTTTTAAAATATACAGCTTGCTATTGAAAGAGAGGGGACAGTGGTTTTACAGCAGTGTATAAATAGCTCCTGTTGACAGTTTACCCGACAGATTATGTTTATGGAAGATGCTTTATGGACGAGTTGAGTGACATAACGGCTACATAAACACTAGCTGAGGTACAGTGAAGTGAAGCATATTGTGTTGTTAAATATTTTCTAATTCATATATGATCATATATGATCTTCTTCCTCTTGTAAACTTGCAGTCATCCGCCTCTTAGTGGTTATAGGAATTGCCTCAATTAACCACTTAAACCAATTATGTGTAGGGCCTCCCCTCCCCCCGAACCCACTTCCCATTCCACTCCCTATCTTTGGTGAAATCGGGACACCGCAATACTATCAAAATTAGATCTGTATTACTGCAGATGCAGCACACAGCCATGTCTAGGTAGCTAGGCGCTGTTCCACAATATATTTAAATGCCCTAAATCTGATGTGGACAATTTTATAACTTCACCTCTCTGTTCTTTCACACCGTTTGACAGGAAGGAAACGTAAGTGGTTCAAGATTGACGATGCCATCAGTGTTCTACAGAGCCACAAGCCTGTCCATGCAGAGTACCTGCGCAGACTTACAGCTGCTGGTAAACCCCCCTGCTGCAGTCCTACGTGTAGCCCCACTAATGGCAACGCAGTGATGTCTCCTGTGATGGGCAACAAAGGTCCTCGCTGGTCCTCAGACGATCTACTCAACAGATAGGATCGTTTTGCACCGCTTGCCATCATTTGTCTCCTAAAAGAGGACAGTTCTCAGTTTGGACATGTCTACTGACAAAAGACTTTTTGCATGAAATACAATACTAACACAGATGTGTTTTCACAAGCTTAGAAAATGTACAGTGCAGACTTTCTAATGTTGTTTTGAGACACATGGGCTCAGAGAGTGCCAAAATACAGTATGTTAAAAGTGTATTTAATATTTTATACAAACTATTTTTAAAGAACCATCACCAGCTAATAGATATGCAAGTTCACAGCCTACCGTTCAATTGGGGATTTCCCAGTGCCTTTTTTTTACATTCTGAACAATACATGGATACTTGATGGGTGCACACAGTGTTTGAGTGGTTTCCTTGATGCCAGCAGAGGGAAGTGTTGGCTCTGAAAGGAAGCTGATGACTCACTGCCAAATAATGTCTGTGTGTACAATATAACACTTTTCACTGTAATAAAAACAGCTACTGAAAAATGCCATAAGGATATTAGGCTGTCAACTCAGTTTGCTTTAAGCTTTTCATTGGAGAAGTAACGTAAACTTTAGCAGATATTGTTGAAGTTAAATCCATTAAATAGGACTGCAACTTTAATGCTAATCTCACATTACTGCAATGTGTCTTGTGACATGCTCCCTCTGACCAAGATAGAACTGGGGTAGATTCAGTGGTGATGTGACAAATGAATGAACTGTAATTACAGAAGGGCCACATGTGCACACGCGTGTGCACACACACGCACGCACGCACGCACGCACGCACGCACGCACGCACGCACGCACGCACGCACACACACACACACACACACACACACACACACACACACACACACACACACACACACACACACACACACACACACACACACACACACACACACACACAGTGTATCTGTATATTATTATTATCTTATTACTGCATCAAAAGTGTTATGTTGCCAAGTATTGTAACAGAATATACAAAGTAAGTCAACTGCTTTGACAAACCTTGATGACAAACCTCCATTTGTCTTCCCCAATTTAATCTACACTCTAAACTGTAACAACCACCAAAGAAAGCCAGTTTTACATAGCACAATCATATGGACAGTATTATACAAGAATGTAGTTTTGATTACTTTTGTTTCTTTTTATCTCCACCATGCCAAAAGCTGGCGAGGACAGAGATCCCTTTCACCTCTGTGGGTTTGTGTTTATTTATGGTACCTCTGCCTCAGAGAAACAGCCTTGTTGTGGTGACGCTATATATACTGTACCCACCACACTTTACATTTTGGCCTCTGACAACAGTTGGTTGTAAAATGCAAATTTGTAATTTTCTTTAAAAAAATAACTCCTGCAAAACAACTCATGCAGATTTTGTCACACAGATTTGATCTTGCTAATAAAGCTCATTTGAATTGATATTCCATCATATGTTTGTGTATAATGAGGAGGTTTTACACTGAAAGTGCATCCCTGTGATCATGACAGACATAGAGGTGAATGAATACATTGAGATATACTGTATGTGAATAGAGAAGTTCATTCACACCCCCCATTCGCAACACACCTCTAAATACTGGCTGGGCTTGCAGAAATGATGAGGTGTGATCTAAAAATGCATAATTATATACCACCTGAAAGGCAGAAATGAGTCTGGTATAGAATTATAGAGTACCACAACTGTTATCTTTATATACCGTATTCTATAAATACAGTAATGCATATTCTTTACATATGGCTTTATTGTCATGAGAAACAGTCACTTTAATATCAACTCCTTCATACTTGTTTTGAGTGCACTCCTCTTTATTATTGTCATTATCACAGGGGTGTACCTTCAGTGTAAAATCAAATATTTCACTCAAACATATCTTGAAATATCAATTCAAATTAGCTGCATTGGCATGAGGAAACATTCACATTAATGGCAAGTTGGCAACACAACATAGCCTATACATGTTCACATAACCACGGGGAAGAGAGAGAGGTAGAGAGACTCCTGATTTAACTTCATTCGCATAAAAAACATTATCTATTCAGCTATTTATAAACACTGATAACCACTAGCCAACCAGTCGACAGCAGTGGTGTGGTTTGAACTCCTGGGGTGCATGTCAGGGCTGTGGCACACCTAGACACAGTCCTGGGTAGGCTGCCTGGCCTGACCCAGTGATATAAATGCCAAATTAAACATATTGAAATATGCTTAGTTAAATACATTGATTAAATATTAAGGCTGTCCGAGTTAACTAGTTAATCGCGAGTTAACTCAGCCATGAGTTAACTCGATTAATTTTTTTAGTGCGAGATTAACTCACAGTAAAACCAAAGGCCGAGTGGGTCCATTTGGTTCAATTTTGCCAAATGCAGGTGAATAATTTTTAAATATCTGCATCAGTTAAGTTATTTTAAAATAAGTCTACACAATTAGAGAATGTAGAGAACTTTCTACAAAATGTGCATGTTCGTTCCGAATGATATCGTTGACAAATTCTTTAATTTAGGTCTGGAAGTCTAAATAAATGTCATCAAATGGTGGTCTGTGGCTCAAATGCAGAATAAATAATTGACCTTGATATGAATATTCTTGAAAAACACTCATTTAAGGTATATTTAGAACTCATGAAAATATGTGATTAAATTGCGATTAATCAAAGATTAACTATGGGCAATCATGCGATTAATCGCGATTAAATATTTTAATCGATTGACAGCTTGATTAAATATATTTGGAGTCATATCAATGTTTTTTTTAGAACTTAATTAGGCACTGGAATTATAGTCTAGAATACAGGAGAATCTAGAATGCATGGAGCTAGGGCTGCAACTGACGATTATTTTCATAATGCATTCATCGGCCGATTATTTAAACCATTATTCAATTAATTGGATTGCGAGACTTCTTTAACAATCTCCATATTTTTAACTAACAAAAATACATTTGATTAGCTCCCTCCTTAGTTTAGTTACACATAATGCTGGAAAAAATGTAGTCAAGTGGAAAACATTAATGGTAACTCCAGTGATTAGTTGCCAATCCAATTAATCGATTACTAAATTTGTTGATAACTAATTAAATTATCAATTTGATTATGATTAATCAATTAATCATTGCTGCTCTACATCTAGCTTCAGCTTAGTGAACCATTGCAAGTGCCTTTACAGTTGTTATAGATTGGTGTTGAATGCATAACCCTGATTTTCCAAGTTTCACACATCAAAACTATCGACTATCGTGTGTGTGTGTGTGTGTGTGTGTGTGTGTGTGTGTGTGTGTGTGTGTGTGTGTGTGTGTGTGTGTGTGTGTGTGTGTGTGTGTGTGTGTGTGTGAGAGAGAGAGCGTTTGAAATGTACTAATATTACTAAATGTAATATTAGTATACATGTACATGGATTGATTTTAATTCCTTTATTTAACAAAATCACTCCCAACATGAACAGTAAAACTCACATAATAGACCTTATTTTTTTCAATGGTTTCTGATATTACCATGTAATATGTGCAGTATAGGTCTGTGTGAATGATGTTATCCTGTTACAACTGGAATATTATGTTCTGTGCCATCTTGTATATAAAATGTTTCAATAAATTCTGCTTTTTTATTGAGCAATTAACATTCAGCATGCCTTTATATATTTATTCAGTGATTTTGATTTGCATTATATTGAGCCATAACACTTTATCCTGCTGTATTTTTTCATACTGGGAGGAGGGGGGGCATTAGGGGGTTTCTGACATGAAAAAGTTTAGGAACCAGTCAACCAGTGATGTTTATGATGTATATTGTGTGGTGATGATGATCAGGGCATCAGACAGGCAGTTATCTCAGACTCAGCCCCGCCCATTGATTCGCCGCTGCTCTGCTGTGTTTCTGCCTGGCCTGAGCTGGTCAGGTGTTCTGTTATACAGCCACACACACAAACTTTACCTCTCTGGGAGACATTGACATTGGATTATTTCCCTGGTGACACGCAGACACAGTCAGCACCATGCTCAGACGGATCCTCCAGATGGTGAGTCTTTCTGTGGATGGAACTACAAAAAGGTCTGTTTGTTTATCGAACCAACTCCACACGAAACGTACGGCAGGCCTACCACCGTAGCACTAGTCTGACTCGGGGAGTGGGGGCGCGCGTTTTGAGACGCGATCTAGCACGGCTGCGCCTTTACGTTGCCCGCCCGTGATGTGTGTGTTGTCTAGTAGCTCGAGCTCCGCCCCGCTGTCTGGTCGATGACAACGTATCGAGCGCCTCTTTTACTGCGACCATATATTGCTATCTGATGTTAGCTACCATTACAATGACTGACATGGATGAGGAGCTGCTTCCAGTTTCTGTACTACCAGTTAATGAATAAATGCTTGTATTTTATTGACCACCAGCCCGTGTAGTTATAATGGCTGTGTATTATTTCACAGTCTGGTTGTTGTGTGTGTAATTCATTGCCATGTATGTTCTAATGTTCGCACATTGCTAACACTGATATCACCGTTAGCCATACAGGGCTAGATAGATGTTTGTTTACCAAGGAGACGTCAGTGACGTTACGGCAATTTGCGGAAGTATTCGACGTTACACCATATTGTCAACATTTTACTGTGTCAGGTATGAAAAAGGTACATTTCACATGGGAAAAATTATGAATTACTGTAATTTCCATTTCTGGAAATAACAATTCATTCATTCACATCATGCTTTTTTGTATACCTCAACTCCTAGGAAACACAGGCTGTGACGTCGCTTACTGCTCCAGTCTCCATTGTAGATATTATAATGACTATCCTAGGCTTAAATAAATAATAAATATTCTACAGGTTGGTTGTTGTTCGAAATCAATGGTATACGCCCAGGCATCCCTGTTTTGGACATGAAACATCTAGACTAGAAACATTAATGAATTAAATAAAACCAGCTCCAAAAGACCATTGTTTCAATGGGCCTTTATTGGTTAATTACATCATGATGATTGTATGCTGGTTCAAAATAAAATATTAACCACATTGCTTTTATAGAAATGTGTTCTACATGCTCACATGACTTCTTCCAGTCCCAAGCAGCCCAGCTTCTGCTAGCAAAATGGCTAGAGTAATGTAAACTTACTTTATAAATGACTGAATCTTGTACAAGAACTCTTGAGATTTAGATCAGAAACCACAGCTCAGGATGTTTTATCAGTGATGGGCGGACGAGGAAACGCATGCGCGTGTGTGCGCGCGCGCACACACACACACACACACACACACACACACACACACACACACACACACACACATACACAACTAGTCCTATTCATTGTAATAAGGACTATACTATGGGAGGGCTACGCCACAAAGTGTCTTTTGATAACACAGCTTACAGGACTTGGCTGTCTTGTAGAAACTGCTGCCTGGAGTGAGAGAGTGAGGTCTTAATAACAAGACCTCACTCTATCAATAATAATAACACATTTTGCTTTATTTCTAATGGAACATTTTGCTTTATTTCTAATGGCCTTCTCTGCAGGACAGACACTAAGGCCAGGACTTCCATTTAAATATCTTAGCAGTCAGTCAGTATAGTATTATTCTTTGGTGTGCAAGCAGGGTCAAAGTGTGCTTCATGAAGCAAAGCCAACCTCTATTCTTCTAAGGGGCGGTGATTCCTTACTTTACATTGTCCTCAGATGACATTGCTCAAAGTACGCGTAGGCCAAACGGATATGGATTACTTACTTCCCTAACCCTGTAGCTCACAGAAAATGCTGACCTAAGGAGTCATTTAGGCATCAGCAGCCGGACTGAGACATCAAATATTTAGATGAATATATCATATTTTCAGCAGTCTAGCTAGGTTAATAATCCCTAATGATGGTGTGCTCTTTTTTACTTAGATTTTCAAGTAGGTAGAAAGACGAAAAGAAAAAAACACACACACACATGCACGTGTACGTGCACGCACACACACACACACACACACACATGCGCGTGCGCACGCACACGCGCACACACACACACACACACACACACACACACACACACACACACACACACTCACACTCACACTCACACTCACACTCACACACACACACCCTTCATTTCCCTCCATGTATATTGTCAATTTCCACCAGCAATCCTCCATTCGGTCTTCCTGTAGCCTGACTTTGAATGCCAATTTTTCCATGATGTAAATGTTTTGTTTTGGGGGCTCTGTCTGCCCCATTCCCTAGTAATGGCCTTCTTTGCTTCTGCTAATACACCAGATATCTGTCCTCTTCCTGTACCTTCCCCTCGACCAGTCTCCCCAAATACAACATTTTACAGGCCATAGTTGGTTACATCGTATCCCAATATCTTTTGCATTTGATTCTTTATCATTTCCCAAAACCTCTGTATCTTATGACACGATAGGGCGTGTTCTTAAACATCCGGTTTAATTTTATGCTCTATTACAATGACTTGTGAGGTCTGAACAGATTCTGTATCGAGTGTTAGATCCCGCAACGTTTAATGACGGCGAGTGGCCTGGGAAGTTTATTTCCCATTCATTTTTCCCACAGACCTGCAAGCCTAGGCCAACTGGATTGGTGACAAATCCTGACAGTAAACCAAAAAATGGGCAGAACAAATAATTTGTCCGGGCCTTACAGGTCCTTGAAATGTCTATGTGAAAAAATAATTTGTCTGGGGCTTATAGGTCCTTGAAATGTCAATGTGAAAAAATGAATTTGAAATTGTTCACACAAAATAAGCAACAAAACAATTAGTCTAATTTGAGTTTGAAGTACTAAACACTAAACAGTGGAGTTTTTATAAGAGAACATGTTTTCATTGGGGGAATAACACGTTCCTCTTGGGTAGGGAGGATGTTTGTTTACGTTTGTAAAATAGGAAGCAAGACTTTATTACATCCCCATGGCAGGAATGTGACTGAAGACTTGCTCAGGGCTTAAAGTTCTCAGTCCTGGGGAATGATTTCAGTCCTGGAATGATTTCAGTCCTGAGGATTTAGGGGGCATTTAATGAGATCAATACAGATTTGCAAAAAATATTTCCAAATCAGCAAATGTCTCCTATGGCTGAAACATATTAGATATTAAGATATTAAATTTATTCCAATCGAGTTGATGCATTTAGCCACATAAAGTCATTTGTTCCAAAGTCTGATACTCTGTCTATGTCCTCTAGACTCCTGGGAAAGCAGGGTCTCAGAATTCAGAGTCAGAGCAGCCACCCAGTGCAGACCTCAACAATGACCAGACCTCTGAGGTAACTGGACAATTAGTTCTCTGGGTGAAAGGCTTGTAGCATCATTCTAATTTGAATTGCTACCACACCTTTGTTTTCATTGCTAAATTATGTCAATCTTATAAAGCTGTCTGCTTGTGTAAATATAATATATCCTGATGTAAAAATGT
Source organism: Benthosema pterotum (assembly GCA_039105355.1). Classification (NCBI taxonomy): domain Eukaryota; kingdom Metazoa; phylum Chordata; class Actinopteri; order Myctophiformes; family Myctophidae; genus Benthosema; species Benthosema pterotum. The sequence continues at coordinate 45,902,191 of CM076969.1, read as the reverse complement.
ATTGCTTGATCCTAATGATTGTTTTTCTGTATGCAGGGCTTTATCTGTCCTCAGTGCATGAAGTCCCACAACTCTGCTGAGGAGTTGTTCAAACATTACGAGTTGTTCCATGACACAGGCGATATGCCCACCAATGTGGGCCCCAGTCGGTAAAAGAAAACTCACATTTAACATGCTCATTGTTTATCAAGCGTATAGATATTGATTGATTCACTTATCCAGTCTGCACAATAGTAGATCTCTGTGCATGTGTGCTATCTTGTGTAATCTAGTATATGTATCCTATAACTTGCAAATGTGTTCCCTTGTTGTAGGGAAGACCTGACGATGTTGAGGCAAGAAGTTCAAGACTTGCATGTCTCACTCAAGGTATGATCATGTATTTACGGAAAATGATTGGTTAAATAATTCATTAACCATTTGCAAATAGTACAATTGTATGATTTTACAATGGTGCAAAGCATGAGGGCTTGTTTGGTGGTCCTGTCAGTATGATCCAGAAACTGAGTTTATTTAAAAACCTAAATAAACACATTTGTAACACTTACAATGCATTTTGTATGTGCATGTGTTTATAATTTGTATGTGTCTCTTCTCTATTTTAGGAAGAAAAATGGTTTTCTGGAGAGCTAAAGAAAGAGTTAGACAAAGTTCAAGGACAACTGAAGCACGTAATTCATTTAAGTTACTAAACAACTATAAAGTATTCACAGCCAAACATTCTTGAGAAAAACTGCCATGATTTACAAATGATTGGAAGGAGTTGCAGAACATGAAACCAAAGTTTATTCAAGATGTGATCTTATGGAAGCAAATTGTGTTTCTTTTGTCACAAGTACGAATGATACTGTACATGTCAATGTGTCTGTCTCTCTCTTTCACTCTTTGATTTCTCAGGGAGACGGCACAGAGGATTTAGGTGAGCAGAGTAGATAAACACATAAAAAAATAAATAGATTCCATCATGATCTTCAGTTATTAATGCTGCAGTGCTCATTTCTCATCAGTCTTGGAGAAGAAACTGAATGAGGCGGAGACGGAGAAATTCAACATCAAACAGATGAGAGACCTGTATGAGCAAAAGGCTGCCCAGCTGGCCACGGAGATCGTGGGTAAGGTTGGGGCAAGGAAACCAGTCCAGGGGTCTCTGCTTTTAAATTACCCAAGCCCCATTTGTGTTGCACAGTTGTACTTGTTGCATCAGTTGTTTTTACACTTATGTTTGAATTTTGAATGTTGTACAACAATCACTGTTTTTTCTTTTTTTGATTAGATTTCTTGGTATTCAGGCTGCTTTGATTGTTTGATTGGGATGTTATTAAAATGCCTGAATGTGTGGTCGAACCCAACAGACATTAAGTCACGCTACGATGAGGAGAAAAGCCTACGGGAGGCCGCTGACCAGAGGTTGACCAAACTGACCCAAGAGTTGCAGACAGCAAAGCAGGATAATGAGAGACTTCAAACGGAATTGGTATAATACACACTCAGTTTGCAATGCACTGCATTTATTATTTCTTACTAGGCTTCACACAAACGTTGTTGTTCAGTATTTGACACATTTCACAATGACGTGCTTTCCACTTGAACTGAATCCATGAACTGAAACCATGAAATCAGTTTGGCTTTCAGCTGCCTTCTGGAGAATAGCCTCACACCCCCCACATGATCCTTTCACAGTTGTTATGGAAACGTGTGTAACAGAACTTTGTCCAAAGAATTTGAATGAAGAAAATTAAAAAGTAGTCTGTGCAGAGCACTGTGATTTAGACATGTTCTGGGCACATATTTTCACCATAACACCCGGCCATCTCCTAAGGCTTCTTGGTTAAACTAGTTTAGCGACTTGTGGCAGAAATCCAAGGAACGTTAACCCTTCTATTATGCTCTCTTTCCCCTTCATCTTTACCCCTGATGTTAACCAAAACATAATGTCTCTGCACTGCCCCCTAGCTACAACGGCCGGGAGTGGAAGACGTGGAGGTTCTGCAGAAGGAGCTGGTGCAAGTGCAGACTCTGATGGACTGCACAACACGTGAGAAGGAGGAAGAGTCGGAGCGCCTCAAACGCCACTACGAGGAGCTGCAGAGTAATTACACTACCTCAGAGGTGAGGAGAACTGTGGAGATGTTCGCTCTGCCCTTTACGCTGTTGTTACCGTTTCATAATGGCTAATACTAATCCCCAGAACAACACCAGAACTAGCAACAGGATCAGCAAAACCTGTCAAATGGGTGTCATGTTTGGCACGCTTCTGATCAGTAATCCTCAAATTTCAATACAAATTTAATAAAAAAAAAAGGTGTGTATGCATTAGGCTGTGCCATCTGTGCTGATTTTTCTACCTAGGTCACACATTCTACATTGACTCACCTGCAAAAGACCTCAAGTTTCAAATTATAATAAGCTACTACGATATTCTTTTTATCTGTAAATCTGGCATCTTGAGGCCTAGTTTCCATGTCAGACATGTCTGTTCTGCATAATTCTACCCTATTTCCTGCATTATTGATACGTAGCCTGAAGACTTTTGGGAAAGAATAGGAGTGATAATTTATATGATTCCATCCATCAGCTCCAGGCTCTAAATGTTTCTCTCCAATTGCACCATCCGTCCATCTCCTCCCACGTCACGGGAATATCACAATAACCCAAGAAGCTGTAGGCGTCTTGAGAATGAAATAGAGACAGCGTCAGCGACATAAATAGAATAGGAAATAAACAGAAAAGGACAAGAAAGTAATAGAATAGAGCAGGGGTTTTCAACCTTTTTCATACCAAGGCCCACTATTTATTCAGAGGCTAGGCTGGATTTCGGAGAAAACAAAACAGTCAAACATACAGATCAAAATGACCATTAATCTTCTACACTTACACTTTCCATCATTTAACCTGGGAACCACCTGGAATCCTCTCAGGGACCACTGGTGGTCCCCGGACCATCCCTTGAAAACCCCTGGAATAGAGGCAAATAAAGGGGAAACCATGAGCACTTCCTCAACAAATTTGAAGAAATGTTGGCCATGGAGATATGAGCACCTTCAGTGACCACCGCAAGCAGTGGTCACTTCTTCACTTAAATTTGGACTATGAATAGGGCATTATACATTGCTAACAGTTAATGTGCACACCACCCCCACTGCCTTTTTAATGCTTGCTTAATGCTGACAGAGCAAGATGATATTGCATAATTGGTTCTGTTATTAAATAATAATCTAATGAAGCGATCAGCATCTTGCTCTGTGTAGCAGTGTCTGTCTGGCCTCTTTAGTAGTGATTCACCTGTGTGTACCTGTCTCTTTCTCCCCGTCCCCTCTCATCCAATCTGCACCTTCCCCTCTTCCGCACTTGCTCGTTCGCGAAGATTCGTAAACTGGAGGTAAACCTTCTTGTTTCACGTTTCCCCCCCAGACTTGAATATAGGGCTGCATCAATCCTTTCCATCCATTCAATCGATAACTTTGCTTAAGTGTTGCTTCCACCTCTAATCATTTAAGTTCAGTTGACTATATACAATTATGTGTTTATGATTTGTTTTGTTTTCAGGACCAGGATTTTGTCCATAACATCAAGTTCAGTTTGTGATGGTACTAATACATATTTGGATTCTTATTATTTATTTATTTTTTACATCTTCCATCTTATCAGTGATGTATGCGATAGTCATGGTGCGTAATTCTGCAGCCGTTTTATATTTCCTACCACTCACCCTTCTGAACCACTTGTGTTGTTGCTGTCAACAGATGACCATATCCCAACTGAAGGCCGAGCTGGAGAAAGGTCCCCAAGAAGCAGCCGTCTATACACAGCAGATCCACCAACTACAGAGCAATCTGAACAACCTGACACAACAAAGCCAGGTACTACTCTATAGGGTACTGTGTACCCTATAGAGTACACAGTAAAAACCTTGATCAGATGTAACCGTTGAAAGGACGGTCCATTTGGGGAGTTTAGAAATGGATAAATCATCGCCGAAGATTTTACTGTGCACTGCTAAACAGTTATGCACAGATATTTCAGCCATTTGACAGGTTTACAAGGGTGAGCACACATTGTAACTGACAACATGCCTACCGGGGCATCTGCCTGCCAACAACAAAAGCTAGCTTGTGCGATTTAATTTTACACTGGTTAACAAGCGCCACCAGCTGCGCTTAACCCATTTAGACCGGCTGCCGAGACCGCGTTACGTTCCCTTTAAGACTGGTGGTCTTTCATAAAACTGCCTTAGGGTTTAAAAGGCCTTTTTCTTAATCGGCCTTGGGTCTAAATGCGTAAACTTTCTATAAACCGTCCTCCTTTGCTCTGCTACGCAGTGTGCCCTCCCTGTCATCTGGCTGTGCGAGTTTGTGTTGGCAACGCCAATATGTTGACAAAAATCGCACGCACGTCTATAATTAAACCCAGCAGGAGTGGGGATCTCTGCCATGCAGCCGCTGTCACTTGGGGTGAAATATGATCACAGGTAACTGCACCAGTGTACTACAGCGGGATTGACAGTTTGCTGTGTGGGCTGCCAGCGAGAGATGAAGTCCTCTCATGGCAGGCGTGTGTCCATGTCATGCTGTGCTCTAAGCCAACTAGGTGTCTGGATGAGAAGAGAGGGATTTATGGACCTGAACCCCCCCAGCAGTGTGCCCTGAGACTTGATCCACATCCCTCATCACTGGATGAATAGAGATGAGACCAGAAAGGGGATAAGGCGCTGAGGAGGATAAAGACGAGATAAGGGAACTACATAGAGTATCATTTCTAAGAACGGCCAGGTGAACTGCCAACAGGGCTTTCGCTGAATCCTAAAGGCAGGATTAGATACGAGTAACCAAGCAGAACAACGTGGTCGGCGACACAGGGAGAGATGGGCTTCAAGCAAGGGCACGAGGAGGAGAGGGTTGGACATAACAGCACGAAGTCTCCAGAGAGAGGAATGGTCATAAAGGAGAGCTGATGCTATGTATGTGACGTTGGGAAAAGTAGATCTGAAGAGGTTTACCGTGACACTCCCTACTTAGCAGAGCGAAGCACCGTCAACAGCATTTCGTACTTTATCACCCAGCTGGCAAATTTACTGTATGGAGGGGCCATGCAACATATACATAACCCTGGTATTCCAAGTGCCGCATCGTAAAAATCTGTCATAAGCAAGGTCACGTTAGCGATGTCTCTTAACACTATTTTGAAATGTGTCCTTTAAAGAGCCTTTATTTTCTTACTGGAGACGAATGTGGGTGTGACATGGGGTGCTTTCACTCTCTTGCTCTCAGCTCCTATCGTATTTCTGCTTGGGTACCAGATTGGAAGGTGAAAAGAGAGAGAGGAGAGATGATACGCTGCACAAGCGTCTCAAAATGAAAACATTTATGCTTATGCGACCGAGCCTGACCTGAGCGCTTTGAACGTTCAGCTGAATCTATTACCCTTTTCAAGCATTTGTGCCGTAGACATTATCAAGACAACATCCGAGTGAAAAGAAGAATAACTTTAAACCATGTCTATGATTGTGACAGGACATCATCCTAATTTGACGCTATCTTGCGTTCATGTAATTTTCCACAGATCCTGTCTGAAAAGCTATCCCGCAAGGAGAAGGAACACCAAGAACTAGAGGAGCGCCTGGGGCTGGAACTGACCGCCAAGAAGGAAGCGCAGACAAGTCTGCGTCAGAGGGAGATGGAGCTGCAGGAGCTGCAGGCCAGGGCTGCAGGGGCCGAGGCCTCCCTGCAGAGGGCGCAGGAGGAGCTCGCAGAGAAGGCCCAGGATGTGGCCAAGCTGAAGAGGGAAGTCACCGAGTTTGAGGTGAAGCACGGAGAACTGAAGGCAGAGCGGAAACAGCTGCAGCAGCAAAGAGAGGAGAAGGAGAGCCAAGGAGCCCAGCAGCAGAGCGAGATCAGTCAGGTACACCTGAAATGAACCAAGTACAGGATGGATTGATTCATGTTTACTTTTGATGGCGTTTTCCCCTGACTGGAGTCCTACCCTGACTGCAGGGAAGATCATAGGGGTAAGACGACTCCCCTCTGAGCAGGCTGCACTAAGACGAGCTCAGAACGTTGTTGTGATGTCATGTTACCTACTGTATGTTTTATATCAGTGGTTTTCAACCAGTGGTCTGGGGACCACCAGTGGTCCTTGGGAGGGTTGCAGGTGGTCCCCAGGCTAAATGATGGAGAGTTGGTTAACCACATGTAAGTCTTTGAGAGTGTAAAAATGAAACCGAATGGGCCCTTGCGGGTCCATTTGGTTTCATGTTTACACTCTCAAGAGTTAAAATATTCATCATCTGAATTAGCCCTAGACTACACAACTAGAGAATGTAAAACAAATGGCTGTTTTGGTTATGAAATCCATCCTGGTATTGTAAAAGAAATCTTTAGTTTTGGGTCTGTGGGGCTAAAATTTCCAGTGCCAAGTGGTGCTCCGTGGCTCAAATTCTGAATAAATAGTGTTCCATTGTATCAAAAAGGTTGAAAACCACTGTTTTAAATGAACCGTTTGTACTTCTGTACAAACGGTTTGTACCACACTACGGCACTTGTAATACTGTGTTCCCCCACTATTCTTATTCTTTGTTTGTGTGTGGATGCTACAGGGATGAAAGCCCGAGACAATCTCCCCCTGTGAACAGTAAAGTTTACCATAACCTTGCCTTGCCTTCTCCTCCTGTTAGCTCCATGCTAAGCTGCTGGAGGCTGAGCGGCAGCTGGGAGAGCTGCAGGGCCGCCTGAAGGAGCAACGGCAGCTCTCTGGGGAGAAGCTGAAGGACCGCGAGCAGCAAGCAGCCGACCTCCAGCTCAAACTCTCTCTTGCAGAGGAACAGGTAGGATAGCCGGAATCTTAAAGGGGAATTCCACCCATTTGCAACATTTTATTATGTCATTAATACATCTTAGAGATGTTGTGTGGACATGATAAAAAAAGGTTCCCCCCATTCTGTGTTTCTTAGAAATGGAGGTCTGAAAAAAAATCATTAACATGGTGAAACAACTTGATGACATCATTGAGTTGTGTTTCACCATGTTAATGTTTTTTTTAGGAACAATTTTCTGAGAGTGTACAAATGTGACCAAATGGACCCGTTCGGGTCCATTTGGTCACATTTGTACATTCTCAGGAAAATGTTGTAAATTGGTGGTAGATGTTATGCAAATGTAGTTCAGCTTGTCAAAAAGAACATAATTATGTACAAGCTAAACTCACCGCCAGGAAGCGATGCATTGTGTGCTTGAATATCTGTTCTTGTTGCTCATAGGGGCACAAATCTAGCTGATTATTTTGGCAGCGCATTCAATGGGCAGACACACACAGAGTTGGTCCTCTGTGTGATGGTTCAACAAACAACCTTGTTTGAACATTCAAACAAAACAAAACAAATGTGTGTGTGTGAGTGTGTATTGGGATTCTGGATGGAAGCAGCCATGATAATCCAGCCATAACATCCACCCGTACTTGGTCTATAAGCCTTTCCACTGTTAAATATTAAATAAAATGTACAATATGTTAATGATATACAGTAGTTGTCCCTGTATTTGTCAATTTGTGCAGGCGCAGCAATGTAATGGAAAGTATTGAGATTGTTGCAGATTTACCTGTTAAACTACTATTTCAGCCTACGTAGTGTTTATAACCGAGAATTCGAAATTCAGGCATGGGTCTTTAAGCCCTATGTTCTAACTCTAAGGGCCTATTTCGATTGTCTTAAGTATCAGGTCTTAAGTCAAAACTTGGAGGTGTGGCAAAGCTGTTTGGGCACTCAGAACAGCCAGACAGCTTTGCCACACTTCTGAGTTTTGACTTAAGACTTAAGGCCTGATACTCAAAATCGGGCCCTAAATGTTAATCTTTTGCAAATGCTCGAAAGACGTGCCAACAAAGACGTGCCCAAAATAGTCGTGCCAGGTTGAAAATGGTTAATCGTCAGATATCTGGACAGAATGTGCAAAGTGCTGACTGAGGTGTGTTTGTGGATGTCCAGCTGAAGGAGAGTGCCAGTAAGACCACAGACCTCCAGCACCAGGTGGAGAAGGCCAAGCAGCAGCACCAGGAGGTGCAGGCCCTGCAGCAGAACACCAACGGCAAGCTGCGGGAGGCTCAGGTAGCGCATTACCTTCACTTCACTAACGGCTTCTATGCATACACACCATTTTGGAAAGCACTTGCGGCCCCTTCCCCATTTCCTTCACGGCTCTAGTGAAGTCCATTCTGGTCAAACAGATTCCTCAGGGTACTAACTCCTGCTGCTGTTGTGCATACACAGCTACGCCAGTGGATCTCAGGAGTGTCTTGACTTTTGAGTGGGTTTTAAATGGCCCTGCATGGCGTGCAGGTGCGTAACCCTGAGGATGTGCAAGTTTGTTATACTCTCCAAGAGTTATCTGGGTGCTTGAGATAAAAGAAAAAACGTTTGAAAACCACTGACTGCACACTAAATGGAACAGAGCCTTGATTAGTATTATAAATAAATTCTGTGTGGAAGGGAAGCAACCCGGAAGTAGGAAAAGTTATCCTGTGTGCATAGAGCCCATTCCTGCTTTCTACCTCTACCTCCTTTTTTTTCTCAGCTCTTTGGTTATCATTGTCTGGGAAAGATTGGCACACATTGATATTTGCACAAATATTGTTTTGTGTTATTAATTATATCTGGTACAGTGCACTGGTGTAGAGGGAGTTGTTTAGAATGTGATTATGTGATTTTTTTCCCCCTCCCTTTATTCCCTTGTTGAGTTAATGATTGAGGGTTTCTTTTCATTTGAGTTCTTTTTTTTTTTTTTTTTTACATTTTGTGCGCCAGATGATTAATTTTGGAATTGGGTGAGGACTCTTCTGAAAATCTGACCATAAATGGAGATGTTGAATGTCATCGATGTTTGGCACACAAGGCTATTATCAGCGTGTGTCTCTGTTTAGAATGACCTGGAGCAAGTGTTGCGTCAGATTGGCGATAAGGACCAGAAGATCCAGAACTTGGAGGCTCTGCTGCAGAAAAGCAAGGACAGTGTGACTCAGCTGGAGGCAGAGAGAGAAGATCTGTGTGCCAAGATCCAGGCTGGGGAGGGAGAGACGGCTGTCCTCAGCCAGCTAAAGGAGAAAAACCATACACTACAAGAACAGGTACTGTAGATGCACACACCAGATGCATACTGTAGATGCACACACCAGATGGACCCAACTTAAGAGGAGTTTAGAAAGTGGCACCAGTTTGGATCGGTGCCGCAGTGAACATGATTGACGATTTGCTAAGATATGCCTCCAACAGTGATTGTCTAATGCCTGCTTAGCAACCATTTCCATTCGTCATAGATTTGGACAACACTTCCATAATCAGAGTAGACGTGCTGTTGTTTACATTTTACACCACTCTAAACACACACTCTCTAAAACCAGAGGCCTATTTCACGAAATTTGGATTAGGGATTAAGCCGGGATTTAACTGGTATCCTGGTTTATTATATCCTGGATCAGCGATTAACTGGCTAATCTTGCCAGATTAATTTAGCCAGCTAACCTTGATATTTTGAGGCTTGATTCAGTTTCATGAAAGCAGTGCCACACTAGTTACATTGGAAGCTAATGTTACGAACTTAGCCTGCTCCGGACCAGGCTAAGAGCCAGGTTTAAACTAATCCGCATCAGAATTAGTTTACTGTTCATCAGGCAGTCAATCTGATCACAAACCAATGAGTTTTGACACACACAATTCAATTATGCTGTAATCAGTCTGCATTAAAACATCGTATTTGTACACATTGCAAATAAACAAATAATTTAATACAAAATCATATAACTACAGTACATGCAGTATAGAGCGGTACTAGGGCTGCAAATGCATATTCCATATTCAAAAGTATATTTGAATATTAAAATGTAAAGAATATTCAAATGTTAATTTAAGGTTAAAATTAATAGTAATAAAAATACTGTGCGAGTTCCCACAAGACGCTGGGCAACAAAAAAAAAAAAAAATAGGCTATTAAGATGATTATCAATCATTAATTTGATCTCGCAAGACTCAAGAGAGCACATTTCTCAGCACCAACCGTAGACATGCAATTGGAGCAAATAGAGGAACAAAGAGGATGTTTTACAGCATATTAGGCTGAAATATTGATAATATATACATTCGATATTCAAATAATTCGATATTCGTTCGTGTTTTAAAAGGAATATTCAAATGTAATTTTTGGCCAGTTCTTGCAGTTGCAGTGCAGTTCTTGTACTAATACGGTACTCAACAGCACAGCACAGTACGGCACGATGCAGTGCAGAGCAGTGCAGTACAGTACAGTATGGTACACCACTGTACAGTATTGTACGCTGCAATACAGTATGTTATAGTACATTATGGTACATTATGGTATACTGCAGTACACTATAGTGCAGCACAGTACAGTATGGCTGTCCTTAAGTATCAGTGTAGCAATGAGCCTGTATGATACATTGAATGTGTCAAAAATGAGCTAATAGTCTTTTCTATAACTGGCTCCGGGGGTTGAAGGTCACCCACTTGACAGACAAGCTGAAGAACCAGTCTGAAAGCCACAAGCAGGCCCAGGACAACCTCCATGAGCAGGTCCAGGAGCAGAAGACCCAGCTGCGGTCTGTCGAGGACCGAGCACAGGCTCTCCAGACCTCTGTGACGGAACTTACAGCCCAGCTCACAGAGAACAAGGAGAAGGTGGCTCAGCTCGACTCACAGGTAACCAATCGGCACAATCACAGTTCACCCTCTGTCAATTATCACCTATGGTTGTGCCTCTGCCTCTCTTCACACCCACTGGTTGCTGTTGTGTGTTTGGACAAAAATCCTTTCTCTCCATCCAGTGCCATTGAAATAATTCATGTTTTTCAGTTACTTTGTATTGATATTGCAGGTATTCAATTATTACTTAGTGTCAGTATTTATTTATTTGTTGGTTTATTTATTTCAAAAAACAATATATTAGAAAATTCAACATACAGTAAATAAGCTGGAATCATTGGGGAATAATGCTGGAAGAGCCTGCTGATTAGTTGGTCATTGACCAATCAGTAGTCTGACAAATGGTGAATTACTGACTCAAATAAGGACTCAGAAATTCTAGGGCAGAAGCATTAGTTGGACATTCAGTTGTTTACAAAACAGATTTCCTATTAATTATTATTTAGTAGTGTACAACTTCTATATTGAAATTGGCTAATAGTAGTGAGTATTTGCCATGTATATACTGTATGTACATATGAATTGGCGAAAATATTTGCTTCCTCAACACAAATGTAATATTTAGGTTATATTCAGTACATGTATACAAGTAGTTTAATATGGCCTAATCCACACGTGCTTTCGTCTCATGCACCCCCAGCTGAAGGCCAAGACTGAGATGTTGCTTTCTGCTGAGGCTGCCAAGGCTGCCCAGAGGGCCGACCTGGAGAACCACCTGGAGACGGCCCAGCATGCACTGCAGGACAAGCAACAGGTCAGCAGAGCCTTACGTCTCAGGACATGTTTATCAGGAGTGCTTGGCATTTGGAATATGAAGAAATCCGCAAAATTTGTGATGTCATGGCTCTGCTCACATCATTCAATGTAGGCAAACGCCACATGCGCTTCTCAGAAGTACCCAATAATAAGTGTACCTGACTTGTCTCCCTCCCCCAGGAACTGAGTAAAGCTCAGAAGAAGTTGGAGGAGCAAGGCCACCGGCTGCAGGAGAAACAGGAGCAATGCAGCCAGTTGGAGGCTGGCCTGAAGGAGTGCAAAGACAAGCTGCTGACTTCAGAGCAGCGGATAGAGACGTTAGAGGGACACAGTAAGGTCAGTGAAAGTGTCAAAGCCTTTGTGTGCTTATGACATGTAACTTGCTGTTGGGCAGACACTTTTTTTCATACATTAATGACCCGCTTGATCATATTACAGTATTAAACAAAGGCCTCAAAGGTGAGGTTGTGTTTTTTAATTTGAAGAGACTGAGACGATTTAGAAAAACTAGACATGTGGAAACGGTCTCTCTTTGATACAGGCTGTACTGCACAAGGTGCCTTTGCAAATTCTCCAATAAAAGGCCTGTTAGTATGTACTTGTGTCTCACGTGTGTGACCTGTGTGACAATCTGTGACAGAAAGTGGAGATGCAGTTGGCGGAGGTGCAGGCAGCACGGGAGCAGGCCCAGCAGGAGGTACAGAAGCTCCAGAAAGAGAGGTCCGAGGCCAAGAGGACGGCCAAGGAACTGGAGCACCAGCTGCAAGCGGAGAAAACAGGGTAAGACACGCCGACACAGGAGCACAGACTGTGCCTTTTTCTAGAGAGCTGCATTGGGAACGAGAACTCGCAGCGTCCAAGGGAACACTAATGTTGGTGGCACGGGTGGTATTGGAATGCCTGCGGGAAGGAGCGGGTGGTCAACTTTGCTTTTACTATTCTTTTCCCTGTGTGCGCCTGTGTTACTTGGTCACTCAACATGAAACGGAACATTGGACAATATGAGTACAAATCAGCTTGTCCTAGTGACCACCACCAGCACACACATCTCTCTCTCTCTCACTGAGTGGAGTTGCTTGTGGACATTTTCTGGTTTTAGCAGGACTAATCAATAAAATTGGGGGATGTTGAGGGACTAAATGGGACCTGTTTTTTTTTTTTTGGAACGGGAGGGAGCAGTGGACAGCCGGTTGTTGCGGCAGTCAAAAATAACATCAGGACGGGAGCAGGAGGGAATGGACAGAAATCTTTTGGGAACGGGATCAATAAATCAGTCCCGCATAGGGCTCTACCTTGTTCACAAATCTCTTATTACAAGATTTATTCTATATTTTACTGCAGCTAAGTGAAGCATATCCATTTAAGGGTGTGTACAGCCTTTTCACTCGCATAAGATGATGAATTCGGCCTGAATTTGTTCATGTTTGGATTATTTGTAGTGTAATGTCACAGAATAAAATAGTGGGCTAATATATCAGTGTCTACGGTTTGGCACTATTGAATTCAATTGTAGATGAAGAATAAGGTATTCTAACTGCCAAGTATGTTTTGTGCCTTGTACAAGTATCGCGTGAGGTGAAGTGTCTCTGTGAATGACTAACTTACCCTTTCCGAATACTACAATACTTTATTAGTCAGAAATGTAAATGGTGCAGAGGTACAGTATAAAAGGATAACATTAAAAAATCCTGTTTATTGTTTGTGATAAGGGCTATGGCGCTACAAGAGGAGCTGAAGAAGAAGGCGGCTGCCTTTGACGACAGCCGGCAGCAGTTGGAGCGATTTGAGCAGGAGAGGGGGGCTCTCAGAGCCCACCTGGACAAGGTGACACAGGAGGGGAAGGCACAGCAAGTAGAGTTGGACAGAAAAGCCCAAAGCTTGGCATCAGACCTCCAGAAGGCCCAAGAGGAGAGAGACACCCGAGGGAAGGAGCTTGCTGCTGCTAAAGACAACCTGGCCAAGACCAGCAAGGCCCTGAAAGAGTCACAAAATCAATTGGACAAGGAGAGGAAGAGCACGAAGTCTGCTATGGAGGAGAAGGTGAGTTCAGTAAATTACCATTTTGTTTCAAACTCAATTATACAGTGTATATATTTTCCGGAATATAAGGCACACTTAAAAGCCTTTAATTTTCTCAAAAAACAACAGTGCGCCTTATAATCCAGTGTGCCTTATATATGGATTGTTTGACTGCAGTATCTTCTATTCTGTGTTGACTGCAGTAGCTTCTATTACAGTATGTGCGCCTTATACAGTATATGAAAACCGTTCAATGAAGGTGCGCCTTATAATCCAGTGCGCCTTACATTGCGGAAAATCCGGTACTCACATGTATACTGTACAGCAAGGAGATGCTACTCTTCATCTGCCTCATCGATTCATTCTAGCAGATAAATCTTATCTGTATCTAGAGTAAACCGAACCAGCCTTCGTCACACCCATAGCATTTTGTATAATATTTTGTATTTTAATATGAAGTATTAATATATTGTATGTTTGTTGTACAATTCTTTTCTAATTTACCACTCTATAGGAAAAGTTACATGAGAAGGCCAGACAGGAGCTTCTGAAGAGCACTGAGGCCAGCACTAAGGAGCTCAAAGAGGTCAAAGAGCAGACAGAGAGGCTAAGAGAGGTGAGTACAGTGACCTTACAGTATGTAGAGGAATCACTAATGGTCAGTTGGCATGATGGATTGGGTTCTAAGTGATGTGGCCACCATGTGAGTATTGCCAACTATTGTGTCTAAACAACAATCTGTCCCCAGACAGAGAAAGGGTTGAACACCAAGCTGGCTGCACTAACACAGCAGCACTCAAAGACTCAGGAGGCACTGAAAGAGAAGGAGAATGTCCTGCAGCAGCTGCAGGCGCAGCTAAAGACAGTCCAGGGGTCCTTCGACCAGGAGAAGAAGAAACTGGAGAACCAAGTGGGGGAACTACAGGGCGCTAATGCCAAGAAGGCAAGTATCGTTCCCCTCAGTAGCATAATACGGTTCTCTGTGCACGGACAGAGGGCGTTTTATAGTCACCACCTACGGTGGAGACAATTACAATACCATATTGACATTATTGGGAGTGGTATTGAGCATATAATGTGCAGGTGGTGTGCGTGCATGTACTGTAGCATCTCTAAATAACTACCTCCCCACATCGGTAGGTTGAGGAGGTGGGCAGGCTGAACGAGAAGCTATCAGGGCTGGGCCAGGAGATGTCTGCTGAGAAGAGTCGCACGGCAGATCTCCAGAAGAGCTTAGAGCAGAGCCGGGAGAGCCTCACCAAACTGCAGTCTGACTGCTATGGAAAGGAGTCTGAGGTTTCTGCACTGCGCCAGGACCTCACGGTATGTTTTACTGTGCATCTATAGCAGTGGTTATCAACCTTTTTCATACCAGGGCCCGCTATTTATTCAATATTCGGCCACGGACCACCATTTGAGGACATTTTAACTCCACAGACCCCAAAACTAAGGCTTATTTTTGCTTTTGTCCACACTACCAGGCTGGATTTTGGAAACAAAACAGGGAAACATACAGATCAAAATGACCATCAATCTATATACTATAATTGTTAGACTTGGGCTAATTCATATGGTGAATATTTTAACTATTGAGAGTTTTTTACATTTTTACGCTCTCAAAGAGTTACATCTGGTTAACCAAATTTCCATCATTTAGCCTGGGGACTACCTGGAACCCTCTCAATGACCACTGGTGGTCCCTGGACCACCTGTTGAAAACCCCTGATCTAAACAGAGCTGCTACTTTTACACACTTACATTTTTCCTGTCTGTCTTTTTTTTCATATATTGAAATAGTTTTTTAAGGAAAAATGAAAAATGTTGCTTTTTGTCTTCAAAAGATGTCTCCTTGTTTGTTTACAAAAGCATCATAAGCTGTACATACAGTTTAGTATTACATGTACAACAAAAGAAAGATGTCTCACTGGCACATTTATAGCGCGGTTAATTTATGGCTACAGGTCTTGTAAAACAGAAAATAAATAACTGAACGTGCTGCACTACGGACCACACCCTGTCATGTAATAGTACATGTTGAACCTGAGGAAAAACAGGTAGTATTACATGAGGTTCAAGGGTGTGGCAAATAAAGCCAACAGTTCAACCCTGTTGAAATCTTCATCCTGACCTGTAGAGGTCATTGCAACGCTAGTTTTCTGCACTCAGGGGCTGTTAGTGTGTAATGGCATTTCTACTGTGAACCTCCTATGAGCTCTCTCTCTCACTCCCTGTCAACTTAGACGTCAGAGGAGAAACTAAAGCAGGCCCAGGAGGAGCTGGCTGCCAATCACACACATCAGAGGGTCCTGGAGGAGCAGATCCAGGAGGTGAAGACAAGCCGGGCCTCTTTGGAGCAAGAGCTGGCCAAGCGGGACGGGAGAATCAAACAACAAGACCAGGCCCTAACAGAACTCCAGAAACAACAGGTACACACACACTGTGGCACGCACACACACACACAGAGACAACGGGTGTGACATTATGCTACTGATGTCTTTTTCTACACTCACAGGCTCTGGCTAAAGATGGCTTGGAGAAGGAGAAGGCCAGAGTAGAGGAACTGACCAAGGCCAACAGCAGCTTGGAGAAGAACGCCACCAGACTGACCGCTGAACTCAAAGCTTTAGCGGAGAAAAGTGACAAGGTCCGACTGGTACTTTTAATTATTATACCATTACTACGGAGAGTACTCCGTTCAGACTGGCCCGAGGGTGTGCTCTATTTTCGAGTTTGGATGTACCGGTCTCATTGCAATTCTAAATTAATAACCATATTAAAAAATGCATGGGGCTAACTGTCATTTAAGTTAGCTCATTACTTTGGCTTCCCCAAAACAATGGAGTTGGATTCTATACCACAGTCAAATCACTATATTCACATATTCTATCACCCTCAACTAGAAGCCTGTATCTTTCTGTTTTGATATGTAATGGGAGGATAGCACACCTACCTGCGTACAGATTGAACTCTTACTTTTGGACCAATTATACAAAACCTACTTTGGTTCATCCCATGTTCTTTCTTTTTTACCAATATTCTTCTGCACAAATTTGTGCACGTTCTAGCCCAGATTTGTTTTTAAAACTCCTCCACATTCACAATGATTCACTGAAAATAAATGTTCTTCCAGACCTTTAACTAAATCAAAGTATTTCATATTCCATGTTTCTATAACAAAGCTGTGTCTTGCAGGAGCTGGGTGAGCTACGTGAGGCCAAACAGCTGTTGATCCAGCAGAAACTGGAGGTGCAGGGCCAGGTGGAGGCAGCGCAGGCAGCCCTGGAGAAGGAGCAGAAGGAGCATCTGGCCTCCCGGGACGGTGTGGCCAAAAGGGAAGAACAGCTCCTAGCCCAGACCAAAGAGGTCCAGGCCCTGCTGGTACGACCATCCATCCAGATAAGATCTGCTAAATACCACTTAAGTGCCTAAATGTGCTGTATTTGGATTATTTCTAAAAATAGAGGCCGATCACGTCTAGCTTTAAAAAATCGAATAAAAAACTCTGCTTCGCATCATGCAAAAAAGACTGCTTGCTCGCTGTTTTGGCTTCCGGGATGTGTCAAGGTTGCAATTTTAACACATTTGAAAATAAGTAGATGTTTAAGATGGAGGAAGCAAGCCCAATGGCCACTTTCAAAAATGGAAGCTGCCGTGGCCAGAAACGGAAATAGCAGAAGCACCGTTGAAAACTCAGTGGGGAAGTGAGTGGCATCAGAGCTTAAGATGTGGGTATTTCACAGTTCATGGCTTGTCTACAGCAGTGGTTCCCAAATGTTTTCATGAGAAGGACCTCCAAATTCACACTAGTTTTTACAGCTCTAGCGGAGATTCTCAACCCATTTAATTTCAAGGACCCTCAGAATGACATGTATTAGTCTCCTGACCCGATTTAATGGTACTTCTCTGGGACTCTTTTTCTTTTCAAATATTTTTATTAATTTTCATAAAGGTAGTGTGTATAAATGTATTAAGTCACAAAATATAAACAAAGGGAGTAATGCAAAGTAACAATGTTGTGACCAAAATTAATTGAACATTACAAATGTAAAAAGAAAAAAGAGAGAAAACAAAACAAACAGGCCCATAAGGGTCCATTTGGTTCCAAACCACTACACTTGCAAGTGCCTCATTGCGATGCGTAGTGAGATTGTAGATTTTCCGCCTGCGTCTTTTTCAGTCATCTTTATTAAAAATGTTCTCCAACATGCCTGAATTGGGACATCAGGAGTCCCAACATTAAGGCCTGATGAAAATATGTTGGTTTGATGTTGGCCGGATCTACGCCTTTTTCCATTAAATCCACCCCTCCTTCCATCCCTGCTCAAGGTGGCAGAGAAGCGCTCCAGGGAGGAGCAGGTGAAGCGCAGCGAGGAGGCGGAGGCTAAGCTGGGCGTGCAGGTGACGGCTCTGAACGAGAACGTGGCCACGCTGAAGAGAGAGTGGCAGGGCAGCCAGAAGCGCGTCGGCGAGCTGGAGAAACAGACGGACGAGCTGAGGGGAGAGATCGCCGTGCTGGAGGCCACGGTCCAGAACAACCAGGACGAGAGGCGGGCTCTGCTGGAGAGGTTTGTAATAACGGATTCATGCATGCACTGTGAGATGGAGCTTGAACCACGCTGGTGAAAGGTCTGGAAAAGGATTTATTTCTTGATGAGAGGAAATGTCCTGAACCACGTTCAACTTGGGAGTTCCTATCCTCACGCTGGGAATCTCATACTGTACCGGTAGGTGTAATTTAGGGCTGAACGATTATTATTATTAGTTGTCAACTATTTTAGTAATCGATTAATCGGTTCGCCAACTAGTCATTGAGGTTTTTACCCGTTTCTCCAGTGTTAAGTGTAACAAATTCCACCCATTTTCAAAATTGTACTGTCATTAACAGAGTTGCTGTGTGGACATGATAAAAAAAAAAAGTTCCCCCCATTCTGTGTTTCCTAGAAATGTAGGTCTGGAAAAATCATTAACATGGTGAAACACAACTTGATGACATCATCAAGTTGTGTTTCACCATGTTAATGATTTTTCTTTTAGGACCTATTTTTGTACACTCTCTCTTTAAGGTGATCGCCAAATAAGAGTCATAATGAATCATTTAAATAAACAGCCCGTGAATTGATTATGAAAATAATTAGTTGCAGTCCTAGTGTAAATAAAAGGAAAAATATCCCAATATCTACTAAGGGATGGAATTGTGATGAGGTGTGTTCTGTTCATGTCGTAGGTGTGTGAAAGGCGAGGGCGAGCTTGAGAAGCTGCAAGCCAAAGTGGTGGAGATGAGACGGAAGCTGGATGACACGACGGCAGCCATGCAAGAACTTGGCAGAGAGAACCAGTCACTGCAGGTTAGACACAACACAAAACACTAGTTGGGACTTAGCACACTAACCTATGATTCTTTAACCCATTTAGACCTGAGGTTGATTCTTCAAAATGTCTTTTAAATACACTTCACCTGTTTCATGAAAAAAATAGGTTTCTATGTCAATTGTTCTCAGACCAAGGACCCTTAAAATCATCAATACTATAATTAAGCAAATGTCTGTCTGAATGTCTGAAACACAAATACCTCAGCGATTGCACCACCAATCGCTGTAAGTTTTCACACAGCCGTTCACCATAATGTCATGAAGAGACTGACGTAGCCCTTTTGCCAAATTAACACACCGTTGATTTATAATGAATTTATTTGTGCATGAAAATTTCCCCATTAAGTTTATATGGGAAAGTCCGACGGGGCCCCCTAACGTTACACAATTCACAGGCCACTGTCATTGCTGTTACCCCACTGCCTTATTTCCACTGCTACACCAGCAACACAGCTAATAGTGGCCGCGGTGTTGTTGTCGGGGAGGAGGAGGAGGAGGAGGAGGAACACCCCCGCTCAGGGTTCTACAGTGGAATGGGTATCGCATTTGTGACTACATCGTACAACGGCGGTGTTCGCTAAAAACACGCAGATCTACAAGCTAACAGCAGCCGACTCTTGCATGGAAGAGAGACCAGGCCAGCCTAACTTCTTCTTATTGTGTCACTCGACACGCAGCGCTGCACGCTCGGTCTGTACAACAGCCGACTCTTGCATGGAAGCAGCAGGGGCGAAATCCAAAAGCGACCTCGCCCCCGGCGCCCGTTTTCAAAAGCGGGCGCCCGCTTTCACAAAAACGGGCGCCCGTTTTTGTGAAACCGGGCGCCCGCTTTTGAAAACGGGCGCCCGTTTTCAAAAGCGGGCGCCCGTTTTCACAAACGGGCGCCCTTTTCAAAAGGTTATGGTTAGGGTTAGGTTAGGTTTAGGCATAGGTTTACTGAGGTTAAGTTTAGGGTTAGAGTTAGGTTTAGGCATAGCCTAGTTTGTGAAAACGGGCGCCCGTTTTTGTGAAACGGGCGCCCGTTTTTGTGAAACCGGGCGCCCGTTTTTGTGAAACCGGGCGCCCGCTTTTGAAACCGGGCGCCCGCGGGCGAGGTCGCTTTTGGATTTCGCTGGCTCTCCATGGAAGAGAGACCAGGCGCACGGCACACGGACAGGTTGCATGCCGAGCCATGCCGAGGACAGCCTAACTTCTTCGGAATTCCCTGCACGGGCCATATCGTATTGTCACTCCCAGCACTGCGCTTGGTCCTCTACTAGCTCACCGACCGCTGTATTCACATGATATGATGTTTACTTCCACAGCAACTTTAGCGCCTGCGCGCGCGCACGTGTGTGTGTGTGTGCGTGTGCGTGTGTGTGTGTGAGATCGTGATCGCGAAACGTACTTCATTGCTAGACTTTGCGAATTAAGACGGACCCCCCCCCACACACACACACACGCGTTCAAACTGGACAGTTGTTTGTTTCCATGTCGCTTTTCACTGGCATGTTCAAGTGGCCAGCATCAGCAGCAGACCCACCATGATAACGGCGGGTAACCAACTCCTGCGTCATGGCAACTACAGCAGGCGCATTTCTTTCCCTGGCCGCCTCGCAAACGAAAACGGCCCATCTACAATCTCACGCGACCGCAGTTTTCATATTTGTTGAGTTCTACAACGGCAGGGACATGCATATTTTGCGATGCGTGTGTGCGTGTCTGCCACCAAGTAGCCTACAGTGATTTTCTCCAGCTGCAGGCTGCAGCCTGCAGCTTCCCCCTGCCCGATGCGTTATGCATTAATATACATATGTTTTTTTTATGTCTATGAGATATACTGTAACACAAATAAGGTTACACTGTGCGTCTTCTTGATTCGGGCATATACACGCATGCACACGCACGCACACAAACACAGTTATTAAGACCCCCCTTCACTTTCTAAACACCTTGCCACTGGCTTCATATGTCCACAGAAACAGCTACTTTATCTGATTTTTCACCACGTTCCTGCATGGCACCCTTGCTTTGCTACAACTGTTTTCCCTAAAGCAGGGGTTTTCAACAGGTGGTCCGGGGACCACCAGTGGTCCCTGAGAGGGTTCCAGGTGGTCCCCAGCTAAGTTGGTTGACCAGATGTAACTCTTGAGAATGTAAAAATGAAACCAAATGGACCCGCAAGGTCTATGGGGCTAAAATGTTCTCAAATGGTGGTCCGTGGCTCAAATGCTGAATAAATGGTGGTCCCTGGAGTCAAAAAGGTTGAAAACCCCTGCATTAAAGCAATTACATACTTACATGATTGGTATAATCTATTAATTCACTTTAATTCACCCACCCATGATCTGCTAATTCACTTTACACTGTACATTATTTGTTGCTCATATATTTACACTGTACATTATTTGTTGTTCATATATTCACAACGGGTAAGGTCCTAGTATATTTAATATACCACAGACCCCCATCTCAAAGTGTTGTCTCAGGACCTCCTGGAAGCAAAGATTTGAATTAAACATTTGCTGTGAAAGACTATATGTTTAAAAAGGGGGATGAGTAGATCAAGTCAGGAGAGAAGAATGTTTGAAAACGTTTATCACAAAAAAAGTTTTCTTTTTATTGGGGTATATGCGTTGTTTTAAACTCTGGTCCCTTTCTCCTCTTATAGATCAAACAGTCCCAATCTCTGACCAGGAAGTGGACAGAGGATCACGAGGTGCAGAACTGCATGGCATGTGGAAAGGGCTTTTCACTCGCTGTCAGGAGGGTGAGAGATGACATTCATGCTCGGTGTTGATTGTTTATGTTCACACATGTAGATAATAGGCCATGATTGTGAGACTGTCCTGTCCTTTGAGTTAACATTAAATCGTACCTCTGTCTCGTGTCCCTGTGAACATCCAGCACCACTGCAGACATTGTGGGAACATCTTCTGCAACGAGTGCTCGTGCAGGAACGCCCTCATCCCCTCTTCGAAGAAGCCAGTACGAGTGTGCGAGACGTGCTTTGAGGAGCTCCAAGGGTGATCTCTTGTCTTTCCCCCATGTATTACCACCCCTGCCCACACCCCTCTCCCTCCCTCTCTTCCCTCAGGCAGAGCAAGGCATGCTTTGTCATATTCAATGTGCTCTATAATGAACATGATGAGAGTGGACAAGATGTCCATTCCCTGCGACAGCAGCGCCTTGGCTCTGGTGTGAAGGCGTCCACGGGGTTGAGAGCCATTCGTCTTGAGGATTGACACAGCTCATACAACTTTAAATGATGAAGTGACAGAGCCAGCGCTCCACCTGCTTTGAATGTTATCAACCTATAATCACCAGCATGTTTTATCAAAACCATTCAATGCAGCCACTATGGACATTTCCACATGCCGCCACTAGGTAATGCGGAAGTGACATACTGCCGCCGAAGCAAAAACATCATGAAATTGACTTACACGACCGGTTAAGACTGATATGATGTTAAGGGAATTACAGTTTAGCCATTACGGTAAGTTGTAGTTGGACAACATGACCTACAATGGTAGGCAATGTCAGTAGTAATAGTTGGACAACACGACCAACGC
Source organism: Benthosema pterotum (assembly GCA_039105355.1). NCBI lineage: Eukaryota > Metazoa > Chordata > Actinopteri > Myctophiformes > Myctophidae > Benthosema > Benthosema pterotum. The sequence goes on along the minus strand of CM076969.1, from coordinate 45,879,797 downwards.
CACGTCAGACAACGGTTGGCAATGTCCGTAGTAATATATTGTACAACACGACCAACGCCACGTCAGACAACGGTTGGCAATGTCCATAGTAATATATTGTACAACACGACCAACGCCACGTCAGACAACGGTTGGCAATGTCAGTATGTGGAAAAGCCCATAATGGCTACATTGAATAATGTTGATAATTGCTCATGGCAGATTAAATACGGAGATAACATCCGAAAGCGCTCGAGCCACAGTGTTTGAACAAGGCCTGGTAAGAATGGGAGGGCTAGCCCGTATCTGTATTGTGCCTTTGCTGCTCCTGTGGACTGCCAGAGAGTGGATATGGGGAGAGCTGCACTACACCATCCATCTCTTCACATTGCACATATTTTGCACCTTCATCTCCATGTGGCATTGGTTGTGTTGGCAAGGTGGTTGGGTTGGCGTAAAGTGTTTGGTGTAAGAGGTACCCAGGTCTCATACTGAAAGTGTTGTTTGTATTTTAAATGAGGATGTAATAATCGTAATAGGGAAAAAAGCTAAAATCAAGTAATTGTTTTGTTAAAATCAATTCAGTGTTTTGTTGAATATAAAATATTATGGTCTAGAAAAGGACTTAAGACAGCTAATTTGTGTTGTGCATTTGTTTGTGATTTTTATCTCCAAAAAATGTTACCCAATTAAATTAACCCAAGTGAAGCCAAGACCATAAGCATTAACCGCTGATTTTGCCTTTTAAAATGGTTAACTGCCATGTCATTTGCTCTATGATTGTTGATTTGTTGTTTAAGTTGATGACACTTTTCTATTCCTATGCAGCCTACAACGTATACTGTATGATTTAAGTAATGTGTGAATACCGAAATGCAGGCAAATTCTCTTTTTGAGCATTCCATTTAGTTTTAGTACCCCCAGGGAATAACTGGAATATAGAGAATTATTACAGCAGATGATCTGACTTGCTGTCAGACTGATAAGTCATTTAGTCCAACAGAGATTAGATGTTTGCCCAGGACCCAAACTAGTGAAAATAGACTACAAGTGCACAGCGAGGTCTTTGTGCCACGTTGTGAGATTGTAGATCGGCTACTTTGAGTACACTTCTTAAACCCTAACCCTTCTTAAACATATTTATGGAATTTCTTTTTATTTTATTTCTTGACAAAATTACTGAAAGATTTTTTTTTATCAAATAACAAAAATGTAGAAATCTAAAAATATTATGGCCCATAACAATGGGTGGCAACCCACTGTTTGGGAACCAGTAGATTACACAATGATCAACACTTGTGGGGCAGGATGGTTGTGAGATTGTTAAAAAGCTAAGTATTCAGCCTGTCTCATGACCAAAGAATGTCTGTAGGTGTCTGTAAAACGGTGGCGTACATGCAAGTTCACAGCCTTGTTTTTGTTTTTCTGCATAGTTGCGCTTTAGAAATTATTAAATTCTCTTCAGAAATTAATAATTTCTCTAGGAAGTTTTATACCAGAATGTCCTACATGATTTACCAAACATGCATAGTATGAACATTTGTGGGTTTGTGTGCACTGTTTTTATGTACAACTTATTTCAGTTCTACTCATTTCTATAAAGCAGCATTCATTTTTTAAATTTGCATTTTTATTTCTGCAAATGGTGGTGTGCACCCCCCTCCCCTCAGTTAACGTGGTTATGAATGGTGCTTGTGTTAAGCATTATTTTGTCTGCATTTGACCGCTTTGACTAAGTACTGCTAGAGCCCTGTGTGCTCTGCTTTCAAGCAATAACTGTGTGTCTGTGTGCGTGTCTGTGTGCGTGCCTGTACAGCTCCACTGTGTATGGCTGCTCAAAAGCTTCTCAGCATCTCTCTTGTGCACATTCTTTGGAGATGTCCATTTAAATTGCAGTGGGTTTTGTGTACAGCCTGTGTGACTAATGTAACTGACAACACTGTAAAAAATGTATTCCTTTTTGTTATTTAAGTTTGCTGTCAAGTATCTGATACCGGTAAGACCTTTAATGTGCAATTGTCAAACTACGGTGGCTGGATTAGGCCATGTAACTGAGCAACTGACCGTGCAGCAGGCTCTCCTCGCATTCTGCAAATGATCTGCTTGTTTAGATCTGCTTGCTGATCTGAGCTCTGTCTATGCCCTCTGAACTTTACTGCACTGTAGGCTCTAGAAAAGAATGTTCCATTTTTAACGGCCAACTTTCATAAGGACAGTTATTTGTCTTTTGTGTTGCATTTATTTTGTTTGTCTACCTCAGATTGGCACAGAAATGGCACAGTTCTAAAAACGTAAGGTCACAACTTAAGTAGTAATTGCTCTAATAATGGTTACTGAGACATAAAAGATCTGCATCTTATTCTGTTCTGGATACAACCATGCATATCTCCAGTCCCTGCCACGCACATTCAGAAAACAAAACCTAACTTTTTTTTTGCAAGTGTTGCAATGTTTTGGTTGTCATTTTAATTGCTTATGACTAAGAATATCATAATTATCTTTGTAAAATGTTTCTATTTGTAATGGACGGGAAAACCCACAGCTCCATAGCAAAACGTGTAAATCCAGCAATGTCTTATTCATTTTTAGAAAATGGCACTATAGACCTACACTGAATTGTGTCTTGATTCACGTTGATGTCAGTGGTCATGCATGATGAATCAGATAGCCTCTCACACACTTTTCCATGTTTTGTGTCTTGGCATCATTCTTGGCGATGTGGGTGTGCCTTAAGCAAAGGTCTTGTTTTGGTCTTATCTGCGTGAGCAGTGTGAAATGCAGTGCACCCTGCACAATAACATCCTCACTGATCAATTTAACTTGGGAGTGTTCAAATGCAACCCAACACTAACCAGGTTAAGGGCCGTGCACACTGGGCACCATAACAATATTGTATTTATTATCGATGTGACGTGGACTGGACTCTGCCTTCCACTTGATTTTTAAAATAGTTGCTCAGTGTTTTTAAAGTGCCGAGTGTGAGCGGCCCTATACAAATGGATGCATTAACATTGTACTGTGTGTATATCACAGTCTCCATAGCAGACTACTTGTACTGAGAGGGATTCATTATAAAAAGGAAAATATATTTAATTTATGTGAAGATGTACCAAGCCTTTCTTTTGTTTTTCTCAAGATTTTCCATGTTGACAAAGTAAATAAAATTTCAAGTGTTTAATATTTTCTCTATACAATTATTTATCAAAATGCTTTCATGAAAAAATAAATTATCAAAATGCATTGTCTGCAGTATAAACCACAAGGCACTCAGTGATACAAATTACTATACGATAAGAGATTTATTGTCCTATCGCAGCATTTATTTTTACAAAATTATCCTATATGGTCACAGAAATTTACAAGCCTTTTAGGGATCCTATACGCCTGATACATGCAGTCTTTCAGTATACAGGGTAAAAACAAGTACAAATTGATCCCTGTGAGGTATTACTACTCTGCATTTGACCCATCCTAACTATAAGGAACAGTGTGTGTGTAGCCAAAGTGGTGACACTTCAGTATGAAGCGTGAATGAGCTGGGGAACAAATTGATGACCTTCCAGTTCCCAGGCTGCTGCTCTCTGTTCTTTGTACTGCTCTGTTGCAATTACTATTATAACAGTCTGGCGTTTACAAAGCCCTTGATCTCCTCCCAAGAAGCATGGACCAGGCTTTGGAGTGCATGTTGACAGTAGATCGTTTAGCACTACTACAGTTTGTGGTGTACTCCTAGCCGGAGGAATCATATCTGTGAAGACTCCAGCCACAGTGAGGCGCTCTTGACTCGTGACTGCTGGCAGTCCAGCTTCAGCAGTGCTGTCACAGCGCCCTCTATCTTTGACATCCACACTTTCTGTGTAAAACAAAACAAACAGGAGGGTGTGTGAAGAGAACAGTTTGTAATCTAAAGTTGTTCTTTTACATGTCATCTGTCAACTAATAGCCGAGTAGCAAACAGCATTAATATTACTGGTGATCTCTCTCTCTCACCCCATTTTCTACTGTGCTTGCATGGTTTCCTAAAATAACAAAAGGCAAGTTTGCATGCAAGGTTATTGTTATGAAGTGTCATTTTGCTTAATTATCTAAAACATCTTAGTCATCTGTACACTGCTCAGATGTGACATTGGATGAACTGTTTTAAGATTATTATCTCGCCTACTGAAGATTTGTGTAACACCCAAGGCTACCAATGAACTTCCACATGACTAATCCACTTCAAGTTAACAGACAGGTGCATTATTTTAATCCCATGACGTGGCTTCTGTTCGGATGGGAACGTTTTTAAATGATCCGCATATTACATAAGGTATAATCATCTCTGTTTGCCATGAGAAGACCGCTAGGCATGCGATCATGCCAACAGGAATTCACCAGTGCTCTGCCACCATACCGGTAGTCCTGTGGCTGCATTCATGTGCAATGCTGGTATGTCTTATGAAATCTATCATGGAGCTTAACAAACAGACATTTCCTGGTTTAAGAGGGACAGTGTACCTTGACAGACTCGGACGGAGCTTGAAGGATGAATGCACCTATGCACTGTTGGTAGCGGTTCTGATGCATGATTATGAAAGAGTGAGGCAGGCCCGATGCTGAAAAGGAGTGGGTTCAAAAACATTAGTTCTAAAGTTATTTGACTTGTTTGGTTTTTTTTTTTAAGTTAAGTGGTTGAATAAAACAATGTTTGGTTCAAAATCTACACCCAAATCTAAATATTCATCTACTGGCTGCTAAGATAAATTAAGCTAGATACGCTAAGTACACCTGTGGTTTGCATGACTCATTTGCTTGCTCTGCTTCATAACCTCCACCACCTGCTGCAACCTCTAGTCCTCTTTTTTTCTCATACAATGTCAAAAATGGGTCACAGCGGCCAACCGATCCAGAACAGAGCATGTCAGTCGTCAGAAGCCAAAATACTACACTCCCCAACCTGAGTTTCATCCCTCCCCAGGTCCCTCACCTCACCTGTACTTGCACATTCCGTTCATTCACGTTCATGTGCGCTACTGCATTAACCAAAAAGTTCACTGGTCTACTTTATTGGCGTCAACACTTACCTACTGGGACAGAATGCAGACTGTCAGATTGGTTATTGTCAAGGACAGAAGTGATTCTTTCATCTGCCTTTGATGTGCTGTTGCATGTGCAGTGCTCTGTCCCAGTGACTGACAGGCTTATACAAAGAATAATTATCCAAAGACTAATTGAAAAAGCTGTTTTTGTTTGTATTGAGTAATATGACTGTCTGTTGCTCATGTAATATTAACCTTTGTAACAGTTAGTGCATGACACAGCAACCTGTTAATGGTTTCACCTCTGTTCACATTTGTGCCTCGCAAACTAATTTAATCAACTACAGCCAAGTTGGATGAATAAAAATATTTGGGGAAAGAGAAGACACTTTCTCCCATATATACTGTATGTAAGACATACATTATTCTTTATTGCTGCTGCTGTACTTGTAAAGTCCAATACAGACTAGAACACTGTGTGTCCGTAGATGCTGTGGTACATGCTAAACTTTTTTTTTTCAAAGACATGTGTGCACATACGTGTGCCCCGTCCCTTCCCTGCCCAGCTCAGCCACCCTTTCTATAAATGCCGTCCTGCGTCCCAGAACGTGCATGGTTGTCTGGTTGATCAACAGACTTCCACTTTATGGAACCGTTCAAACGCCGGTGGAACACATTCCTAGAATGACTGTTTAACTTTACTGGGAGGCTGCTGTTCTTAGCAGTAAGCCTGCAATGACACTGTGTTGCAAAATGTTTGCCACTGCTGGCTGCTGCTAATTGCAAGGCAACATCCAGTGTAGATCCTGTTAAACATTGTGAAATCATTATTTATGTATTTGTATTTATTTAGCCTATTTCTTAATCTATATGCAGAGGATGGTCAATAACCATATTGCTTCCATTCTAATTGGCAAAGGTACTTTTCCCCCTAAAGAGACGCATGGGCAGTTGGACACAGGTGCCGCATTAGAACTGTACAAGCTGCATGACTGCCTTGACGGGGGGAAAAAAAGGATGGTGGCGGGTCACGTTGTGAGCCTGTGAGAGAAATAATGTCATCCAAACCATAATGGATGAGGATTACAGCATCTATACCTGAGGCATTGAGCTGGTCCACATTCTTGAGCTGCAGCCGGTCCACTGATATGGGCTGGTCCAGAACTGTGAAGGTGCTGCCGTCCTTCAGCAGCTGGTCCAGCTCCAGGTTTTGTGGCGGTCGCAGAGGACTCTGTTCTGGTCCAACAGACTTCTGCAGTAGATGTTTACAAAGCAATGCTCAATAGTGAGATAACACGGTAGATGCTCAATAGTGAGGAAATTAAATATAAAAGGACTTGATCTAGGACAGCGTGCTAATGGAACAATATGCAGTAATATCTTTAGAGTAAACTCTGAGGCATACAACCCCGTAAAAGTCCTTGTGGTAACATGTTCACACTTTGAGTTACAGGACTAAAGTACCTTTTTGTTTCTCTTCATCTTTGTGATCAGGAGGAATTCATCAAACAGGAACACGTACACATCGATCAGCTTTGCGTTTTCTGGTAATACATGGAAAAACACATATCAGCATGGATTGGGCGTGCTCTGATCAACAAGCATGTTCACATACGTACAGTACAGTACTACGGAGATACTGTATGTCTGCACTGGGTTTCTCACCTGTGAGCACCAGCTTTCCATCATGCAATAAGCTTCGATGAGAGATGAGGTTTTCCAAAGTGACAGCTTTCAGGAGGTGTTTCAAATTCTGTGGGGGGGAGGAAGGGGGGCATAAGGCATGCGTCTTTTTATTTTTATTCATTTATTCTATTTATAACACCTGGCCTGACACTTTTATGGTAGCGATTCAGGGCTTGAGCCAAGCAATTTAACACCAATAAATTGATATGAATTATAACCCCTGATAATAAAATAAAATCCGATAACCTGTAGCATAGTAACCCTACCAGGCAGCAAATAACTTTCTCTTTTCATGCCATGATGACCGATCACCAGATTTCACTTTCTGATGTGATGTTATCAGTTAGCAGCTAAAACTGCTCCAGAAGCCATTGCTTACATTCTGTATACAGAGTGGTGGTTTGGGCTCACATCATAGGACATAAACAATATGATATTAAATGTATGTAAATCATTTAGAAATGCACGTTGTAGTGATTTACAGCATGCACAAACACAGACCTCAGGAACGAATGCACGCTTGTCTCTCTCCCACACAGGCAGCCACACCAAGGCATCCCTCAGTTGTTTGACTTTCTGGTAGTTATCCAGCCATTTGACCTTCCCCTCTAAATCACCTGGACACACAGCGGGAGATGGTGGAAAAAACATTGTTATGATCCTTGCAGCCTGAAGCGTTTTGCAAACAAAATCCGTCTGCAAGGAATGTTATGTTGCAGTTAAATTAATGTTCAGGATTTTGCTGTGTGCTGTGAAGGTTTACCTTATTTTACAAACAGAAGCAATGTTTGAAAAAGATAAACGTTTCTCTCAAGAAGTCATTATATATTGTGATACCCTTGATACCCTCATCAGACAAGATAGTGTCTCATGAGGGTATTGTCATGATTGTAAAATCATGATAAGTGGTGTCTTTTACATACACGTTGGGTTAATCATATGAGCCCTATTTTATTTCTAGGTCTGAGGCAGATTCTAAAAACCCTTCAAAATACTGAGTCTGACCTACTTTTTTCTGAGAAATGTCAAGTGAATATTGTACATGCTGTACAGAACAGAAGAAAAGTCTCTAAAAATGTCTAAAAAGCTGATCTACGAAGATGAAAAAGGCAAGGAGGCAGAGATGCATTATTGTTTCCCCTTTTGATTATTATTTTGTTGTTGAATTATTGAATTATGTTTTCTGCTTATTCTGCTGTTTGTTCATATAAAGCACTTTGCAATGCCATTTTGAAAGGTGCTATATAAATATGTTATTATTATCATCATCATGATCTGGCTATAGTCTTGTCAGTGGTGGGCAGGAAATTGGTATCCATACGCCCTCCCATTTACAACAGTGATTATGGTGCATCCTGTAATTGCGCAGTTAACTATGAAATCATGTATTTGGAGACGGGCCTGTCCCAAAGTTATTAGTGCAGCAGTGCCTGGCAACCGGTGAGAACTAAAGTTCTCAACAGGCTCAAAGATTAACCTTATACCTGTATTGGTATTCAGCACCGTTTGGCTGTGTTGGTTTCTGTCACCATTTGACAGTTCACGGTCCAGCTCACCACTCATTCACTCACTCACTCACTCACTCACTCACTCACTCACTCACTCACTCACTCACTCACTCACACCAGCTTAGAATCAGGCGATCATCACACACCACACCCCCAGTATAAACCTCAGTCAGTGAGGTGCACATCACTGGCAGCTCTGTATGCTCTCTCTCCTTCTCAAACATTTTACAAACATTGCTACAATATCAAGCATTATGCTAACACAGATCAAACATGGTTTTAGATCTCATTCCGACCCCACACTGGTGAATGCACTGAGCTTGGATGAGCTGTGAACATGAACTGAATTGGTGAGTTTTATTGTTATGAAAATATTTGTTTGGACTGTTTTGTTTTATATTGTTTATTTTCATTTGATGGTCGAATCAAGCCTCAATATATCCCCCCCCCCCCACACACACACACACACACACACACACAAACGCACTACCCTAGAAACCAACGTTGAATGACTTTGATGATAATGAACAACTGACTTGACAACTACGACTTGTGTTGAACTGACCCTGTACACTCAAGACATACTCCATAAGGCATAATATGGCAATTATAAAATTAATTTAATAGGCTGATCTGGCTCCACATGCCAAAGCATCAGCGCTCACCCAACAGTCTGCTTGCCACCAAGGCAGATGAGTCTACGCGACCTTGCCCTTTAGGGCGAGGTCCCTTCTCACCCTCACAAGTCTTACTGACAATTACTGACAATTAGAATACACTTGGATAATGCCAAAAGGAGTGCTTGTACATCATAATACAATCCTTTATAATGTGATTAAGTGATACCAAAGAAGACAAGATCTGTCAGCTTAAGCTCCCAGCCACAGCCCAGCACATTGTGTACCTTAGGTTGTATGTTTGGTATTCAGTCTACATTTATGCACTGACCCAGTTACTGTCGTCACATAATCCATTCACATTGAGACAAACGATATTGTCTAATTCTAATACATTTGTCATGATACTCTCAGTTTCAGCCTGTTTAGCAGAGCTCTGTTATAGCGTGAAATCTCAAGTATTATTTTATACTGTGTGTGTGTGCGCGTGCGTGCGTGCGTGTGTGTGTGTGTGTGCACGCGCCATGGGTGTGATGGCACTGTGGCGTGAGAGATTAAACCACACACCTTTTCCAGTAAATACTGTATCCCCCACGCCCACAGGACATTGGCCTGTTCATTGAGGCCAGTGTCACAATAATATAATATTCCCCTGTCACACCAACTCCCTGTCGCAGCACTCCTGTTGCTCAGTGTTCAGTGTCACACCCATGTAATGGTTATGGTTCACACGTTTATCAAAGAAAGGTGAAGCCAGGCTGGTTGGTTTATTTGAATTAAATGTGAGGCGTCTCTGAGCGGCTATTTCTCAAATCCTGACAATCTAGTTACAGAGTAAACCGCCACTCCGTGACTCTACAGGCACAGACATGCCGTGAATAGCCATTTGGCTTCAGGCCAAAGCATGCCCAATATGTTTGGATAGCAAGCTCTAAAAGACATGAATCGGTATCTCCTGGCTCGTGTTTGCTTAGTGAATCTTTTATATAATGGCCTCTGATCTCAAGATAAGCTCCAATGTTGTGTTAAACCAAACCTTGACAAACATATCACTAACCACTACATAATCCTCAGTTACTGATAAAAGAAATTGCTATTACAATGGATATCATTTACTTTCAAATATCAAACTATTTATTTTACTAATGGGAAAAATCATAGCCCCCTCACAATATGAGAGAGGGAATGTTCTGGAATGGGTGATGGGGGGGGGGGGCTTGATCGTTATTATCGTCATAATTATTTGAAAGTGAAATGTCCAGTTCATGTCCCTTTCACCACATGAAACGCAATAAAGGGATAGTTCCACGTGTAACAAAAGTCATAGAACGAGCTGAGCAACAATATTACTACTCTGGTATCAGAACGGGCTGAACCACAACGTACTTATACCTGTATTGTCCTCTAATGATGAGACTTTAACAACACTGTGCAGTTCTTCATGCCAAGAAAGTGTCGGGGATTGTTAAAACATTAACAGAACCATGTGGCTGTGCACTTTGTGACTCAATGGGAAGAGTTAGTTCTAATGTGACAATATGGATGGAGCAGACGTGAAAATTACAATGCACATTCACATCCAGGTTAAATTAAGTCATGTTTTGTTATTTCCAATGAGTGAAGCCATCCTAAGTTCTCGCAAGTCCAGGCTATGGAGGTTCTACCAAAGAATAAAGGAGAATTTCAGACTACAAGGCTTTCTTACCTTTGTTTGTAGTTCTTGCGTTCTCACCAAAGTTTAGGTGCTATTTTGGGCAAAAGCCCATTTTGGTTATCTGAAATGAATTGAATTGGGTGTTGTTCCAATTAACATATTTCCATCAATTTACATATTTCCAAGGCTATTTTTATGCTTATAGACAATAGTAGGCTTTTGCACCTCTTTGGTGGGGGACGTAACAATGCCCCCTAGTCTAGTCCAAACTTCTCCTTTAACTTTGCATTATGAGGATTCCTGATATTCACTGATGCAGAGGAGAATAATGTGATGCTCACATATAGACGTGTCCACCTGCTCCGCTATGAGCTGCAGACCGCTGGTCTCTTCCTCCGTCCTGCACCTCTTCCCGATGTTCCTCAGCAGAAGTGGGTAGCGAGTCAGCCTTTGCAACGGCGCCACCAACAGGTCACGCAGCTGCAGCCTCCTACACTGCTCGTTCCTTTCACACCACTGAGAGCGCGGGGGGGGGGGGGGGGCAGAGGGATAAACCCACATATACAGAGAGAGGGGGGTTAAGGAGAGCAGGGTCAGGGAGAGAGAAAGAAGGAGAGGAGGGGGAAAAAAGTCAGGTCAGGGTGGTGGGGGTGAAAAGGAGCGCTTGTTAAGACACGATGGAGAAGAGAAGGGGGGAGGGGAAGTGGAATTAGAGGAAGGGGAATGTGGAACAGAAAAATGATCTCCAGGAACAAAGAAAAAAAAGAACAACAATAGAGCGAGGAACTGGGTTGAGAGGGAAAGTTACACAATGCAGGGAGACAACTTGTCACATTCCAACCCCGGTGAGCCTTAGTGACTGTGAGCGTTGTTTACGGAGTAGCGTCACACGTGTGTGTGTGTGTGTTCTTGCTTCATTCTTGGCCCCCGGGCTGCGCTGCCTGCCCGGTTGTCAAGGCGCACTGCAGGCCCTCGTATTTACTGACGCAAAATAACCTGTGCAAGGGGGAGTCGTTGCTGAGTACCTTCACATAAGAGCTAAAGTCCTCTCTGGGTTTGAGGCTGTCCAGGTAAACCAGAGCCGCGGAGTAATTGAGGCAGTACTTCTGCAGACAGTAGCACACGCTCTCGTGGAAAGCCTGCAGGCAGAGAACAACAATACTCAATGCATGTCAGGTAACAATACTTAAAAGCCACGTCACCCCCTTTGCAAGTTTATTTGAATGATGTTTAACACACAAGAAACACTTATAACATGCCTTGCTCAGCTGCTCCAGCAAGGTGGGCCCGCCACCCTCCAAAGTGCTTTTAATGACCTGTAGGAGGTTGTTCAGGAAGCCAAAGCTCACCTGTAACAGAACACAACATGTCTGACATTAACACCGGCTCTTTAACACACTTACCCTGCCATCAGGTTAGTACCAGTGTAATGATTACTGTACAGAGAGGAACATAGTCCACATTACATGAGATATGATAAAAGATAAAACTGTTCACTCTGACATGGACCCAAGACATGGTTGTTATGATAGTGACTTTTAATTACAATAATGTTATGTCATTTATTACAATATTGTTATGATGGTAGTAAAAGTATTAAGTAATGTTATAGTGTAATTTATGCTGCTAATTGGGCCATGGCCCTTGGAGTTAGTAATCTGTATTTAAAAAGCATTATTTTTGCATTATTGTATGTATTATTGTTTAATGTGCATTATTGTTTTCGTAACTGTTTTTTCGTAACTACTACCTCTAAGGCCGTGTGACCAAAATCCAATGTCCTCTTCTAAAAGTTTGTAAATATTCTTACTCTCCTAAGCGCCTTGCCATGCTGCTGGCATTTCTATCATAACTATGTGGCACTCCCATTGAGATGGACATACAGCATAAATAGACACAGCCACTATGCAGTAATTCAAGTCGCTGTTATTGGCTATTAAGTTTGGGTATTTTGTGCACGGGACACAGTCATATTATACATTTTTACAGATTTCTTTTCGTATGAATCTTGTGCCTTTACTCGGCTATACAGCCTCAAGCCTTGTAGCATTTATTTTCGTCAGCTCTTAGCGGACGGTTTCTGCATTTGCGTCAGGTCTCACCAGGCAGAGCTCATTGAGATTGGCAAACAGCCTCCAGGAGTCCACATCCGTAAGACAATTTCTTGTCTGCAGGTTACTCAGTGTAGCCAGAAACACCTGAAAGCATCAAAGGAATAATGCATTGCATTCCCTTTTTAAAATCATACCATTGTCAAATGGCTGAAACAAAACAAAAAGTGACTTTAGTTTTAGCGGGACCTTCCACCGAACAGTCACCACAAGGCAGGTGTTGGGTTTCTGTGTGTGGGTGTGTGCGTGTGTGGAAGCTTAGGCTAAGAATCAGTCACCTCCTTGAGAACCATCAACTGATCCAGGAAGTAAACGCACTCGCTGGTTAACAGTTCCCACACAGCCTCCTGTCTCTTGTAGTCTTGGGGTTCAGAGTCCATCTCATACTGGGAGGACTGGTCTCGCAGGAAGTCAGCCAGTGTCCAGTCCTAGCAACAGACAAACAGATCAATGGATGGGTGGGGAACTCAAACAAACCACATGAAGGACAAACAGAGCAGAGAGAAATAAGAATACTTGTCCCCCAGGGCACTATACTAAGTATGGTCCTTTTTTCCTCCCCAAAAACAAATACCTTTGAAAATAGCCAGTCTATAATCTCACAACACATTACAAACACACAAGCTGTTGTGAGCCTGTAGATCTGCCATTTTTGCTGAATGGCAGAATAGGGGCGTGGTTAAATAGACAATGTTAAAAAAAGATCAGTGGCTAATAAGACAAATAAGCATTATAATTGCCCTTCCTATACAAACACATTTTAACTCCATTTCAACCATGATAGAAACATCTAAAACACCTCCATCCTTGGTTCTGGTCACTGATATTGCTTTTCTAAGACCCGGCAGGACGCATGGAAATCAATAGTCTGTGTGTCGCTGTCTGGGTTGAACACAGATGTGGATGTTAAAGGACCCAACATGTACAGTAAAAGTGAAAAGTGAAACAATGAAAAGTGAAATATCCATTGAAAAATTATTTCAGGACATACAGTATGTTACTAATGTGTCTACTATTGTGTCTACTCTGTGTCTACTATTGTGTCTAATGTGTTGAAATATGTGAAAGTGAAATATGCCTTTACAGAAGTGTTATTCACTAAATTGTTTAATACTGAAAATGTGGATAATAGTTCAAACATGGAAATGATTGATGAAATGGTCAATTGCAGTAAATTTTGGGTAACTACTGTATCTAAAGTCGACAGCATAGCCAATAACATTTTCAGTCGGCAGTGCTTATTACCTTATACTTTTGAAAGTGTGTCTCTCTCCAGTCTGTGATCTGTGCCGTTGAAAGATATTTTTCAATATCTGGTGACATGCTACTGGATGTTTTCCCTTTAGTCTGTGGAGTTGAAAGAATATGTATAAGTACAGTTAGGTATAGTAATGTTAGATATAATATAGCACACACTCAAAAACTAAGACTACCGGTAAGTGATTTTGGCAAATTGTCAAATACAATCTCTAGAGACGTGCTCAAGATGGATCTGATTTTTCATAGTTCATCGTATTTGTCTATAATTGGCTTTCAAAGTTTCGTTTTGAACAACAAGCATCAAACTATAGACGCAGAATGCAATTGACGTGAAATCTTTAAGGCATTTTAATACGAGGCGGACAAATAGCTGTAGCTTTTATGCAATCTCTACACTGAAATAAAATTAAAATAAAAGGTATTTATCGTTCAGCTGCAAACCTGTCCCGCCTGGGATTCAAACTCAGGTCTTCCACAAGGGACAAAGTTTCTACTACTAAGCTAAATTGAAATGCCCGTTTGGGCATGGTTCAGGCAATAACACAACCTCAACCAATTGTGTTCCCATCCAGAACACAGCGGGTCAACATTTTTCTCGGAACAAAACAAAGGAGACAACCTCCATCCCCCCAGTTGTGTCAGTTACACAGCATTACGCAATAAACACAACAAGTTATGGCCTTGCCAGTGCAACTCAGCTGTTATGAGTGGTTTCCGCTTTTGGTCAGAGTATTGGCCAGGTTCTTTCACAAAATAGGCACTCTCTCTAACCCTCCTTATCTCCCTTCAACTATGACCTAGACCTAGTTATTAAACTACACATAAATTTAGATAATAATAATGGTTCTCTGGGATGTCCTGCGACATAACACTAGTGAAGATGCTGCAGATATTTCAGCGTAAAACTAGCAATTTCTGTTAATGGCATCACAGACAACCATTGTAACACCAACCACACAGCACAAACATGCAGTATAGTAAGGGGTGTATATGTAATGCCAGTAGTCCCCTAATCAACAGTTCCACTAGACCTTATTCAGACCACACAGAATGACCCAAGATGCTTACACAATTAACTTTTTCATCAAAACGTGTGTGTGTGTGTGTGTGTGTGTGTGTGTGTGTGTGTGTGTGTGTGTGTGTGTGTGTGTGTGTGTGTGTGTGTGTGTGTGTGTGTGTGTGTGTGTGTGTGTGTGTGTGTGTGTGTGTGTGTGTGTGTGTGTGTGTGTGAGACAGAAAATACCAACATTAAAAAAGCATACCGTGCTACGCCTCGAAAAAGGCCACTTTGACTTCTTAGTATCTGTGAAAGGTATAACACAAGGCATGGGGTGAGAATAAAGCAAGAAAACTGCCAAGGCACGGCTGAGAAAATCTGCTGTAGAACAGTTGGGATTAGAAAGCAAAACAAACAAAATAGTGTGTTGGCCTTAAAACTGCGGCCAAGCTTGGACAACAAACAAAAGTCCGTACAAGAGTTTTTGTTTGTGCCATTTTGGCATTTTCTTGAATTTGGTACATATTAGCAGGCTTGTTTGCATCCATGGTATACAGTATATGCCATTCATTATAATTAAAATAGACAATAACATGAAAATTCAGATGATGTACCTGAGTTGTTGGAGGCATTCAACATGTCAGCTACCCCATTGGATACAAATAGATCCCCTGGTGAATCCAATCCTGGTAAGCTGACCACCACAGAACTCCGTCTCCTCTCTTGAAGCCTATGAGCACAAAAATGTATGGAATAGTTAGAACAGCCAATAATGCGGCAATAATAGTCACAATAATGAAAACAAGCCAACATAATGGAAAATGCCACAGGGTGCCTTTTATGATCTTGCCAAATATATGCTGTTTTATTTAAACATGAGGATTTCCTTCAACAATGTGGTGATTGGATTGCTTGACTGTAGAACATACATGTACCGTATGCTCTTACTAATTTCAGATCCAATCCCGCCAGTCTGCAATCCAAACTTCAGCTCCCTCTTAGCTTTCTTAACACATCTAAAAACACGCACAAGGCAGTTTCCTACCTCCTTTAGATAGTATATTACTATAGTTTTAAGGTCAAAACCGTAGAAATATAATACTTGCACTTCAGGCCATATTATAAACAAGGACATAATGTTCCTTTTTACACTTTACCTGGTTCAAATGCCACCTGCACTTTAAGCAAATTGATTTTATTTTGTAGTCTGAATAGCCTAAGCCTACATTGTCAAAGAGTACTGACATGTGGCGTGTTTTGGTAGTGTGCATAAAGATAAGAGACTAATTGATCAGCACACAGTTGTCTCTTCTATACCTAAAGAGATGGACTGACAGTGTAATGATTGGCATTCTGCTGGCCTCCTTTTGGAGTCAGTAACCAAAGCTTTGCCAAGACCGGAAAAACACAGGCCTGCCTTTTAGCCTCGGGCAAAGCTCAGACAGACAGCAAAAGATTTCACATCCATGGGTTGTTTTTATTGGGGGATTGCTGTTCATAGAAATATGCACATCCGCATACTAACCGTCAGAATAAAAGTGCTATGCTTTCTGATGAATGTTATCCAATTATTAAATCAATTATGTATACCAAACCCTCGATATATTATAATTTCTTGAATGTTTATAACATCTGGTAATTTGTTCTGTAGTCCTTACAAGTATGAAGATGTTAATAATGGTATATAGTATGATTGTGTGTCCAAGTTTAGCATAGACTCGCTCTTGAATGAGAACCAACTGTCTTCAGAAATTAGGCAAATGGTAACCTGGCAGACTCTGAGAGTCTGGGGCAGCTTCAGAGTACCGTCCTAGACAATAAAAAAAAATCTATGCAAATATCAAACAAATGTCCATTTGGCAATGGCAACAAACATACCCATATGGTACATTTGCCGATTCTCCATAGTTGTAATTTTATTGTGTAATATTATTTACTATTGCAGTAATAGTGTAAAGAAATGTAAATATACATTCAATGTGATTTGAACAATTCATTGTATATAACAATTGTAATGAGATCAGAGTTGCTACCTTTGCATAGCAGTGGTCACTATAATAGGATGTGATGTCAGGTCATGAGGAAGATGTGGTATTTATGATAACAATACAACTAACGGGAAGAGAAACAGTAGGGGAAGAATGATGTTGCATCTACCATGATGGCATTTGAATATGACTCAAAATACTAAAAGTCAGTTAGCTTCCTCTATAACATGTTCAACAGTGCATAATGGCTGTTTGGGAATACTATATTTACCATCCATAATACTTTGCTTGCATAATGTCATCACTTGTGTAAATTAACAATACATTGACTAAACAAATGCATATAGCACATGGCTGGAGGGCCAATACGTACACCTGAATGTTAGGTAAGTCGCATGGATAACTGTAGTAACCCAGTACTGCCCCCCACCCCCCTCCCCCTCCAGGAGACTTTTGTTGGGCTCTGAATGCAATGACTGTTCTTTGCTCTCACTCCCGGGCTGCGTTCCCTCAAGTAAAACGATCCAACTCTCTGATCGATGTATATGCAGGCAGTCGAAAGTGCTGCTGTGAGTCCACAGTAAAAGAGGTAATATGCATGCAACATTTGCACATCGAGTTTGAGAAGTGACAGATGACACTAGAGCCAAAGCTGATATATTAACCGTCCCACATACGTTTGGAAACCTAACTAACCTAACTTTTATTTTCTCCACCTTAATAACCAATTGGTATTGTATTGTAAATGGCAAATTCAATCTTGCTTCAAATTCTGAAGCTATACGGTCATAAACAGCATAAACAAAGAAAGTGACAGGACCCATGCTTATGTGCCTGGCACACGCCTGTGACTGAGCGGCACACACCTGTGACTGTCACACACCTGCCAGCACCAATTCTAAACAGTCAATGCCAACAAAACAACATTTAATTTTGCCACATTTTGTGAGGGTGCAAACCCACCTGTTTAGCAATGTTATTCGTTCCAGGAATACAAAGTGTTCACAACAGTACTACAATTGGCAAGTGGATCACATGGATCATGGACCAAAACAGAAATGTGCTCCTCTACAGGGAGGGACCTAGGTCACAGACAAAGTCAAAGAGAGAAGGATGAGGCTGGCAGGGCATTGCGTCAGGAACCCGGAAGGGGCAAGCAAACTGACAGTATGGGAGCCAATGAAGCCAGGAAGCCAGGAAAGGCAGCAACTACGCAGAAGCACTGCAGCACAATAGCTTCACTAACAACACTGTTGTTAGTGAATGTCAGATAGGAGAGTGGGGAGAGAAGCAATTCAGGAGTACAAAGTTGGTGTTGGCCAGACATCACACTAACAAAATAATGGTAATTGGCGGGCCGCTATTCCATAACCTCTACAAGATTCATCCCCAAACCAGGTCACTGCTTAATTGCTGGTACCCTCACAATGCCATCCTGTTACTTCTCGAACCAAAGAATGCATTCCCTGTCGTCCCTTCTGCTACAAGTGGCACACACAAAAACGGATGCTTTGTTCACGCAAGATTATGATGCCCAAAAACTAAACCGTCCCGACCAATGGCTTGTTGTTTCTTGTGGCCATAAGGGGCACAGTGCCAGGCTGTAATTACAGGGACAATAGCTGCCTAATTATCGCGTCAGGAGAAGAACCCAGAAATCCCATTAGGAGAGGTGTGGGTGGCAGTAGGGGAAAATGAGGGTCTTAATGAGGGTTGGTCTAGCCCACACATAACCATGGGACTCTCATAACTCGACCCAGCGAGCTTATGCCCTGTTAACAAAGAAGTGACACAAAGAATGCACAACGGGCCTCCCGGGCTCCAGGTCCAATCATCGTCACTCATAAGCGCGCATTATGCCCAGGACCTGAATCTGTACTGTTAATTCAACTCAAAGAGTGTATTAATGGGTCCGTTTACTGTCGTACCATTCCAGAGTTACAAAAGGATGGATTTGGCACTGGGTTTAATCATTTTAGATCAAACACCTTTTTGGTTAATTAATTTGAGATGTTCATGAAACCAGAAGACACAACGGTTGCATAATAAAACCGGCTCTGAACTACATGACAAACAAATTTTGTTCCTCATTGTGACGGCAAACGCCCAGAGCTTATCAGTTACCGGTGTAATTTTACTGTTGGCGTGATATGGAAATATGTTCTGTCACATTGATGAAATTGGGGGCCTAGTAAGCGTGGTGTTTTGCAGCTCAGTCAAGAGGACCCAATGTTGATTTGGACTACATACCTTTCGGGACGATGAATGTTCTCCTGCAAGGTGAAGCAAAACAGAAAATGTTAGTATACAGTATGTGAACACTGCAAATGTGTTGATCCTTTGGTGGTATTACACTTTCAGGGTTAAATTGGCACTCCAATTTGGCTGTGCATGATAATAGATAAAACCATGTCCTGAAACATAGACCTAGCATTGTAAATGTTGAAATGAAAAAGGGCTCCCTCAGAGTAGTCAGCCCTTGTTGTCTCAAACTATTTTTTACATTGCGATCTGCTCAGAAAGGATGTGGTGCACTGGTTTACTGTGCATTGACCATTATACAGTGCTATGGGCCCCACTACAACTAGCCATATGCCACTATATCACTTTCAAAGACATTCAAATTTGAATCGGTGTTTAAAGTGGCCACTTGCATTCAAAAGCCGATATCTGAGGAGAATGTCGGGGTGCTTTCCATTGAGAATGTGCCCTGCTGAATACTGTGAGCCGATGAATAGGTCTCCCCATTATCTTTCTCCATCGCTCACTGACCCCTCCATTATTGGGTGACTGCTGACTGCGGTGAATAGGGGCCCTGGGTAGGAGCCTTCCCAGGGCCCTCTAGACTGTGGGCTTGGTCAGAGCTGTCAGTGCATGTAACTGCTGATTCATTTGCTGTCAAAAGCTTGCTTTGTGAATGACCACCACAGGAGGTAAAGGTAGAAAGAGACGGACATCATGTCCTGGAAATTCAATTAACCACTTAAGCCCTACAAGCTCACAACACGTTGCATTGTGATGCATCATGATTGAAGATCTGCTATTTTTCCTTTTTTTTCTAAAGAATTAACATTTCTTTTTAAGTTTTTGACACAATAGAGACAGTGGTGTCAATGTGCTTAATACACTGTAAATTCCTGAGTGTTTACTGAATCAGTTACATTTTGGCACTCATTGAGCTAGTAACAACGTGTTAAAAGAAAAGCTCACCTGAACTTCACTAGTGTCAGGAAACTCAAAATCATTTGCCGCACTCTGTAGCACACACAGAGACGCTGGCCTTGTGGAAGCTATACCATTGTCAAAAGTCTTTGATCTATGTGATCTGCTTCTCTGTCTGACTGATGATGAATTATGGTGTTTCACATGCTGGATTTCTCCATCGGACACAGACAAGGGGCTCACTGCAAGTGGAGACTTTTGCCTGTGCGCTGGGGATAAGGGACTGGTGAGGGCTGGCAGGTTGCCGTTCCCCGGCTCCTCCAGTGTGCTCTCCATCTTGACCGGGTCCCGGAAGTCCATCTGCGGGCGTCGGGTGCTCCTCATCCTTCTCAACGTCGGAGACGTGGAGATACGGCCCGGGGCCTGGCGGTCAAACTGTGGCCCGACCAAGCCGTCAACGTCCACCAGGGACGTGTGCCTGCGCTTGGAGTGTGTCCGCGTCAGATCTATGTGCATTATAACAGGGTTACTCGTCTGAGTCTGCTTGTGCGCTGTGGTGGACCACTGGTCCGTTTGTGTCTCTGCGTTCGCCACACTTGCAGGAACAACACCATTTTCTAGGCGAATAATGTAACTCCAGTCCAAGTCGTTGTCCACGTCTTGGTCTTTATCGCTCAGGATAACCTGCTTCAAAGTAGACATGTTGCTCCAAAAGGCATTGTAGACCAGCCAGGGTCTGAAAATGTGCGGTCTAAATTATGATCCTGATCCTTGGCCGCCAAGTGGGGTGAAGTTAGATGATAATCCAGTTGAATTCCAGAGTGTTCACACCATTCAACTTTCCTGGGGGGAGGTGGGATAAGCATTAATCCAATAGCCTGTAATAATGTATACACATCACCCTCATCCCCTAACCCAGTGGTTTTAAACCAAATGGATCCATCGTTTTTGTTTGTCATCTACATTAATATTAATGTACATAAGTCTACACTACTAAATAGCATATCAAATGGTGGTCTGTGGCTCAAACGACAAATGTATAATGTAATGGCCTTGAAATGAAAAAGGTTGTAAACTACTGCCCTATCCCAAACATGATGGGGACAATATAATCTGTGGCATAATTGGAATCAGCCACGAAAATACAGTACCATATCGGTATCGGAATGGTCTCATAATAATACAGATTATTTAATTGGTTTTCATCAGCAAAAAATGCAATAACGCTAGGCTTGTTTACACTGTTTTCCTCGGTTAATATCAAAATCGATCACAATCGGTATCGGCAGACATGACCTAGCAAATAATCGTGCACTCCTACAGTGTAAAGTAGCCTATAATAACCTAATAGATTCTAGGTTAGTACTCAGTAGTCGACTGTAGTGACCATATAGGAGACTGAGGCTAAGTAGATCAGGTCGTCCAATGATGATGTGAGTCGGTCGTTCAAATCCCGGCTCCTCCTGTCTACTTGTTTCCTTGGGCAAGACAACTAAGCCCAAATCGCTGCCAGTGTGCTGGTTGTGCCTTGCATAGTTTCCACCACCATCAGTGTATGAATGGTCAAATGTAATACACTATGTAAAGGACCTTGGATAAAGGCTCTCTATATACAGTATGCACCATTTACTACTACTACTGTGTTTACTACTGGTCTTTGTATGTAACATCATTTCTAGACTGAGGGAAGGCATATTGGTATCCAGTGGTGGAAAGTAGCTACTCTGTGAGCTCTAAAACTTAGTTGCTACATGGACTAAATAAAACTTCAGTTACAAAACATATATTACCAACTTGAGCCTTAAAGCATTTTGTCCATTTGAAAATGCAAGTGCATAGCATCTGGTATTTTCAAAAGATCTTTATACATTTTTGAAATTGTGAAATGGGACCCCCAGGAGTTCTTGGTGGCATTGGTGCCAATATGTTGTGCTATTACCGTACTCAAGAACAATTTGTTAACAAAGTAGAGTATTTACTGAGTATTGATGTATTACTGATCTAAGGTTTGATACTTTGTAAATTGTGAGTGTCTTTTCGACCAATGTTAGTGTCCCCCAACCTTTTTTATGTCAAGGACCCACTAATTGCCACCAATTAGCCCACGGACCCCCAAGATATGCCGTGGCTCTAGCAGTGATTCTGAACCTATAATTTGCAAATGCAAGTGGCCTATATTGCCATTTCTCTCTGGGATCTCTGGGATCCACAATTTATGTTGTAAAACCAAGTCAATCATCAAATGAAATGAAATCACAAGGGAGCAATTTGGTTCCATTTGTACACTCTGAGTTACAGATCCATAAGGGTCCATTTGGTTCCAAACTATGACTTAGCTGGGGGACACCCTGGAACTCCATCAAGGACTCTGGGGGTCCCAGGACCCCACTCTGGGAACCACTGCTGCTGGTTACAGTTTGTCACCTCAATGGTAAGCATTCAGAGTGTGTCGTGGGAACAAAGAGAAGAGACCCAGCGACCCATACACCTGTTTCAAGTTTCACTGTCTGTGTCTTGATCTGCTGCGGAGCGAGCGGGACACCATGTTGGTATTTGTAACTCTCAATCACTTTGACAGCACACAGAAGAGATAATCGTGTACAAAAGATAGACATACGGGAAATACTGATTTTTGTAGTTATAGACGTGCCGTGCGACGAACTAAACTTACAAGAGAACTCCGTCCTCACACACGAGGTGACCACATAAAGATGAACGAGTCGAGGCGTTATATTTACGATCTAAAAAATAATATTAATAACAGTAACTCGTGCCGCAGAACATTGGTATCACTCTAAAGGATAGAACGCCACATAATCCTATACGAAATGAATCGGGAATACATAGCCTGGATACTTTCTACTTACAGCTGTCGCGTGTGGCTGCTGCTGCTCCCAGTGTGTTGTTCCCCAGTGGTGGATCATTCACAGGGTGTTCTGTGCTGTGGCGACCAGAGCGACGACTAGACGACTACCTACTCAGGCTGGACTCTCTGTCACGTCAGGGTGACTAGAGTCCGAGGTACGACGGTGTCGTTTGCCAATAAACTGCTCGTGGGTCCCTGTTGGTAGACCGGCTACACTCCTCCTCCTGACCACCCTGAGCCTGGAAGTGGCAGCCCAATTCAAAGCCAGGGATTGTGTCCTTAACAAAGTTATTTTTATTTTATTTATTTATTATTATTATTATTATTATTATTATTATTTATTTTATTTAGTAAATTGTCTGGTCTGGTCTGGAACTAGGTTTTCTGTCTCAAACAAATGCCCTGATACTACTACTACTACTACTACTACTACTACTACTACTACTACTACTACTACTACTACTACTACTACTAGGCTACTACTACTATACCAATAATAATATAAAAACGAATGATCATAATAAATAATAACACCTTTTGTATTATTATTACCCCTTATTGTGGTTATTGTTGTTATTATTATTATTATTATTATCTCTTCATTACAAATTAAAATATTTTTCATTAATTAAAAACTACGAGTCTCTCTCTGAGTCTCCATTCTCAAATTCATATCTGTCTCTCCTCTCCCGCTTTTAAATCTCCTTGATGAATTATTTGCTCTCATACATGCACTGCTCCACCTGCACTTGTTCTCCGTTGTCTCCCTCTCCCGACAAGGTAAAGCAATTGCAGACATGTGATATGATAAATTGTAGGCCTACTTACTGTGAATTGGGTACATTTCAAATGAATGCACAAACGAAAGCAGCAGTCAATACAAGACTTCAACATCGGGGTCCGTCCTCCATGTTAGATAATGATATGATCCCCCAGCCAGAACCCCACCCACCCCTCCCTCCCTCCTTGTATATGTTTCTTTTCAATTTTACCTCCACTATGATCTGTCTTTTTGACTTTATGACGTATATTTCTATGTCTTTAAAAGTTTTATGTCATGAACAGGATGGCTGTCATTGTAAACAAGTAGGCTATAGGCCTAGGCTAAGCTTGGTTTGTCCATTCACAGTTATCAGTTTGTGCTTGAACTGTAGACCTACTGTAGAATAATACCTACAGCATCAAGGTTTAATTATCATCTACTAGGCAGCAGCAGGTTACAAAGTGTGAGAAAAGAAAAAGAACAGAAAAGGCTTTATCTTGTCGTTGACGTTAATTAACCAAACGCATAAAATTGCGCCTGTGAGGCCCTGTGGGCTGGGGGGCTCGGCCGCTTGTGTGCGTCTGCTTTACTGTTAAAGTATACTGTTAAAGTATTCTCAGCTTCACAGTTGGGCACTAGATGGCGGTATAGATCAGAGTGTACTTGGGTATTGTGCATACTTTCAAATAAATATTTGCAAAGAATAAATAAACAAATGAAATTGGCCTTTACACTGCCATTGACATTCTATTTAAGGCAAATAGTTTCAATTTAATTGTGCTTTTAGTAGCAATTAAGTAACTAGGGGGTTTTCATAATGCTGGATCCATTCATTAGTTTGGAACAAAAAAAAAACTCTTGGGCTAAAACATAGCCATAATGTGATGAGGTCAGCACTCAGCACTTGGGCAAGTAATATGGTGAAATTTCAGCGAATGAGTGATTTTGTTCAAATATATATATATTTAATGCTTGGGATGCATTCAGTATCATCAAAGCCCACTAGTTTGATATGCCACTTGCTACTAAAAGCATAATGAAATTAAGAAAATATTTCCGTTAAATTGAATGTCAATGGTGACTATAACTGTAACCTTTCCCCTCACACAAATCTAGGCAACTGTTTTTCTGTTATTCAGGATATATTGAAGATACAGACGCAGCTGAGTTTGTTTTTTGCAATTAGTCCCATGTTGAGCCTTTCCCCCCATATAATGCCTGTACAATACCTGGAATTCCTGGCTTGGAGCAGGGTTCAGGGGTCTTCATGCTATAAGGATCCCTAGCTGAGTAAAAGACAGCAGAGAGTAGAGACCACTATTATGTCACTGACAGTTGGGCCTTCTGAGATATACCGTTAAGTGCCCAGTATGTGTAGCAGGTGGCTACAACCTCTGTGGTGATGGTCTCCAAACTCTAGTATCTGCCCTCAAATCAAGAGGATGTCCCTTTGGTCTGGTGGGTAAGATGTTGGACTTCCATGTGGGAGACCATAGCTCAAATCCCGGGTGTAACATATGCACAGGTCATCTTGTACACAAAGGAAAAGTTGCTTTAGTGACAGTGTTGAAACATTTGTCTCCATTTTTGCTGCACCTCCTGACTGTGCTGGTTTCCATCTGCTTCATGTTGAGAGTTAGTACAGTAGAGCCAGTATACGATTTCTCACACAATGAACAAAAATAGTGCTAATATGGAATGTTAAAGTTAACAGCTACATGCCACAGTGCATGGTTCAGTGTATGATATCCTCTGTGATCAGTGTGAGTGAATGTGTAGGAAAGTGAAGCACAGTACTGTATGTGCTTATAGTAGTCCCTAGAGGAAGTAAACTACAATGTCCCACTGTCCCATGGGTGAGATCCCCACCTTGTCTGTTTGTTGGTACACAGTTAAACTGCCAGTGACCTATTGTCAGCAGTTTGCTGGCCTATTGTCAGCAGTCAAGGAATTAACTTCTCCAAACTCAAAACATACTCAAAACAAAATCCAAACAGAAAAGTCATATCTGATTACATTAAAACAACATTCACCAAAATTGCACCTGTACAGAGCTTGAATTATTCTCTTTTGATTTGTGTTTCATAAAAATCCATCTCAGAAATGTACTTTCTGTAAAGAAATGCCTGCTTTTTTTATATAACTGTCCAAGTTTGGAAGCACTTGTTTTCAGTAAAGCAACCACCTGCTGCCTCCTGCATTTTGTGCAAATTAAAAACAGGTGGCACTTATGGGCTGTTGAGTGATAGTCAACAAGCACTTCCAAACTCCAAGCTCCCTGGCAAAAACATTTGTCTACAATGGATTTTTATTAAACAAAAAACCCCATTACCAACCGACCAACAAGATCTGCCTTTTTTGTTTTTTATATCCACTCCTGCCATTACAAGTGTGCATCATTGGGTGTTTAACCTAAAATACAGGTACATTATTTATTTATTATTATTACTATTATTATTTGTATTGTGTATGAATACTAGGAATTAGTTATAGTAGTCCATGATGACTAATGATCACAATCAGATATTTAAAGTTGGCACTCTGCCGAGTGCCAAGTTGCACACTGCACACAATTTGAATTGAGCGCAAGTAGAGCGAGCAGAGCACAAGCACTGAGTCCCAGCACCTTTAGGAGATAACGCTTATGACACAGAAGATAACTTCCTGAAAGTTCTCCCAAAACTGAAAGATAATTGTAATAACATGCATCTTAGACATGGTTTATAAAGGGTCTTCCTACTCAAGACTCTTCCATCATCATCATACCCTCATTGTACAACGTAGATCTGGCTTTATTGGCCAAGTTTTCTACCATCCCTACCCATATACATTCACACACAGTACATACTGTACAAATGCTACCCACCTCCCACTCAGCACCAAAACATATCTTAATCACATCACCATTACATCACCATCTAATCCAGCCAATCAAGGTAAAGAGTTTTCCCAACCACCCACAACCAATTCCAGTGCTTGTGTTATGCTTGTGCGAGTAAAAAGCCACCATAACTTCCTCCACCAACTGACATCAACATGATGCAGCATATACTGTATAGGCCCAATGCACGTCCCTCTATGAGTAGCTACACTGTAGCTGCCATTCTGCATGTCTCAGTTGCACCGCATTTGACTATTGCACATGTGAAGAATCAGAATCACTTTTATTTGTCATTTAGTGATGGGTTAAAAGCGGAGGTCCAATTTCGCTGCGGTAACGTAGTGACAAATCATGCGACTTTGACTTTTTATTTGTCATTTACTCAAGTAATTGCATATACGTAGAGAACATGAAATACTGTTTTCCCTCAGTTATGGCAGTGCAACAATAAAACAAAAATATAAAACCTATTAAGACATACGTTGTAACCTAAAAACTAAAAACACAACACAACATAGCCAGACAAAAGGAGCCCCGTATACCGGTATATCATGTGCACACAGCCTGTGAATAAAGTTGCCATGATGAAGTGCAATGATCCACAATGTTACCAGCAGTGTTGTAAAGCTCTAAAGTGCAGTAACGTCTAATGCTTTAGTCAGTTGTTGTTTCACTGGGGGAGGCGTAGGAGACATTGGCAAGGGGAGCAGTTCATTCATGAGACTCACTGCACTTGAAAAGGAACTGTTTGCCATCCTTGTTGTTCTGGCCTTGATACTCCTAAACCTCTTCCTGGAGGGTATCAGAGCAAACAGGCCATGGGAAGGATGGTAGGTGTCCTTAATGATGCTGGTAGCTCATGTGACACAGCATTCATTATAGAGCTCAAGCAAGGGGCAGCATAGGGGCACCAATGATCCTCCCTGGTGTCTTCACCACCCGACTTAGCTGATGTTGTTCACGTGCCTTGAGGCTGCAAAACAGGAGGTGAAGCTGTACATTAAGACAGACTCGATGGTTATCCACATTTAGAAAAAGGTTGTGGGAACTGCAGCATGTTGTGAGTAGTTCCACCTCCTTCCTGTAGTCAGACTCATCATTTTTACTGTCTAATGAGCCCACCAGAGTACATCTGCGAACTTGACGATGTGCCTGCCGCCGAATTTGGGAGTACAGTCATGAGTCAACAGGCTGAACAACAGGGGGCTCAGGACGTAGCCCTGAGGTGATCCTGTGCTCACTGTGATGGTCTCAGATGTTAGGCCATTGACTTTCCCTGTTGCCTCTGAGACAGGACATTGAGGATCCAGGTGCAGGTGCCATAGTCCACAATCCACATTCAGCAGCCACAGCTTTCCCACCACCAGCTGAAGGAGACGAAGTCAGAAGCAGGTCTTGCAGTCTCAATTCCTAGTGATAGCTGCAATACTCTTAACCCCTAACTGTCTCTCCCCAAGTGCTCAATATGACCACAGGACTGGAGCAACCATCATATTTAAATAATAATCTAATACATGACAAAGACAAGGGTGAAGAAGCTGAAGGGAAGGTTAGTCCTGTTTGTGGACCCTGCAGCGTTGTGGGATCAGCACTTTTCCTTAGGTGCTAGTGGGAGGGAGCCATGTGAACTAGTAAGTATAGGTACCTCCTTCTTATATAATTCCAAATTCTTACATATAGTATATGACATACAAGTTACTTACTTGCTGAATGCTTTTATGTGCAACACTATACACTGGCCTCAAAGGGCGGAATTCCTGATTTCATCAAAACAGGAGTTCTCCCAGGACTTTCAGAAGCTACTTGCACGGCCAGGTTCTCCAACATGGCAACATAATATCCCTAGAGACTAAGCTTCAAAGTTTGACGTTAAAATCTCACACAAAACAAATTGATTCAACTCCAGGCCAAGACAAACCTTTTTCAAACAAATATTTTTGTGAAAACAGATGGCCCCTGACCACAATTAAAAATAATAATTCACTTTATGGATTTGATGATATTGTATCATGTTATGCTGATATTCATCCTGTCTGTTTTATGTCATGGCATGTTATGGCAAAATCTTCAAAAAACAAAAAACAAGTAGGCCTAGCCTATTGGAGGGGCTGCTAGAACATACAGTGTAGCTGCCCACATTCTCATAGCTGCATTATACCATAGATATATAAGGAAGCTCTCTTATATATATATATATTAAGGCTGTCCGAGTTAACTAGTTAATCGCGAGTTAACTCAGCCATGAGTTAACTCGATTAATTTTTTTAGTGCGAGATTAACTCAAAGTAAACCAAAAGCCAAGTGGGTCCATTTGGTTCAATTTCGCCAAATGCAGGTGAATAATTTTTAAATATCTGCATCAGTTAAGTTACTTTAAAATAAGTCTACACAATTACAGAATGTAGAGAACTTTCTACAAAATGTGCATGTTCGTTCCTAATGATATCGTTGACAAATTCTTTAATTTAGGTCTGGAAGTCTAAATAAATGTCATCAAATGGTGGTCTGTGGCTCAAATGCAGAATAAATAATTGACCATGATATGAATATTCTTGAAAAACACTCATTTAAGGTATATTTAGAACTCATGAAAATATGCGATTAAATTGCGATTAATCAAAGATTAACTATGGGCAATCATGCGATTAATCGCGATTAAAAATTTTAATCGATTGACAGCTCTAATATATATCTATGCATTGTACTATATCTGTAGGCCTACATACAGAGACATAGTGCATTTAGCCCATTTGTTTTGTTTACTATATGGTAATATTTTGTTTTTTTCTGCTATGTGTTTGTATGCTATTATTAGCTAACACCCAAAATTTAATATTAATTTTGCATCGCTCTACTTTCCTTTTCAACCATTTTCTCCCCATAAATTATCATGTTAATAATTCATATATTACCGGTATGCAAATCGCATGTATCAATTATTGTATCATTGGATCCGATACAATGATCTTTATAGTAGGCTAAATAGGCTACTACTGAGCATTTGAGGCAACATGGCAGGCTAGCTCACCACAAAACAAAAATATATTTGATCCATTTGACCTATCCATAAAGTTGGCCAATGTAATTTAATTTAATTTTGTCAAATGAGTAGTTTTGTAGCAGGTAGCACAAAGCTCAATATGGGCAATTAATATATTAATATATGGCAGAAGGCAAAGCCGAGTTTGTACAAGAGTACTGAAGTGTGGGGTAATTTTGGGAGTCCTTCCTAGACATGTAAATGTTTGGAAACCACTGCAATACAATACAGTGAATGCACTGTCACAATGCCATGTCATTGAACGGAGCTGGAATTGGCTCACTGGCAGCCCTGACAGCACTAGTCCCCTCCCACCAAGTAGATGTGAAGAGAGGAGCAAGCAAGCAATCTGACATACAGGAAGAAGTTGAATAAAGTGTAAAACACACTTCTTGTTGGGGGGAAAACGCTCTCGGTTTGGTTGCTGCTTCGGTTTATTTTCTTAACAGAACTCACTGCGATATGAAAGAATGTCCTTTGCCGCGGCGACAGTTTTCACGGAGGGAAGGAGAATGGCAGTGAATCTTAAAATTGTTGGCATTGAGGTGGACAATCTGTAACGTGGTGGATTACTACTTCATCTAAGGAACCACGGGCAGCCTTTCACATGTAATGCAGGGAAACGATTAGTGAACTTTTCGGAGAAATGTCAGAACCCAGATCCAGTTTCCTTCACATTGGAGACATTGTGTCTCTTTACGCGGAAGGCTCGGTTAATGGCTTCATCAGCACTTTGGGGTATGTATGTTGTTGTTCACATTCGCGTCTCGTCTTGAACTTTATTTTGATTAAATATTTTCTGTGTACCTTGTCATCAACACCTTACCTTATGAGATGCATGTTCACTTGTTGTTAACCCGCGTCATAACTATAGGGGACGTGAGTGTGACACGGGGGAACTCACTCAGTATAGTCCTAAATTACAACTCCTCCAAACTTATAATATGCGTGTTATTATGACGACTGACTGACGAGGCCTGGCCAGCAGCGGGCATTGCTTTTTTGAAACGCCGCTATGCAAACAAACCACACACTTGTACGCAAAAATAATGCAAACACCGTGGTCAGGCCACGGTGTTACTAGAGCCCTGAGTAACACCCAGTGTGACAACAGTTTGGTTACCCATGCTGGAACCTGCACGGTGAACGATGAAAGCCTGCCTTTTGATGACGCAAATTTATGGGAACTTCCATTTGTGTCATTATTGTGAACGAGTTGCATGCTGTGAAAATGATCTACTATAATGTTGCAGGCAGAGGCAGCAGTTAATTAAAACGAAGCTGAGTTCCCACATCAAACAAGACAAAGTAGTATTGTGTGTTTTGTTGTTAAACGTTAAATGTGTAGTAAGTGATTTCACTTAATTCAAATAGTGTTTTTTTAATTGTTTTTTTGGCTAATCTTCCCTACTACAGAGTGTGGTGACCATGTATTGAGCCCCTGGGGTCAATAAACCTTAGTTTCAGTTTGGGCTTTGGGATAAAAGCCTTTCGTCCAATCAGGATGAGAAGGGCCTTCATCCAATCAGGATCAAGTGGGGGTGGTCCTTGGTGTATGTGTTATACTTCCCCTCAGAGCGTGTGCACGTGCACATCATGCTACCAAATCACTTACTATTATGCATGAAAAGTAGGTTGTATTTTTAGTGGCAGTTGTATTGACATTAAAATAGGTTTATGTTGTATCCTTGCCACAATGCAACCCGCTATGCAACTGCAATGCAAAAGATTTTTTAATGAGATATTCATCCCACTAATTATTCCCAAAAATCTAGAGTTGTATTGCGGCTAATTGCACCCCACCACAGCCATCCCACCCACCTTGGCGTGTTTGTTGGTACACACAGTTGAACTGCAGGTTGACCTTATTGTCAGCAGTTTGCTGTTTATCATGAATTGGCATAATTAACATACAGTGAGTGAGCAATGACCAGCTGTAAGGGCATATCCCTTGATAGTATAATTTGTGATGGTCAGTGTAGTAACCCGTAGGCTGTGTAATTACGTAAAGCAATCAACAAAGAAGAACTGTTGTGGCCTGTACACAAAGTGGAATTTCTTAACGGTTCATCAACACTGCACTCTGGCCTCAAGGCCTGCTGAACAGGCATGTAAAGTTAGTCTCACCCTGTGGAATGAGACTCAGCCCCACCCACATTATTCTGTCCTTCAGTATCTCTCCCTCTCCCCCTTTTCTGCTTGGAAATGTGCTTTTAGACAGACACTAAATAGATGAGTCACCTTGAATTATTTCCTTCAACCTGGATGATGTTTGGCCCAGGTGATGCCTGCATGAGGTCTTATCCAGTCCAGTGCAATATCACTATGCACATATGACCAGTTGATTTGGGTCATGTATACAGTAAGTACATTTTAGAACACAAAGTGGATACTAGTACAGCTTCAGAGATCACCTGCTGTGATTCATTAACTGATGTAGTTTGTCAGGACTGTAGAGAGATTTATCAAGAGCTGAGGTGAACCAGACCTCCAAAATCAAAAAAGCAAATACCATGCTGGCAGCCAACTCGACCACATAGCCCCTTGAAGCAATATAACCTCAGCACCACTATGCTCCAGCTTACTGAGGGTGGCAGGCTGGGCCCTAATACTATTATCTACTATTATGAATTGTAGAAATCTGTGATTTATTTATTGTATTATGTAGATAGACCTTCATGTCAAATATAAAATACACTACATGCGTTGCAAATGTTATTTTGCATTCACTGGTCATAATTTTATACAGTATGTGGATTAACATTGATGATTGCATGATAAAATTGCTGTCATCTGTCAGATTTTATTAGTTTGTCTTCTTTCTTCTGAGGTCTTTTTTCCTTTCTAAGAAATTGAACTTTAGTTAGCTTCGGGTCTATATCCCACCATTCAGATTTAGCTGATGGTTCAATCAGGGGTTGACACTAAGATCTCTGAGGAACTTGCCCATCGGACAAGTGCAAGTCAGGTTCTACTTGCCCTCAGGTCATAGTCACTTGTCCCCAAAATATATTGTAAATTTTGCATTCAAGTTTACGTTCTACTTGGGTGTTTTAAACATTTCCTTTCACAGTTGAAGACTATGTTTTGTATAAGTCAGAATTACCTACAGTAAATATTCAACGTGTAAATCAGTGTAAATCCGTTGGTCCCACAGTGGTTCCTATAGTGATCACAGACTCAGGGGTCTGTGATGCCAGCAAAATGGACCTAGGAGAGATGACTAGAAAGCAGGGAAAGACACGGAGCGCAATGGCCACCTTCAACACAAATACCGTATATCTTGTTTTGTGTTATAGCGCACATGTCACACACTTGCCCGATCGGGCAACCAGGTAGCAGTATTCACTTGCCCGACCATTTTTTTACTTGCCCTGGGCAAGCGGGCAATTGTTAGTACCAAGTCCTGGTTCATGTTTAACTAAACCTGCTCTTGTTATTGGTGACACTGTCAAAGCGGTGACATTTTAATGAAGCAGGAGAGTGATTTATTTATGAACTAAAGGTACTCATTCCAGAGTGCCTTCCTGTTTAGTTATTTAACACACGGTTTAACTTCCTATTGGGCTCTATTGTTTCTCATTTAGATGAGACTTTGATACAGAGTGTGAGGAAATGGTTATACACAGCCAGTGGGTTGGGACTGATCGAGTGACGTGAGGCAGGCTTGGGAATCACGTGACATGACACAAGTAGGAAATAGCTTGGCTCATTGTCAACATGACTGCCAGCTTTGTATGAATTGGAGGAATTGTGCATTGCACAGTATTCTTTCCGAGTGGACTGAATGAATAGATATGACTGTTGTAGCTCAACTGTGTGTCTGTTCAAAGTCTCATACAGTACACCGTACAGTATATTTCCTGCATCTTTTCTGCATCTCAAAAGCTCCTACAATGACATTGACTATCCCAATCAAACCACTGCAGATCATACAATCAAAAATGTGGAAAAAATAAAAATTCTATAACGTATGTTATAGAAATTATATTCCCACAGCTCCCTTGCATCCTCCTAACGGCTTCAAACCACACAATAATCCTTGTAGTCAAATGCTTTTCTAGTTGCATTTGACTACATAGCTAGCATAATGTAAAAAGACTCAGGTGAACAAAGGTAGAGGAAAACAGCCACAAATGAATCAACCAAGCGGTGAATTCCACTCACAAAACAGGTAGTCAGGTATGTAATGTCAGTGTCTGGTGACAGTGTTGGGCAATATTACTTGGGAAATAATATAATATGTAATATGTTTACTTTACTCATGACCTCTTAGAAAAAGTAATAATACTAGATTATAATACTAGATTACGATAAGGTTCCCCCTCCCACCTGCAAAGGAATAGAAATGTACAACGCAATCTGTTTAGTGACAACTTGTGACAACTGCGATAACTTGTAGTGTATATCCGGTGTGCAGAATGCTGTGGTGGATTAGGATCTACAAACTACAGTGCATCTCTGTTGTTATTGATAACTTGCAAATCTGCTCTATTTTCACATGCAACAGCAAGCTCAAAAGTAATAACTAATGAGGCATGTTTTGGCAGAGTAAGATATTTCTTTTACACTTTTTGACAGAGTAATTACTTTACTTAACAAACATTGAATGGGATTTAGTAGCAATGCACCAAATATTCGGCCACTGACACTATTCGTCCGAATAGTGAAAGCGATGCATATTTGGTATTCACTTCAGTTGATTATAGATCAAAGAGGGTTACCTTTCATACAGTAACCTACCTTTTGTTGTGGTGATGATGATGATAATTGTTGTACCAAATTGTACATGACTGCGCTCATGGTACAAAAACAGGAACATATAAATACATTTTGTATAATATTAATAATCTTCGGTTTCCTCTATTCAGTATTTGGTTTCGGTCAGGAAATTCCAATTTGCTGCATCCATAGGATTTAGATTATTTCTTCTTCTTACTGAAGAAAAGCGAGGAATGCACATTTGTGAATGAGAAAACAAGCAGAGGGAATTCATGTGTCAATCGCTGTCATCTCAGTCATATCTATGACTATGACGCTTGTCTCTATTCATTTTTTATATTTAACTTTGATTTACAGGAAATAAATGTCAACACTTTCTTTTCACATGTGAAACAAAAAATGAGGATATTTACTGTATTTCCTTGGCCTACTGGCAGTGTTCACAAGATATTTTGCACTGATCAGTGCAGTGGTTTGCAAGGTTAGCCAAGCATACGACATGCACTCACTCAAACAGTAACCTGTACGTGGTTTCACCTCCTACATAACCATATTTCTTTACATATAGGCTACTAAGACACAGTTTCAGACTATGCTGCCTTTTACATATTTTGTGCGTTACTGTATAGTATGTACCATATGCATTGCACACGTTAATTATGAAATGGCATGTTGCCACTTGTGGAATACCCTGACTCCCTCCCTCAAATAAAATTAAAGCAGGCCTGAAAATCCACCTTTCAGCATGTCAAAGAGAGAGTAAATGATTACCCCCCGCCCCATGCCTGATTCTCAACCTGTACATGTTGTACTTATTAGGGTTGTCCCGATCACATTTTTTTGCTCCCGATCCAATCCCGATCATTTGAGTTTGAGTATCTGCCGATCCCGATATTTCTCAACATTTATTTACCTGCCTTAGTGTCAACCTCTGTGTCGGATCTCTGGTTATACTGGTAGGTTCATCCTTAAACCTTAAAGAAACCTTGAACCTATTTACCAATACGGAATGGTCTGATGATGACAAATTAGGGCCAATACTGATAGTTTGCTGATACCAATACATTATTTGCCCATACCGATATGAACCGATATCACATAAAAGGGCCGATACTGATACAGTATCGGGAGTCGGGACATCCCTAGTACTTATTTCTACATTGAATATTTGATTTGAATATTGTTATTATGTTTTTGGTGGTTCCTTTTGGGAATATGTTCGACTGTACCCTGTACTGATTACAATCAATCAATCAATCAATCAATCAATCAATCAATCAATCAATCAATCAATCAACCAATCAATTAATCCTTATAGTATTGAGACAGGGACACTTTAATCGAGAAAGTGATACTTTAATCCTTAAATGTGAAAATAGAAGAAATAATGAACAAGGCAATACTGCATGGCGCGCGCGATGACAGCCGCAGAAGTCTTATCAAACTCACACAGAAGCCACATGTTTTCCTGTAGAATAGAGACATTAAGCTGCTGTTTGACTAAAATGGGACAATTCAGACCTGCAATGTGTTGCAGCACTTTCTTGATGTTGTGTGAATCGTGGCACCATCAAGCACTAGTACTGTTTCTTCTATGCATTTGCTTGTACTAATCTCTAAACCCGGCCAACCCCTGGCTTTCACCTTGATTTAACAAGCTGTTTTGTTTTAATAAACCAGCAGGCAGATCAGACCACCTTCTGCTGGACTGGCAGAGAGATCTACAGTGAGGGTTTTATCAGATTATCTCAGACCAGGATCTACAGAGCTGCCTTGGTTTTACACCGAGATGCTTGTAAAGAGAGAATGAACAGATGATCAGTCTTTTGTTTTTCACTTGCTTATCTATCAAAGATATACATGCATAAATGATTTGTTTCATTTTACATCTTTATGGTTAATAAAGTGTTTATTAATCAGGGTATGAGTGGCTGTGTCTCTGCTGGACAGGTACAGGGTTCATGACTCCCTCTCATCTGTAGGATGTACAATGAAAATATAAATGACACATTTTTAAGTTGTATTTGTGAAAAGAGTGGAGAGGTCCTCTGAGATCAAAGCATCATTACTCTTTCTGAGAAAAAGTAGTGATCAGTGGGAAAACTACTGTGGCATAGCTGACCATGTTATCCTTGTGAACCGTGAGGACCTGAGGTAACTTTGAATACAACTCCATCTCGTCTTACATGTCTCCCCTCTATCTGCCCTAGGTTTCCTGTCTCTGTAGAGTCGCTAGACTCCTATCTAAACGAAGCATGCAGCAACATTTTTTATTCTCTTCTTTCTATAGGCTTGTTGATGACCGGTGTGTGGTACAGCCCGATTCTGGGGACTTGACCAACCCACCCAAAAAGTTCAGAGGTGAGGTTATATACTTTGTCAAATTCGTCAATCGTCACATGCACTATTTTTGATTGTCAACTCTGCTGTGCCACAAATGTAGAGTAAGGCAACACGTATGGTTCCATGACTAATTTTAGGAACTCTCATGGGTTGACCAGTGTTGATTTAACTGGTTTGGAATGTTTTTAACGTGTTAACCAGGGTTTCCACATCACTGTGAATAAACAAACCTAATCTGTCTCTTATCTTTCCAGACTGCCTCTTCAAGGTGTGTCCCATGAATAGGTACTCGGCCCAGAAACAGTTTTGGAAAGCAAAACAGGGCAAACAAGGAAATAACAACACACAAGGAGAGCTGTTCAAGAAGTTACAGGTCTGTCTTGTAACTGGTCATATGGTATGACAGGCTACTTGTGATGCGTTCTTAAATTTCATACCTGTGACTCCCAATGTTTTCATTGTATCACCCAGCATGCAGCAGAACTGGAACAGAAGCAGAATGAGTCAGAGAACAAGAAGCTCCTGGGAGAGGTTGTCAAATACAGTAAAATCATCCAGGTACAAACTGCAGCTATCTAGCTTTTCTCTGTTCTCCAGAGCATTGCTCATGTTTTCATGTATTCACCAAGGTTCCAGTGCTGTCCTTCAGTGCCAGAGCTTGGCGTATGACTTTACAGACTGAATGAATAACACACAGTACATTTAATGAATACATTGGACTCTATTTCCATCACCTTCCAACCATTTATCTCGAAAGGGTCTCGAAACCTTTTTTTTTTTTTCAATAGTTAAAATGGCTAGTCTACTAGCTCACATGCAAGAGACTTTTAGATTGGCTAGTTGAATTATTCAAAAATGTTTTTAAACATAAAAAAGGCACACAAAAAAGTTTAGGGATAAGGGGTTTAGCAGTGAAAAAAATTGTGTCCTTGTTTTTATTTTGTGTGGTTACATTCTGTGCGAGGTGCAAGGTTGTTTTGCCATTGCCATTGTCAAACACAAATAACAGCACTATTGGTCAAGGAGTTGGAGTGTAAGGATATACCAAAGTGACCAGTTTCCAATTTTGGCTGCTAGAGTGTATCACTCACCTTTAGTACATATGGAATTGGATCATTTTAATTAGTCTATTCATCAATCTAGTTCTCAAAAATACCTGTAGGCAATAAATAGTCTGTCAGTCATAGACTGTTTTTCAGTCATTATTGCTCTGTTTCAGCTCCTACACATAAAGAGCAACAAATACCTGACTGTGAACAAGCGTCTTCCTGCCTTGCTGGAGAAGAATGCAATGCGGGTGTTTCTGGACCAGGATGGGAATGAGGGATCCTGGTTCTACATTCAGCCCTTCTGGAAGCTCCGCAGTGAAGGAGATAATGTAAGTGTCCCAATTGAATTTTAAATTCATGCATTTTGCATACACTTTTACCCAGATAATGGCATATAAATGAGTCGACAGACGACAGGGTAAATTGTCATATAAATGGTGTGGAAAGAAAACAATTATGTGTAATGCAAAGCAACATTCTTGTACCTGTATTATGTAAGGTTTAGTATTGTAGTTTGTATCCCACATTTTGGTTTGATAGAATTTACATTTGTATTTTCTGTTTAAGTAACAATTATGGTTTTGTCCTTCTCCCTCTTACTTTAGCATCCTTTGGTTGAAGGTATTACTCTTGTTTGTGCATGTGTGTGTGTATATTTTTTATTTATTTAGACACAGAGCATAGTTTGAAAAGCATGATTGCACCAGCATTTTCCAATGCATGTACTGTAGTCTGTTAAGTAAAGTAAGTAGTCTGTTGAGAAGAACTTTAAATGTCAGTTAGGACTTGGGGTAATTATAAAGTAAGTTAGCAAGTTTGGATGTAAATCTTTATATAGCTAGATTACCCTCGACCACCGTTTCCCAAACAGCGTGTTACGGACATTTGTATGGGTCCCTTCATTTTTCTTTTCTTACATTTTGTGTTTGAAAACGTTTTCTAAAAACATCCCCCCCCCCCACCAAAAAAAAAACAAAAAAATCCTGAATGAATGAGTAATTTCATGAAGAATCAAATAATATTTTCACTAGTAATACACCACCCGGTGTGTTAAAATTGCCAAACAAAGTCAGTAGTGCAAAACAAATTCAAAACATTGGCTACACCAGTACTCACCTCTTCTAGCGTAAACCTTGATCATCATTGGTGCATCACAAGTTCATAGGTGTAAAACTGTTTACATGCAAAATAACATTTTAATAGTTTGATTTGTGCATTTCATAATTCTGAGTTCTGAAAGCCAGACCCCGCCCCCCTGGCTATCACTGCTGGTTCCGATTCAAGTTGCGAGTCGCAAGACTGTGGCACTTATCATGTTAAAACATTGGAGTGCGTCTGTGTGTGGTTGATGTACAGTATAATGTTATAGTGGAACTGTATTGTTTCTCCGCCAAATATTAGACCCCAGTCCTTTAAAGCCATTATTTGCAAACGTAGTCAGCCTCATTTATATTTCGTTTATGGTGTTCTTTGCCTAGTAAACTAAAGATCTGCACACTCACAATGCACTGCAGATGTGACACTTGGAGCTTGTAGGTGTGCTATTGTTGGATCTCCAGTCACAAATATATCTTGGTTGTTTAACTCGTGCCATTACCACCATATTGCTCAAGCTTGGCGGCAAAGTTCATGTGCACTGTGGTGGCTATTGATTTAAGAAATTGTGCTTGTCATTAGATTTTCTATCACCAGTAATGCTGTGAGTGGTAGTCTACTGACATTTGCAGTTGGTTTTTATTTATTTTTGCTCTGGTCTGCACCTGCACATACTATTTGGGAAAATACAGTATTTAATTTACACAGGCTGCTGAAGAGTAGGAATTTTCCAAAACACAATTAAAGTGACTGTAAGATGGGTTTTTTCCTCACTACTCTGTTGCATTCTTGCTGATACTGTACACCTTCTTTGAATGAACCTTTTTTTTTGCTGTAAACACCTCAAGCACTTACACGAGTGACATACAATCAATCCCAACCATACTGCTGCACTGTTGGCACTTATCACAGACACAGACCCGCCCACCCATTTTAGGGGTTGTTTTCTTCTGCAAATGAAGGTACTGTATGTAGGCTGAATACCTTAATTTCCGTGCATGGTTATACTCGTATGCTTTCTGACTTTTTTTTAGAAGCTTTTTCAGCTACTCTCACTGTCTCTCACCATGTCTGACACTGTATCTTCACGAGAGTAATAAGTGTTTGTATTTCTTTGTCTTGTAGGTGGTGACTGGAGACAAGGTGGCCCTGATGCCAGGGAGTGCAGGGCAGCCTCTTCACGCCAGTAATATTGAGCTTCTCGACAACCCAGGCTGCAAGGAGGTGGGGCTCCCCAGCCCATTACTGTCTTCCATCTTGCAGTATATTGAATTAATCTGGGGGGAACAGAACACTTTGCGTGACATAAGTACTTGTTGTCATAACCATATTGTATCTTCCATCTATGGTTGGTGCTCTAGGTCAATGCGGTCAACTGCAACACCAGCTGGAAGGTTACCTTATTCATGAAGTATAGTGACTACAGAGACGATGTACTGAAGGGGGTATGTGGACATAAAATGCTTGTGGTTTTGAGTGAGAAGTTGTTTTTATTCAGCAGAATATTGTGCAAGCTATGGTATATTTTAATACGAACAGCTTACCATGCAGCAGTATTCACTAAGGCTGTCCTCTCCCAGGGTGACGTGGTGAGGTTGTTCCATGCAGAGCAGGAGAAGTTCCTGACCTGTGATGAGAACAAGAAGCAGCAGCATGTATTTCTCAGGACCACCCTGCGGCAGTCTGCTACTTCTGCCACCAGCTCCAAAGCACTCTGGGAGATCGAGGTACAACTCACCAAATCTGGTTGCTTGAATCACCATACCTGTATATTGCTACCCTCGAAATGCATAATTGTTATTTTCATCTCCCATCAGTGACCGTCACCTGCTATTTATTATGCCAACACTCTTATTTGTAGCTGGAGGTGTGGTCATCGGCATGTTTGTCTCACAGTCCCCTAATTTAATTTGACTTTCGGCAATTAGACTTGGGCATGCTAAACGTGCCAAATCCATGTACCCCATAGCATGTCCATGGAGTCCGGACATCATTAAGCTTAAACCAGTAAGTGCAGCTCCTGAAATAATGACAAAACGATCAATGTCTCGCTCTTTGCCGTCCCATCGCCTGAAGGGACGCATGCTGTGATTGGTTCAGAAACTCCATGAGACAGATATTTAGGTGTAATTCCAAATAATATGCCCACCGTTTACGTTCAGGTCCACCTTTAATCCATTTCTCTATAAAATGTGCCATAAAACATCCATAGCCTTTCCAACAAATGGCATCACTCAAAGCCTAATGTTGGAGGGGCTAGCACCTTGAAAAGCACACGCTTTGAAAGGCACGTGGACAATGATCTAAGTCTCTTACATCTCATCCTAATGTTGTTTTGTTTTTTACCACAGGTTGTACAGTATGATCCCTGTAGAGGTGGTGCTGGCCAATGGAACAGTCTGTTTCGCTTTAAACACCTTGCTACGGGGAACTACCTGGCTGCTGAGGTATTATTATAATGCATATTATACTTGTTATTTCTCCAAGTGCATTCTGGGAATATTGTGGATTAACTGTGCTCTATCTTGTGTGGCATGCTACCTACACTATAGCACTCAGTGTGGAGGTTTATAACCGGAGATGTGGCGCACTGATTCAGAATGAACTTTATTGTCACTTCACAAGCATATACAGGCGTAAGAGTGGGCAATTTCATGTTTTTACAAGGTTTACAAGGTAAACCAACATCTGATAACAAGACGGGCAGACGGGGAGCAATTTGAAATGTATACATAAGGTTGAAATTGAAATAAAATTAAAGGCAGAAATGCCTCTTCACATAGGGATACATTTGCAGCAGATCTCACTTGTTTGACAACCAAAATCAGACAGTCACCTTAAACTAATGTCCCAAGTAGTTTTCAAGTGTTTCAGGAAAATAAATATAACCAAAACAAATTACACAATTATGTAAGGGCAGTAAATAACAATATAATTAAATCCGATTAAACGGTCTGACTTGGGCCAATTTACCTAACTTACTCCTGACTTAACATAAGTCACTCTTCAGAAAGGTCATCTTTCTAAACCAGCATGATCCTTTTCAATTAGGGCTTACCAGAAGTAGCCAGTGTCATGAGGGCACCAAAAATCATTTTCCTTAAAAAATGACATGGGCCATTAGTTTAAGAAGGTGATGACATGCAGGGTAGTGACTTGTTCACTTTTGCACCACCCTCCGTAGTACTTTGCAGTGATGCAGCTCGTCAGGATGACTTTGATGGTGTTGTTGTAAAACATCCTGACGGATCCGCAGATCTACACCACTCATTAGAAAGTCCAGTTGTGAGCTGGCATGAAATACAAATACATTTGCACTAGTAGACTAGTAGACTGATCTTTTGTACTAATCAGGGCACCAATGGACAATAAGTTAATGCTCGTACTGTATCATTTACAGGCCCTTAACAGCGGGTCCCAGATTCAAATTCCAAACCCAGTGAACTGACAAAAGTCATTTATAGCAATTAGAGCAAACAGCCTCACTGACCACTCGTTTTTTAGGCTAACTCTGATTACAAATCAGACCACTTCATTCACCTGTAGGCTAATTGGCTACTTTTGTGTAGCATTATCAGATGTCCAGCTTAGTGTCATGCAAATGGAGTTTCAAATTGACCACTTCATTCACCTCCAGGCTAACCCTGACTTCAAAGATGACCACGTGGAATCTAAAGGAGAGGTGAGTCAGTATCATAACTTGTACTCCTACCTGTACCTCTGTTCTTTCACTCTTTCTGCTGTTGGTTACTAGTTTGTCTTAATCTTATTTTAGCTTTCACGTGATCAATATACAGCAGCTGCAACTGTAAACAGACATGTTGTGGTCTATAATTCTATAGTCTACCAACTAACGTCTGGTGCTCTGGGAAATAAATCTTATATAATCACTACAGAGCAACTTAAAGGCCTTGCTCTTTCTAGATTGAGGCGAGAATGTGGTGAGGGTTTCTGTGCAGTTGCACTCTTGTTTGAGTTCAGCTCTGGGCCTCTTTCCCTCTCACTCTGCTATGGTTACGCAATCCTACCAGTTCTTTGGCGCACATGCACACAAGCAAACACAAGCACACAGACACTTCTACAACCCAAGTCTTTCAACTCCCGAGTCTAAATTCAGACATTTCTCACAGCTCCTAGCTACTTTCCACCACAGTTGTATTTTTCTGCAACAGACACACGCCAAACTCTGCACACATAATGCCATAACACAGACACACAGACAGCCCTTACATAACGTGTGTGTGTGTGGGGGGGGGGGGGGGCATAGCATAAGGGGAGGGAGGGGATAGACAGACATGCTGTCTGCTCTGCTGTGTTTAGCTGGTGGTGTGAGTCACAAGACGAGAAGAGAGGAGAGTGCGAGCGGCAGATGGACAGACTGACAGACAGATAGTCTAGAGCCTGATCTCTATCATATCTGTGTATCTACATATGCCAGGTTAAGTCATGCAGAGTCTATAAGAACCGCTTGGGATATTCAAAGTGTCTCTAGATTTCCATCTCTAAAATAATGTATTCATGCCATTTGAGTGGAGGAAGACTCTGGGTCGCCTTTTGTTTTTGAACAGTGTGGCTCATATTAGAGTTTATTTGGTTGGTAGAGACACAGTGACATCTGCTGCCAAAACCGATGCAAAGCATGGAAAATGCAAGCCGGATGCTAACTTAGAAGCGTAGCCTCATATACAGTATATAATGTATATGAAATATCCTGTGCTTCAAATGTCTGTATGCAGAATGAGACAGACACTGGCTACTCCAAGAGGAAACGTCAATCAGCAGAGAAGATCGCTTACACGCTGGTGTCTGTCCCCGATGGCAACGATATTGCCTCTCTGTTTGAGCTGGATGCCACCACTCTGCAGAGAGCTGACTGCTTGGTCCCCAGGTCAGCCAGTCACAACTGTTCTGGGATTCTATCTTGTCAGATGTAGTGTCAAGGAATTGGGTATAGAGATGAGACATTTCCAGATCTTCAGTCTGGGAATAGAGTCGATATGACTGCAGTAATATGTTTCATTTCACTGTCTGTAAACCTAAATCTGCTCTTAGCAATATGTGGTGTACTAACAAGTGTCATGATTTCTCAGAAACTCGTACGTGAGGCTCAGGCACTTGTGCACAAACACTTGGGTGACCAGCACCAACATTCCCATAGACATTGAAGAGGAGCGACCTGTCATGCTCAAGGTAAATGAACGCTCATATGGTATGTTGTACTTAACCAGATCTATGAATATGACTAAATATATTTTATTTTTGGTAATTATAACAGATTGGGACCTGCCCCACTAAAGAGGACAAAGAGGCATTTGCCATTGTATCCGTGCCCCTGTCTGAGGTCAGGGACTTGGACTTTGCTAACGACGCCAGCAAGGTACTCGAGTCTACTGTGCGAAAGCTACAATATGGAAACATCGCTCAAAATGAGAGGAGGTGCGGTACAGTTGGTAGACGTCAATGTTTTTGTGAATAAAAGCATTCATGACTCAGAACAGAAGTCTGATTTCGTTGGCACTTCATATTTTGTCAGGTTTGTGACCAAGCTCCTGGAAGACCTGGTTTTCTTTGTGTGTGCAGTAGCAAACAACGGCCAGGATGTTCTTTCGGTGGTCATCTCAAAACCCAACAGAGAGAGACAGAAACTCATGAGAGAGCAGGACATCCTTGCCCAGGTTAGCACACTGTTGGTATTAAAGTATACTGCATGAACGCGTCAC
Organism: Benthosema pterotum; assembly: GCA_039105355.1. NCBI lineage: Eukaryota > Metazoa > Chordata > Actinopteri > Myctophiformes > Myctophidae > Benthosema > Benthosema pterotum. Next base: position 45,835,338 of record CM076969.1, on the reverse strand, counting down.
CAGCACCAAATTGCTGTCGGTCTACAGAGCACAAACACACCCCAAAGCTTTTGTGCACACAGGCTACTGGTGTTCTGTATGTGTGGTCAAAAGGAGGGTTAACTGGTACCTTCTCTCCTGTCCAACCTATCAAATGACCTATACCCTATGATCCCTGGCCTGTCACCTCTACTGTTGCAGTACAAGTGTCAGCCATGGACCTACAGTACAAGTGCGTCAATGAAAAAGTTCTGGATTGTTTGGTGTGTTTTTTATTTCCTTCTGTGGGCCTGCTGTTTGGTTACAGATATTTGGCATCCTGGAAGCCCCATTCACAGACCAGGGGGAGGGCCCTATGCTCAAACTAGAGGATCTGGGGGACCAGCGCTATGCTAACTTCAAGTACATGCTGAGGCTCTGCTACAGGGTGCTGCGCCATTCCCAACAGGACTACCGCAAGAACCAGGCATGTACAAGTCTAACCATTGCAGTACATCTACACAACTGACTTAGTCAACACGTGTATGAACAATGATAATTGTAATTTGCATTGCTGATGATTAGTTCGGATGCAACTAACTGTTTATAACCACATAGTCGTTGTGCTTCACAGGAGTATATAGCCAAGAAGTTCTCCATCATGCAGAAACAGATTGGCTATGAGATCCTCGCTGAAGACACCATCACAGCACTGCTGCACAACAACCGCAAGCTCCTGGAGAAACACATCACTGCCAGGGAGATCGAGACCTTTGTTAGCCTGCTCAGACGGAACAGAGAGCCCAGGTCAGACGACAATTCAATTTATTCTCATTAGCAATTCCTGGCCTCTTGTTTCTTTTGCAAATCTGGCAACAAATCAAGAGCTAACAGGAACTAATGTACACACAAACGCAAAGACTTATGGGTTGTAGGAAAGTTGTGAATAGGTATGTGAATGAGACATAAATGAAATGAAATGAAAAAACACGCTTGTGTGAAGTAAGAAGTGCTCATGTCAAAAGTCAATATTTTTTTATAATCTCTTCTGCTGTGTATGCACAAATGCTTCATCCTACACCAACATGAAATTGCCATTGACAGTGACAGAAACATTGCATAATGCAAACATTGATGATAAAGGACGCTATGTTCATTCAATGTTTGCATTTTCAGTTGGGTGCTATAGCGCCAGGCCGCAATTCACAGTGTGAAAAAATTATAAAACACACAATCCGTTGTTGCTGAAGCTAATGCATGAAGACTTTTTGACGGCTTCATTAAATGTGGTGAATGTACCATCTCAGGTTCCTGGACTACCTCTCTGATCTCTGTGTGTCTAATAAAACGGCCATCCCAGTCACCCAGGAGCTCATCTGTAAATTCATGCTCAATCCCACCAACGCCGACATCCTCATTCAGACCAGGTGAGTCACGCACCGCTAGTTCACACCCAGAGATGTGTGCGGTGCACCCAAACAAGTATGTTTAGACTTGGGACCACAACCGCGACTTCAGATCTCATAACCGTTAATGAACAATTAAACAGTTACCGCAACTTACAAATCTTCTCCAGAGTAATCCCCAACACGGAGAACACCCTGCAACTGGATGCGGCCATGCTGCCGGAGGAGCTGGAGGAGGAGGAGGTTTGGCTCTACTGGATAGACAGCCATAAGGAGCCTCATGGCAAATCCATCCGTCACCTGGCCCAGGATGCCAAGGGAAACCACAAGATGGATCTGGACATCATTACCTACTACAGGTGTGTGTGGTGTGATTCTATTTAGTTCCCCTGTGGGTCTTCACACCGCAACAATACTGTTTCAAATCTGACGCATACATTGTCCTTAGTATTAAAATTCACAAAAAGATTGCGTGGCATTGGGGCTGCTAAAATAAATAAACTGCCCATGTATATTTATCAAAGTGAAAGTAATCCATTCCACCTGCTAGGTACCAGTTGAACCTGTTTGCCAAGATGTGTTTGGACCGTCAGTACTTGGCCATCAACCAGGTGTCCACGCAGCTGCCTGTGGACCTGATCCTGCGCTGCATGTTTGACGACTGCCTGCCCTACAACCTGCGCGCGTCCTTCTGCCGCCTCATGCTGCACATGCACGTGGACCGCGACCCACAGGAGGCCGTGGTGCCCGTGCGCTACGCACGCCTCTGGACGGAGATCCCTTCCAAGATCACAATACACGAGTGAGCCTCTTCCATGTCCGTGTGTAGGATTCATTGGGGGGTATTTGTGTGTGCTCACTGCTTGTGCATGTTTTTCTAAAGTCTGGTCATGTGTCCGTAGATACGAGTACGAGTTCACTGACACCTCAAGAGAGGAGAAGAAGAGGAAGTTTTCACAAACCATGGAGTTTGTTGAGGAATACCTCAAGGACGTGGTCAGCCAACCTTTTCCATTTGGGGACAAAGAGAAGAATGAACTGACTCTAGAGGTGAAGTACTCACTTAACACTTAAATAATCTAAATAATATTAGATGGCATATTTTATTTTATTTATTTTTTTAATGGTTTATATTTGTAATTTTGAACCCACTTGTCCTGATATTTCCTTTGCAGGTGGTGAATCTGGCTCGTAACCTGGTCTACTTTGGCTTCTATAGCTTCAGTGAGCTGCTGCGTCTCACACGCACTCTGCTGGCCATCCTGGATATTGTCCAGCACCCTCTGACCTACATGAACAAGCTCAACAAGGGCCCAGAAGCTGGTCAGTAGCAGAATTAACTAAAGGAACACATTGTTTGAGTCATTTTCAAACAGCTGTGTATTTATTACCACACATTATCTAGTAAGAGCTGTGAACCTTGAAGGAATAGCCCACCCTAAACATAAACTTCAGGCATTATACAATTTGTGTATTGCAAGTAGAACATCATGGAAACAAATGTTGAAACTGTGAGAAATGAGCAACAATCCAGTTACAGTTCATGCGTGAATGACGTCTTCTGAAACCATATGATCTCACTGTGAGGGCAAAAATAGCCCTGTATTTACAAACTGTTTTGGTGTCACTTGAGCGTGAAATGTGACCAAGGGTCTAAACTGCATGACTGATCGAATGTATACAACCAAACCTGTCTGTCTTTTACAGGCAACAATGTGCTGCGTACCATCCACGGCGTTGGGGAGATGATGACCCAGATGGTGATGAGTAGAGGTCTCCCAAACAACCTCCCAGACTCGCCTCCTTCTCTACGCCATGGGAAAGGCCATCTCCTGCCAGACAATGAGGACGTTATGGTGATGGACACCAAGCTGAAGATAATAGAGATTCTACAAGTAAGCTCCACATTGATCCTCATCAGTTGATATTTGTATTCTTTTTTTTTACATTTTAAATTTTCATTTATTTAATGTAAATGTTTTTAATTATTTGTATTTAATTCTTTGCTTAGTTCATCCTTAGTGTGAGGCTGGATTACAGGATCACCTACTTATTGTCCATCTACAAGAAGGAATTTGGGGACAAGAATGTTGTTGATAACAATGCCTCAATGTCCGATTTCCCTTCCATGTCAGGTGAGACTCCATTCTTTCATTTTAGCTCTTTCAGGCCAAACCGCACCAATGCAACTAGTTGCAACTCCTTGCAAGTGGCATTGGGGATAATGATTGCAAGTAGTTACATAAATGGGTTAGACCTTGAAAGTTGCACTTCTGGGGAAAATGGAATTGTGGTTAGAATTTCTCTCGGGCAGCTGTAGTAGGCTACAGAAATTTGATACAGAATGTTTATCTAATAACTCACAATGCAGTCCAGTGTGTAGAAGTATTCATTGAGTTGTCAGCATCAGCATCAGAGCAGATACGAGAAGTGTTGTCAGTTGCATTTCAGTATCCATGCTGGAATTCCCCACAAATTACTGTATTTCCCCTGATGTGCTCTTGATGAAAATGTGGACTTTCCCTGCTGAAGTCCCCATCTTTTTCCATTAGGCTCATAGATTTTCAATGAGGTTGTTCATTTACTGTCATGTTTGAGGTAAACTGCCGCACTCATACATAATTCAGAATGTCTTTTCATGTTTGTTTCATCTCCAGTGTCCGAGCCAGACATAGACGAGATTGCAGCCAAAGCAGACACCATGTTTGCCGGGAGGTAAATGAAGTGAATCAGAAAAAAGTTAAATCTGGCCATGCTTGAATGATCAGACTCAACAGACTTCAGTCATTGCTATCTCAGCTACATAGGAAATAGCGTACACTGTATGATATACTGTATGTATCTGTTTGTCTGTGTCCTCTCAGCTCAGAGCTGAGTGCCGTGGAGCTGGATGATGAGGGTGGTCGCACATTTCTGAGGGTTTTGATCCACCTCATCATGCAGGACTACCCTCCACTAGTGTCTGGATCCCTCCAGCTCATATTCAAACATTTCAGCCAGAGAGCCGAGGTCCTGCAGGCCTTCAAGCAGGTAAATGGCACAGCACGTCTACACTGGATCATGCTCCATTCTGGTATTAATATATCAACCTGACAGAGTTTGGATTAATTATTAAGCCTTCATCAGGACTAACTCGCTTATTTTCCTTCCACAGAGATGATAGCTGAGTTCAGTTGGCTCTCTGACACCTTGTTCTCTTTCATTTTATCTTTTGTCGGTGTGTGTATGGCGTGCGTGTGTGTTGCCAGGTCCAGTTGCTGGTGTCAGAGCAGGATGTGGAGAACTATAAGCAGATCAAGACTGACCTGGACCAGTTGCGTCTGACCGTGGAGAAGTCTGAGCTCTGGGTTGAGAAGAACGGAGGTTTCAGCCCAGAGGACTCGGGGGACAGGCAGGGCAAGGAACAGAACAACGAGGTCAAGTTGCACCATGTTTTTAGGAAATGCACACATTTAACAACAGAATGACCAAGGAAGACAGTTATTTTCACCCAACATTTAAGAAATTACCTTTTTTAAGCCTTAAAATTTGATTTTTCACCACACACTGGAGCAAAACTTTTATTTATTACGGTTTATTTATTAACGTTTATTTTCTGGAAATAAGTCTTAGATAGCACTATAACTTGACAGTAATAACAGGAGTCTCTATTTCTCTCCAGATCATTATTAAATTGGACCTGATAATGAGATTAGAAGGCAATATTTGAACTGGAACTAATAATAGTTAAGCTTTTGTCACCTACTTGGACATGTATTGGGTATAAAGAGCTGGAACGAGGGGAGAGCCCTGTGACTGAACAACCACAATAGCAATTGATTTGTGAAGTACTAATAGAATATAATGCTTTAACCTTTTAATTTATTTTAACAAAAATACCACATACCCTACATTTAATCTAAACTTGGTTATTACTACTAAGAAACATTAGCCTAATGATTGTTAGTATCTGAAGGATCAACAATGTGATCTTAACTGAAGTGCCAGTACTGAATGTATTTATGTACTGCAGACCAACTTGTAGGAGTAGTGACTAAATACATATTTGCTAAAGATCAGTTTGTGTATGTATATGTATGACAGGAGGTGATCCTGAGCCCAGTAACGAATGGGGATATTAAACCACAGATTGACAGCAACAAAGCAAACAATTACAACATTGTCAAAGAGGTAATCTCTGTTCTGTTATTTCATGGTGCTCTGTAGCTGTTTCAAGATTCAAAGATATTTGTTTAACATTGCTGTTGTTTTCATGCTATATTTAATCATGAAAGACTTGTGGCTTGTGACTTGAATTGTGGTGTCATTGATCTTGAGAATATGTGTTTCCGTGTGTACATGTGTGTGCTTGTGTGTGTCCGTCCGTGTGTGTGTCCGTTCGTGTGTCCGTTCGTGTGTGTGTGCGTGCGCGCGTGTCTCTACCTCTGACTGGTCATTAGATCCTGATACGTCTGAGTAAGCTTTGCTATCCTGCTAAGAAGAGCCGTGTTCAACAGCAGAGGCTACTGAAAAACATGGGGGCTCACACTGTCGTACTGGACCTTCTGCAGATCGATTATGAGAAGGTGAGCCAGCTTTTACGGCTTGTTCCTCTCCCCCTCTGACCCCCCTGAAATCCTCCTGAAATAAAGTCATTAAAGGTATTTTTTCACCTTTTGTTTTTAATTCGAACCTCTCTTTGTCTGCCTATGTCAACTCACAGACTGATGAGAAGATGAATGAGATCATGACCCTGGCCCATACGTTTCTCCAGAACTTCTGCCGAGGGAACCCTCAGAACCAAGTTCTGCTCCATAAACACCTCTACCTGTTCCTTACCCCAGGGGTAAGGATTTATTTACAATATTCATTACTATAATTGAGGTATTGTTTGCACATTGCACATGCGTACCATTATATCACTACCTTTTCCCATCCAGTTGCTGGAAGCTGAAACAATGCGTCACATCTTCATGAGCAACTACCATCTATGCAATGAGATCAGTGATCGCGTGGTCCACCATTTCGTCCACTGCATCGAGACGCACGGGAGACATGTTCAGTACCTTAAGTTCTTGCAAACCATTGTGAAAGCTGATGGCAAATATGTCAAGAAGTGCCAGGACAAGGTCATGACAGAGGTGAGAATGAGAACTTGCATCTTTATCAATCAGCGCTCAAAATGCCAAAACTTCAGTGTGGCTTCAGGCTTCAGTGTGCAGGGCAGGGGTAGGGATGGCCAAATGGAAAAATTTTCTTAACCGATCGTCATCAGACCTTTGCCAGTTAATAAGTGTTAACCGAAAAGGAAAAATGCGCTATTTTAATCCATTAAAAAGACCAATTATACACGGCTACCACCGGCTTTTTCTGGGTCCACCTGTCCACCTCAATAAGCAGTAACAATGGCCGCATTAGTTCTATGGACACCACATATTAGTTGTATAGACACATTCTGTATCAGAAACAAATTAAATTTCGGGGACGGGAATGACCATCAATTATCAAATGCGTGCATCAAAGCGCACACTCTTTGGCCCTCATTTATCAAAGGAGCGCAAATTCGTCCCCAAATTTCAACGTGGGTTTTGGAGTGCACACAAGTCCACACGGCATATATCAAGTGATCGCAAACAGCTGATTCCTTCCTAATTTCCTTCCTACAATGATAAATGTGACGGCAGAAATCAACCTGACACGCCCTTGGAAACAGGCCGCTCCTCCGTTTCTTACTGCTGCCTGTGAGTGACCACGTAGCCTAAATCAGAGATAGGCTAGATAACTGCCAACAGTGACAAGACAGTTCATAAACTCATATCAACCTTATGGTGTGATCGGTGATTAATAAATTAATCCATGGCATGCAGATGACTGCAGGAGTGCAGGTGTTACATATTAGTGTGATGATGCTGATTAACAAGCTTTCTATCCTTCGTGCAGACCGTTGTACAATACAAACCAGGCGTAGGCTACTGTAACTCCACAGCAGTGCAATCTCCCGCCGATCCGCGATCACGACTCCCACGCCTAGGCCTACTGTAGATTTGCAGTTTATCTGAGTGACTCAGGCGAACATATAAGCACCTAACGTAGCATCATTGTAAATTGTCAGGCTGTGCATGTATTTGTCATTGCAAATAAAAGTTGCTTTATATTTAATTCTTTTCTCATCGGGATTAGGCATGTCATCTCGCATAGCCTATATATGCCTTTCCAAACCTATATATTTTTGCATCTGTATCATTTATTAGGTTTTATAGCTATTAGGAGTGAATAGATAACTTTAAATGCCTCTCAGCAGTTCATACAATGCTGCTCCACTTGTTTAGGACAGAAAAACAGGCAAGGACAAATCCTACGACAGCTCCCGACCTGACGTGGGTTTTGTGCGGACGTGGGATCAACTTCAAGTTCATGGTGGGAATGATAAATGTCAAACAATTATGCTCTACACATGCTCTACGTTCATTTTTGGGTGTACACCGCGTTGATAAATGAGGGCCTTTGTGTTCGCCACCACGAGCTCACTGTGTTCCTTTTGCAGTATTTTATCAATTATATAATCCATCACACGTCGCAAGGGAAGGGAACAGCGTCCGTGATCGCCTTCTTTCTGTTTTTTTTTTTTTTTTTTTTTTTGCGTTTCAGGGCCGGATATAAGCCTGTGCACGGACGGTGGGGGGGGAGTCCAGCATGGAATAGTCCAGTGTGCCCCGACTGCAATGTGCGCTTTTATTTTATCAGTTAATCATTATCGTTAATGTTCAAATGCTGAATAAATGGTGGGCCCTGGTGTCAAAAAGGTTGAAAACCACTCATCTACATGTATATTTTAGGCCAAGCTGAGGGTGAGTGTAGTGTGATATCTAGTGCCTGAATTTGCTATACCACCTTTTTAATTGTGTGTATGTGTCTCTGTCCAGCTGGTGAACGGAGGCGAGGACGTGCTGGTGTTCTACAACGACCGCTCGTCCTTCCAGGTGCTGCTGCAGATGATGCGCTGCGAGCGGGAGCGGGCAGACGAGGGCGGCGCCCTGGCCTACCACAACACCCTGGTGGAGCTGCTGGCCGCCTGCACCGAGGGCAAGAACGTCTACACCGAGCTCAAATGCAACTCTCTGCTGCCTCTGGACGACATCGTGAAAGTCGTCACTGATGTCCACTGTATACCAGAGGTGAGAGGTGCTGCAAACACAAGGGTAGTTCCCCTGGAACTACCCTTGTGATACCTGAAGTACTGTACCTCTGTGTTTTAAAAACATGGTTTGCTGTTCAAGTCACTCATGCGCATCCTTTCTGTTGTTTTGTCGTGTAGGTGAAAACGGCCTATGTGAATTTTGTTAATCACTGCTACGTGGACACTGAGGTGGAAATGAAGGAGATCTACACCTCCAACCACATCTGGAAGCTTTTTGACAACTTCCTGGTAGATATGGCCAGTGTAAGTCTGTTTGTGATTTACATACATACTTTGTTAAAGCGGCGCACGCACATATTGCACACAGCGGAGGATAGACTTACCGTATGAAGGTACAGTGAAATTGCAAATGACAAAGGATTTTTGCTTTTCTTTTTGCTCTTTGCTTGTTCAGGTGTGTAACACCACAACCGACCGTAACCACGCAGATTTGGCCCTAGAGAAGTATGTCACAGAGACGGTGATGGCCATTGTCAAAGGCTTCTTCAGCTCCCAGTTCTCTGTCAACAACTCCAGCCTCCAGGTACCCTTCTTTTACACACAGCTGGAGTGTGGAGCGTGGAGAGAATGACTCATTGGTTGGCACATCTGTCCTTTACCAACTTTTAACTAGTTACAGTATGTAGTTTCAGAGCAGACTGCCTGCTTCGATTTATGAAACATCATCTTGTGCTTTAGACATTTGTTTTAATCTGTTCCCACAGAGGAAACTAGTATCTAAATCTACTGTTTATAATTGCTAATGGAAAGAGATATATGTGAAATATTTTTTCTATACTGTGGAGTACATTCAACATAAAGTAGTGTAGTACATTTAACCATGGACTTTAACTTTTAACGTTAATGCTGCAACCCTCAAACAGTACTGGTGTGTTGTTCCTTCTCACCATTATACATCTGATCCTCCCACTCTCTGCCAGACAAACCAGCCCATCTTCATCCAGCTCCTGCAGGCCGCCTTCAGGATCTATAACTGCACCTGGATCACCTCAGCTCAGAAGGCAAACATCGAGAGCTGTATCAAAACACTGGCAGATGTTGGTGAGTGAGTGTTGAATATTGATAAGAGCAGAATGGGCCACAGCTTTGAGGACACTAATAAAACAGACTTAATGTTCATGTCTTGGCCTTGTTCACCTGTGCCATGTGTTATGTTACAGCTATTTGACACCTGGGATACAAAGTATTATTGCTGTATGTGTAATGATCCAACCCAGTCTCATGAGGTTTTGGCGAATATGCACGCAATGGCACAGGGCCCATTACGTGAATACTCGCCGAGAATAGGCAAAAATCCGTGGATATTCGCTTACAATAAATCCGTGCATATTCGCCTTCCCACTGAAAATGACGGAGCGGCGCCGTCTCTGCCGACCATGAGCATTGTGAAGCGCCACTGAGCGAGGCGCTAGCCGAGCGAATTGCCGCGCTGAGCATTGCGATGGTCGGCAGAGCCGTCTCAGCCGCGTCCCGAGTTGCGACATGTTAGGGACAGAATAGTAAATATTAAAAAACCCAAATGGCCCCACCCCCAACCAGCCACTTCCGGTTTGTGAAAAAACTGTCCCAGCCACTTCCGGTTTGTGGAAAAAACACGCCCCGCGCATAGTCACGGATTTTTGCTTTAACTCGTAGTGTATCCACGCAATTCCTAGGTGCCATTCCGTGTATAGTGTAGTACTTTCTGTGAGACTGCACTGAATGATCAGTAGTAAAGAAATGTGCTCTGTTACCATTGAGGGTTTAACACGGGGAGTAATAAAATGCACCTCTGGTTCATTTTCAATGAGGCCAATGTTTTGTGTTTAGAAAATGCATTGCGATTTTGACCTCAAGTCTGGCAAGCTTTTTTCCACGCTATGTGGCACAGTAGAATCTCCACGATAATGCATGTTTATCATTTCCCCATCCGAAAAGCCCTTTAGTTTGTCCCAGTGTCCTTTGGCCAGTGATTACAGGCCATTGGCAATACACAGTATGTTGTGTATTGAACTGTCACAACTTTGCAAGGTTGACCACAATGTAAACAAGCTTCAGCATTTTTGTGTTTAGTCCTTATTGGCGCTTTCTAAATTTGACAACACTATTGTAATTTTTTTCTTTCTTCTGTTCACCAGCCAAGGCAAGATCCATAGCCATCCCTGTGGACTTGGACAGCCAAGTCAACACTCTGTCTCTGAAGGTGCATAGCAACATGGTACAGCGGGCTGCCAAGGACTGGAGGATCTCGGCACGCACACGACCTCGCAAGGAGCCCTTAGGTGGACCTGACTACAAAAACATCATAGAGAAGCTGCAGGTACACACAAAGGCATCTTAATATTGACCTATAGGTTCATTCCTAGGTGTGTCCCAGACTGTGTTCCATTTGAGCTTTGCTTCCTGCAATGACATATTTTTTATTTTGAACATTTGTGTGTGCTGTGTGTATATAGGGTGTTGTTGCCTGTCTAGAAGAGCAGTTCAGCCCAAAGGTGCATGCAGAATTCTCCGTACTAGTGGATGTTCTCCACAGCCCAGAGCTGCTGTTTCCAGAAGCTGCTCGCCTGCGTTGTGAGAGTGGAGCCTTCATGTCCAAGTATGTTATGCCGAAACTAAAGCCTTCACACGCACCATGAGATGCACACACTGAAGGGTGTGCAAGAGCAAGAAGAAAGTTATTACATACAGTCTATTGTGCTGTTCCTTTAGTTATTATGTAGGTTCCAGGCTCTAAGCCATGACATCAGATGTTACCAATACCAACAGTCTATTTTGATATACACTCAGAAAATATGTTTGTGAAAAGCGTACTTCTAACAATTGAGGATTGATTCATTGACACGTTGATTGATACGTCATGCTCACAGACTAATCAAACATACCAAGAAGCTCATGGGCAAAGAGGAAAAACTTCGTATCAAGATCCTACAGACTCTGAGGGAGATGCTAGACAAGAAGGAAAGCTTTGAAGAACCTGTGAGTACTTATGCGGAAAAATCTGTGGTTGAAGCCCTATGAACAGCAGCTGGTGATATCTGCATTTGATCATCAGTTTTCGACTCTTTCAATTCAATTGGCAATGACAGTAAATTGCCAATAGCCTTTCCTGCTGCCTCTTGGGGTGCATTTAGTCCAGCGTGGATGTGCTTACTGCTTAGATGGGCCATGCCCCAGTCGGTGCTCTCTCCCAGGCCTATGGGCCCACTGCCCAGTCGCTCATCAGTACGCTTTGAGCCTTGCTGTGTTACATAACACAGGGAGGCACTTGAGGACACACTGGTTGAAAGAGATTAGATTTTGTTTGTGCCCTCATGGGGGACCGGGGGGAGGGGAGCAGGGCCATGACAATTTGTCATCCTTAATTATCTTATTTTCAATGGTGGCTGCAGCCAACCAAACATTTTTTATGGTTTCAAAGTATAAGTTTGCTTTCATGTTAAACAGAAAGCTTCCAAACAGGAACTTGACTTTGCTGTTAGCACTTACTTAATGGTGAAGGGTATTTTCCGCCATCTTGTTGCTCATTTCAAGTTATCATTCATCTTTGTTTTTAACCGTAACACTAAACCATGTCAGCTTCAAAGAGAATAGACTTTGGTCATAACTTCATAAGCTTGAAGTGGGTAACATGTTGGACACCTGTTAATTGGATGTTACATATTGTATCTATATTTTGATGTGTCTGTTTTGCAATATACTGATGATATATACTCGAAAACAAAAACGTATACACATAAATATATACATATAAATACACATTTTTCTGGAGAAGTGAAAACAATAGTTCATGTCAAAGCCTCGAGTGTGCAGATTCCAACATGTTTTTGTCTCTGCAGGGGAAAGTGTTAAGAAAGTCTCTCCTCACACGCTACTTTGGAAATCAAAGGCTCCACTCCAAATCAGACTTTGGGAGTGGGAACAGCTCATCTGGAGGCTTTGCCAAGCAGTCATCTGGAGGTACAGAGAAATACTACCACTAACAGCCGCAGAATCCTGTCCTTTTGAAACAGAGATTTCCAGGACATTAACATAGAACATGAGAGACAGCAAAATCCTCAAGCAACTATAGATGTGGTTGCCACGTAGTCACAAGCATTTTCTTACTCCTTTCTGGAGAATATTCATTTTATATCATGAATGCTACACTTCCACACAGGAGGGTCCCCAACGGTGGACTCTGACAAGCCCGGCAGTAGTCTGGCGGACATTCAGTGTATGCTGGACAATGTTGGGGCATCAGAGCTGGTCATCGACCTCATCGTGAACACCAAGAACCACCGTGTGTTTGAGGAGAGCCTCCTTCTGGGCATCGCCCTCCTGAAGGGTGGAAACACACAGATACAGGTACGGAACACAGTCAACTCTAGAGAGTTGCAAAATGGACATGTAAAAGGCCAATGGACGGTTGGACCCATGCACATGGTGTGTCACACACACACACACACACACACACACACACACACACACACACACACACACACACACACACACACACACACACACACACACACACATATTATATGCAGTATCCACAAACTCAACATTGATTAAACAGAAATCCAGTATTGAATACGACACGTTCAGACAGAATGAGTTGAATTATTTTTTTCACTCTTCCATCCACGCAGAACTCGTTCTACAACCAGCTGCACAAACAGAAAAAGTCTGAGCGTTTTTTCAAGGTTTTCTATGACCGCATGCAAGTGGCCCAGCAGGAGATCCGTTCCACAGTGTCCGTCAACATGTTTGATGGACCTGTCAGCAGCAGCAGGATAAGAGATGATTTCACTGACGCTACTGCTGGTATCAGGTTAAAGAAAGGTACATTCAGTTAATGATCCACTTTAGTATCGGTTAGGTTAAATAATTCAAATTACTACATGCTTGGTTGAATGCTTGATTCAGCTAAACGCTGAATTCAGCAGTGTGTTATTTCTTGATAATGACTTATCAAACATGGCTCAACAAACATGGGACATTGTTTTTTTGTGTATGCCGATTACCCTGGTGCTTATTAGGGCTTGCTTTCAAGATTAATTTTGAAAATGTCTGGTCTAATAGGGCTCAAGTGATGAAAGGGATCTTGTTTTCGTAGACCTGTCCTGGTCTGTTTCACAAAAGCATAATTAAATAAGCAAAATCCAGGTTTGATAAAGCCTGCTCCGTACAGCCATGTTTATTCCATTTCACTAAAGCTAAGCGAGGCAGAGAAGGAAAGAATTCGTCAAGCCAGGATCATAAAGCCTGGCTGAATGACCACAAGGTTGATCATAGATTCCTTGACCATGCCCTAATTCTGCCTGCCCTCCGTGCCCTATAGGAAAGGACTCAGGACTTTACATGAGGGAGGACATGCGAGGCCAGTTAAAGGAGGCTTCTTCTGCAACCTCAAAGGCCTTCTGTGCCTTCAGGAAGGAAATCGACACAGAGCTGGAGGCTCTTTGTCCTACCGGCGAGGTGTTTGGGACAGAGGAGGCCATAGTGGAGGCTCAGATGAGTCCTGCCATCACCATTATGCAACCCATCCTGCGCTACCTGCAGCTGCTCTGTGAGAACCACAACCCAGACCTGCAGGTACTCTTTTCACAACCGCTGTAATGTAGGTAGTAGTTTGGGGGGGCTGTGGCTTTGGAGGTAGAGCAGGTCGTCCAATGATCCGTGAGTCGGCGGTTCGAATCCTGGCTCCCCTTATCTACATGTCGTGTAGATAAGTGTTCTTGGGACACTGACTGAACCCCAAATTGCTCCCCATTTGCGGGTTGTGCATTGCGTGGTTTCTGGTGTGCGAATATACTGCACCATGTAAAGCTCCCTGGATAAAGTTGCTACATACTGTAGATGCGCCATTTACCATTATAAGGGCATGCGTCCTGGTTGATATTTAAGCAGGTATTATGATAGAGGGTGGAGGCATCTCTGAATTGAACTGAACTCTTGAATAATTGTGTTTTCTGTTCTGAATCCAGAACTTTCTGCGAAACCAGAACAACAAGACCAACTACAACTTGGTGTGTGAGACACTCCAGTTCCTGGACTGTATTTGTGGCAGCACCACTGGAGGCCTGGGGCTGCTGGGTCTCTACATCAACGAGAGCAACGTGGACCTGGTCCGCCAGACCTTGGAGACCCTCACTGAGTACTGCCAGGGACCCTGTCATGAGAATCAGGTAGGAACCAAATTGCTTGACACATATTGACAAATCGATTGACAATTTGTTTTTCATTTGTCAAACAATAACATACCGCCACGCTGATAACATGTTGTTATCTGAAGTGATGTGCAATCAACCGTTGTCCCTCTTATTGTAACCAGTCCTGTATAGTCAAGCATGAGTCGAATGGTATTGACATAATCATCTCGCTGATCGTCAATGACGTCAACCCCCTGAGCAAGCATCGGTTGGACCTGGTCATGTTGCTTAAGGTGAGGAACCCCTGCCTCTCCAAGAGCCCTCGCATAATGGTCAATATGGAGCACAGGCTTTCTTTTCATGAAATGATAGTAGTAGTAAAATTGACAGTAGATAAAAAAGGTCAATTTACATATGGGAATCACACTCTATATTGTAATTTTTAATTTCTCTCAATTACACAAGCTCAGGTTAATATTTAATGCATGAATATTTTTTATTTAATGCATGGTTGGGACTCTCTGTCATCTCTGCAGTGTGCTGTTATTCTGCTTGTAAACATCACCTCTGTCTTGTAGAACAACGCCTCCAAGTTGTTGCTGGCCATCATGGAGAGTCGGCAAGACGGCGAGAATGCAGAGAAGATCCTGTTCAAAATGAGACCCAATGAACTTGTAAGAGCCAATGCAGGACACACAGATGCATCCACAACGTGTCTTGTCTGTTTTCTGGTGAAGTGCAGGTGGATTTTTGAATTGCAGAGCCTCTTGTCTTGACAGGTGGATGTGATGAAGGAGGTCTATGGTCAGGCAATGGAGAGTGATACCGATGACGAGAACCAAACTGACCAGATTAAACCCAGAGATGTTGGGCACAATATCTACATTCTGAGTCACCAGGTAGAAAGTGTGTGTGTGTGTGTGTGTGCGTGTGCGTGTGCGTGTGCGTGTGCGTGTGCGTGTGCGTGTGTGTGTGTGCGTGTGCGTGTGCGTGTGCGTGTGCGTGTGCGTGTGCGTGTGCGTGTGCGTGTGCGTGCGCGTGCGCTTGCTTGTGGGGCTGCATGATTATTGGTACAATTATAATCGCTTTTATTGATGATGCTGCTTGTGGAGTTGGATTGTACGTTGTTCCTTTGCAAGGTGTGTGTTGTAGTAAAGTAGTGTTTAATTTCCCTGTGTCCTAGTTGGCCAGACACCATAAGACCCTGAAGCAGAGCCTGAAGCCTGGTACAGTGTGTGTGCTGGGGGGAGGGCCGTATACACACCATGAGGGAGACGACGCTCTTGATTTCTATGCCAACCACACTGCTCAGATAGAGGTAGGTCTTGGCATCACACGTCTTCATCCGAAGCATCCACCAAATACCAGACCGTTTATCGTTAAGTATCACAATTTCTTCCATAGCAAATGCACCTCAGGTGAAGGACCTTACATAAAAAAGTGCATATAGTTTGTTAGACATTAACAAAATAAATTAACAACACTTCTAATAGTTTGCCTGTAGTAACCTGACATGACTGGTAATGACATGTGTTGGCATCTGGCTCTGCCAGATTGTGCGTCATGACCGCAGCATGGAACAGATCGTGTTCCCTGTCCCAAACATCTGTGAGTACCTGACGGAGGAATCGAAGACGCGTGTGTTCACCACCACAGAGAGAGATGACCAGGGAAGCAAAGTCAACGACTTCTTCCAGCAGTTTGACAACCTCTATAATGAGATGAAGTGGCAGAAGAAGATCAGACGTAAGTCCCTGGATTGTGCAATGAGACTTCCACAACAGGATGATTATAGTTTTATGACTGCATAATGCCCAGGTGGATAATTGTGCATGTATTTTTGTGTGACTGCACGAATGTGTACACCTGTACCTTTACTAAAGCATCCTAATGTCCTTTTCTAAAAGGCAACCCAGCTCTCTTCTGGTTCTCACGACATATTTCCCTCTGGGGGAGTATCTCCTTCTACCTGGCCTGCCTGCTCAACATCGCCGTGGCTGTTTTCTACCCCTTTGGTGATGATGGAGACGAGGGTGAGATGTGCTGAAAGTCATTACAAGTAATAATGAACTCACTTCATACGGTGCTGGCTCAAATCCTGCCTCAATCCACCCAGCTGAGCCCAAGTCTAAATTCTACCAATTCAATTATCTCTTCACTTGATATTTGCTATTTGCAGAAAAGCCAAAAACAAATCTAATGGTAAGCCAGCCTTACTGTATCAGCCACAACTACATCCCTTAAGCAAATGTTTGTATTTCTATAGTAGATCTAGATCTATCCAATGTACATTATACTGCGCATTGAATTTCATCCATACACATTCTCACACCAATGGTGGAAGTAGTAACTACGCAAACTATGGTACGTAGCACTTTCATTAGTAGCAGTTTTAGTAGCATTTTATAGCTGAGCCCAAAGCCAGGAACCTGTGACCATTTTGTACGTGTTGAAGAATCACAAAGCCCTTGGTTGACTTAATGAGTTGATGATGTTGATGTATTCCCATGTCCAGGCACCTTGCCTCCATTCTGGAACGCCCTGCTGTGGGTGTCCTGTGGAGTGTTCACAGCCTTGCTTTATGTCCTCCCCAAGCCGTGGGGCCTGGTGCTCTTCCTGGTGTCTGTCATACTGCGTGCCATCTACACTATGGGCCTCGGCCCTGCTCTGCTGCTGCTGGGAGCCACCAATGTAAGTCATGGGACTTTGTTTTTGTTTTACAATCATGTACAACAGTGGTTTTCAACCTTTTTCATACCAAGACCAACTTTTTATTCAGAATTTGAGCCATGGATTTGATGACAGACCCAAGACTAAAGATTTATTTTTGCCTTCATCCACATTACGAACGAACACTGATGTACAATAATGTCATTCTAGCGTTTAGTTAACTTTTTCCAAGATACTTACTGCTTTGCTGTTTTCTTCATTTTCAGTTGTTCAACAAGGTGGTCTTTCTAGTGAGCTTTGTGGGAAACCAGGGAACGTTTACCCGTGGCTACAAAGCTGTGGTTATGGACATGCTCTTTATCTACCATTTGAGCTATGCCATCATCTGTGTACTGGGCCTCTTTGTGCACGAGTTCTTCTACAGCTTCTTGGTGAGGCATTTCAATCCCATTACATTGATGAGAAAAAAATGTTATTTTTTTGTTTAAATATTACTTTCTCCAAGAGTTTTTCTGAATGAATGAACTGCATAATTGATGATGAAGTGGCATCTGGTTATGTTGCCTTAGCTGTTTGACCTGGTGATCCGAGAAGAGACACTGCTCAACGTCATAAAGAGCGTGACGAGGAACGGCCGTTCTATCATCTTGACGGCTGTGCTGGCCATCTTCCTTGTCTATTTCTTCTCCATCATCGGCTTCCTGTTCCTCAAGGATGACTTCCGGATGGAAGTGGATCGCCTTCCTGTACCGGTATCAGGTCAGAAAACTAGATTTGACTCCACAGAGTCCACACAAGCTAATTGGTCCGTTGTTCTTATTCTTCCTTGTATCCTAAGTCAAAGGTGCACGTGTGTATGTGTGTAAGTAGCTTTTTCAGCTGCTCATATTGGCACCTGCTGCCTTAGTTTACATACTTCCTAAGGTCTTTCTCACTGGTCTTATCTGAGCTGATGGCAGTCATTGTGAAGGGTTTGCTGCTACTCGCAGCCATGTGGTGCCATCCTTTGTAATAATGACCTATCTGGGTCTTGTCATTTAGGAACTCATGTTCATGCCTCTCTTTTCAGTCTTTCATAAAAGAGTGCTTGGTGAGGAATGTATGAGAGACAGCTGCCCGGGTCCCTCGTCCAGTCCTGCTCCTCCTGCTGGTAAGAAAACACTCTGATGGATAGGATCAGTAAAACTTGTTACACAATCGGATCTAGTGTGTCAATATGTTTTATACAGTGTGTATTTGTGCATGGAAGATGAGATAATGACGACTGACCTTATTTATCCCCTATTGGAAAAAGGTTAAAAGCAGGTCTGACATAAGACCTGTGGAATCTCCATAAAAGTTACACACTCTCTCACACGTGTGTACACACACACACACACACACACACACACACACACACACACACACACACACACACACTGGAGGGATGAGACATGTCGGCCTTTGTTCTCCTGTACCGTACATCAGTATGTGGATCATCAGTGACTTCAATCCCAATCTCTCTCTCTTCCTCTGTCTTGTCCTTCTTTCTTGTGTGTGTATCCTGTGATGGTTGCAGATGAGGGGATGGAGAGGGTGTGTGACACACTGCTCATGTGCATTATAACGGTACTGAACCAGGGACTGAGGAATGGAGGAGGCGTGGGGGACATTCTCAGGAGGCCCTCTAAAGAGGTGAGGAACCCACACCTTGCCTGAATGATGACATCAAATACTGTATCATGGTAACATGCAGTACATCTTAAACAAGTTAATTGAGATAATTCAAACGCATTGTTGTCTCAGCTCGACTTACTAATACCAACATACACTTGTGACCACATATCCCACTCGCCAACATGGACAGGACAGAATATGAAATGCATGCACACAAACCACTGATGAGTCAATGAATGTGACGTTGTTCTGATGATATCAGACATTCCTTGGCCAAGATTTGTGCTCCACCAAGTGCAGTGGAGCAGTGCTCCACTTTTTAGTTTGTTTAGAGCAGGACTGCCCAGAAGTTAGATCATGATCTACGTTGTACCAGTAGATCACACAGACCATGCAGGTAGATCACAAGACAGTCCCCTAAAATGTATAGATCTGTAACTCTTGAGCGTGTTAAAATGAAACCAAATGGACCCTTACGGGTCCATTTGGTTTCATTTTACTCTCTCAAGAGTTAAATTATATTTAAGCATCTGAATTACATAATTTCAAGAGCCCACACAATTAGAAAATCGAAAATAATTGTTATTTTGACCAACGTTTTGAGAGCTCTCTTTCCCAATTGTGGACAAAAAAACATTAAAGTTATTAGCTTTGGGTGCAGGAGACTAAACTCTACTTCACAAACTGTCAACTCAAACTCCAAATACTGTTTTCAAACGTCAGTAGTAGCATATACAGGAAAACCTTCCAATTCTTCCCCTCCATTTTTCATTATAAGTGCATTATTCCTAAACACTATAACAGTAAGTAACACCATCACTACTACGTTGTATTTCAAAGTCAAGCTTTCTTGGGAGCCGTGAGTTTTTTGTGTAGATCTTGTTGAGCCGGTCTTTTTGAAAGTAGGTCTCATGTCAAAAAAGTGTGGGCACCCCTGGTTTAGAGCTACTTTACCAATCTGTATAGATTTCAATCCCTCTTTGTACAGTAAAATTGAAATAATTTTCTCCCCTATCCGTATGCTGCAGCTGATGATTTACCTTTGTATATTCTACCTCCCAGGAGCCTCTGTTTGCTGCCCGGGTGGTGTATGATCTTCTGTTCTTCTTCATTGTCATCATCATCGTTCTCAACCTCATCTTTGGTGTCATCATTGACACGTTTGCCGACCTGAGGAGTGAGAAACAGAAGAAGGAAGAAATCCTCAAAACATCTTGCTTCATCTGCGGTGTGTTTATAGTGCTTATTCACACTATTGCAACACACACACACAACTCATTTTGCTAACCCTCCCGTCTTTTGTTTCATCACAGGGCTGGAAAGAGACAAGTTTGACAACAAGACGGTGTCATTTGAGGAGCATATCAAGTCCGAACACAACATGTGGCACTACCTTAACTTCATGGTTTTAGTGAGGGTGAAGGATCCGACTGAGTACACGGGCCCTGAGAGCTACGTAGCTCAGATGATTAAGGTTAGTAGTGTTTTGTTAACACTCAGGGCATTGTAGTATACTTTGATGCTCCTTGGCCACAAAAGCCTGAAGTGCATTGTAAAGTAAAATTGAAACCTAGTCAGCATACCGGTTTCATAGTGTTTGTGTTGTGGTGGATGTCTTAATCTGTTTCCACAGTCAGCAGGTGTTCACCGTGCTTTTGAGAACACTGTGCCCTTCAGCAGCAAAGTTGTGGAGAGAAAATAGACTCTAGTTCACCATCCCATTTTAGTCTCCATATCCTTCGTTGGTGGATGGAAATGGTTGTCTATGCTCACAGAGCACGGAAACGTACAAGGAAATGTACTCCTCATGATGAGACACTAGTTCAGATACCCACAACTGTTTGTGGAATGGATAAGAAATTGAAGTGCCTGTTTCCACCAGCATTTTCCACATTGCCTTTGTCTCATACTCGTCTCTCATGTCTCCTCTTCTCCTCAAAGGAGAAGAACTTGGACTGGTTCCCCCGCATGAGAGCCATGTCTCTGGTGAGCAGTGAAGGGGACAGTGAGCAGAACGAGACACGCTCTCTGCAGGAGAAACTGGAAGGCACCTTCAGCCTGGTGTCCATGCTCTCTGCCCAGCTGCTGGAGCTGAAGGAGCAGGTGAGGTCACGATTCCTCAACAAGTCAACGCAGCCTAGGCTCAAATCCAAATGCGCCGCTCTAAAATGGTCACAAACAAAAAAAATAAAACTAATGATCATGCATTTTCCCTATAATTCCAAAATTCACCCCAGGCAGGTTGGGGGGAATTTATAAATCTGTAATTCCAGCACATTGGGCTAAACACTGCATAATAACATTACATTGATTGAACATCTGGGATCAAGTAATCACTCAATCTGTGATGTCATTAATAGGATAGATCTGGCACATGTTACAGTGTTACACTGTTACATGGTCAAGTGGTGGTGTGATTTGTCACCAAAAGTCTTATCTAAAGTCACAGGCAACGTCAGTTAACAAAAGTTTTAATATATGAATAATAACCTGACTAGCACCAATATTATCATACGTTGTAATTACTACACACACTTATACATTCTCCTCTCTCTTCTACTCACTCTCTCACAAACTCTTTTCTTCACAGATGACAGAGCAAAGGAAGAACAAACAGAGACTTGGTTTCTTGGGGCCAACGCCTCAGGCCAACCACCACATCTCAGCCCCCTGAGGACCCAGAGAAACAATCTGGACACGGTTTAGGACGCCCTGCTGAGGGCATTTACCATGACCCAGATGCACAATCATAGATAATTATATTACAAGAACGTAGGGTTTTGCAAAGTGCCTTGCGTTTAACACAACTGTTTCCTTATGGGTGTACCTTTACGGTCCTATAAAGCACGGCCATGCCTTATACGGAACAAGTTATCTTGTGAATGGCAGTGAATTTGCCATCCATGTGCCAGTGTCATGTGAGTACAATGAGGTGCCACAGAGGAAGGTGAGGAACAGTAGGAAATGGTGTGATGGTCAGGGTGGTACGTTCTTCGATTCCTGATTGGCTTTTAGATTTTTACTGGTTTTATATCTCAAATTAACATAACTGGAATATTTTCTTGTTGTTTGTCTTGCTGCCTCACTCATTAACTTTTATATACTGTTATACATTGCGTGTTTTGACTGTGCACTTTTAAAAACAAAAGAAAGTGCTATAACTGGACCCCGTGTCTGTATGTCCTGTATGCATTTACTGCACCATTTTAATATGTCTTGTCTACAGAATTGTACAGTATATAGTTTATAATACAGAGATGTGAATTAAGATAATTTTATCTCCTGTGTGGAATTTACTTGAAAGGCCTTTTGTGTCTACATCCTATACTGGTACAGAATGTCATGTCGACAGAAGAAGATATAGTTAAAATGCAGTTCAATGTAAAGATTGTTGATGTTGACAGATATTGGCTAATACTACTGTAATATTTACTTTACTGTCATACTATCGTCCCCATTTGAGGATGTTGCTTTTTTTGTTTGTTATATCTGTGCTTTTAAAAAATTGTATTGTAAATCCATTCCACTAGCTTTCCGTCAGACTGCAACTCATTTCAGTTTATCTGAAAGTGTGTGTTTAACCAGCATGTTGCAGGTAATGAGTGTCCATGGATACATGCACATAATAGGACTCAGAGTTGTCCTTCTACACTTTAAAACAAAATAGATGAGTGAACTTTATTGTTGTCCGATGCTATGTTGTAATAAAGGTTTGGAAGAAATGAGACTCCTTATTAGGCTTTGTGTCAGTGTTAGTCCTTTATGCCAGGTACAAATAAATGCACCCCACGTGTAAAATATCAAACCGAACGGCTCCACACCGATCCTAGCCCGGACATGTAGGCTTTCATTTTTGTCTGCTGCGCTAAAAATGAGTCAACCCTTCCGGGTGACATGGTGGAAAGACAATAAAAAATCATTATGGAGTGATGTAAATAGGTGAATTTGACACCCATTAGCCCCATTCTAAGCTTATTTTGGGGTAGGGGAAACAGCCAGGACTGTTTTCACAAAATAGTAACTGGACCATTTTGGGGGAAATAAGTCAATTCCAAATAATGGAGGAAAAAAAATATTCATATATTATAATATTACATTACATAAAAAACACCCAACTTTTTTCTGGTGTCTGATACTGTCCTACTCCTCCTAATATGTGAGGGGCTCATGCTTTTTCACCTATTAGAAGGACAATAGTCACCAGAAAAAAAACACCAGTTTGGTTTTTGTTTTAATATATTAGGGCTAGCAGCTAAAATGAACAAAATATCTAAATACTGAATGGAGTCACTGTCTGGGGTGTTCACATGAGGCTTACTAAACTTACCTTTTTAAGTCAAATATCCCTTTAACTTGTGATTTGTAAAGAGGCCATAATAGAGCAACGCCCTGTTTCTAGACGGGCCGCTTTTATTGTCACGCCTCGGTCCCCCTATCTAATGTGTCCCCCGTTCACACACATGCTGGTCTGGTCGGCGAAACGTGTCCATGTGTTTTCTGATGTTACAGAGTGAATTAAATGTACCAAAAGGACTTCAGAGTGCTGGCTGTCTCTTCCACTGTGATTCTTCGTGAGTCGTGCAAAACCCGGTAAACTAAACTACGTCATTAGATTGAGAGTGGTCGTTTTTGTGTTTGTTTTTCTCTCTCTTACATCAAGTCTCGACTTAGACGAGTTGACAACACAGCCCATATTTTGGCATATGTTTATGGCTGAGTCACGGTGACGTGAGCATGACACCAGAAGGTCGCCCTGGATGTACTAAATGTGTTTATAACAGGAACTTTTATTACTGACTCATCAATAAACACTAATCGATACTGACGTTCAACACAGCGAGAGACAAGATGGCTACGAGCACCTCGATGCCTCAGAAGCGTTACTACAGACAACGAGCTCATTCTAATCCCATGGCAGACCACACGTTTGAATATCCAGTGTGTCCAGAAAGCATGGACTGGTCAGAGCTCTACCCGGAGGTCTTCGCGCAGCCGGGTTCAACAGCCCGAGTGGAGTTTGCAGATATCGGATGCGGATACGGAGGTCTTTTGGTGGAGCTGTCTCCACTGTTCCCAGACCAGCTGATGTTGGGCCTGGAGATCCGGGTCAAAGTGTCGGACTATGTCCAGGACCGCATCCGCTCCTTGAGGGCGTCCCAGCCAGGATGCTACCAGAATATCGCCTGCCTCCGCAGCAATGCCATGAAATACCTGCCCAACTTCTTCGCCAAGGGACAGCTCAGCAAGATGTTCTTCCTGTTCCCCGATCCTCACTTCAAGAAGACCAAGCACAAGTGGAGGATCATCAGTCCCACGCTGTTGGCGGAGTACGCCTACACCCTGAGAGTAGGGGGTCTGGTGTACACCATCACGGACGTGGAGGAAGTGCACGTCTGGATCGTGAAGCACTTCACCGAGCATCCACTGTTCACGCGTGTTCCTGAGGAGCAGCTTGCCGAGGACATCATCGTTAGTCGTCTGGGGATCTGTACGGAGGAGGGCAAGAAGGTGCAGCGGAACGGCGGGAAGAACTTCCTAGCTGTGTTCCAGAGGGTAGAGGATCCAAACAGCTAAAGACCTGACATAATAAAACCTCCACACATTGAGGATCATATAAGATGGATTACTGTTGATTCTCACTCGGTTACATGTCAAAGGCCCAGGATGGACCCATCTGGCTGCTGTCCCCCTGATGCCAGAAAGAGAGACTCACCAGAGAAGATTTGTTTTGTTGAATTGACCCCCACCCTCACATCTATTCATTGATAGCCAATCTACAAGCTCACAGCATGATTCATTGTGGTAATATTAGCTCATTGTGCTGGGGCCCCCCTGCCCCTTTAAGGACCCCATGGAAGTCCCCATAGCCCACTTTGAGAACATGGTAATGATAACTTTATTTAGAGAACTCCTGGCAGTAAGTTAAAACCAATATGTAAACGAAAATGAACACAAACAACAAAATAGAATTGCGCTCAGTAGAGTGCCAACTTGGGCATTCCACACAAGTAGGCCAAAGCCTACTTGTGTGCAAGCAGAGTGAGTGACTGGAGAGCAAGTATCCCGACACTTACGGGAGATAATACTTATAGAGCTTGCTTAATTATGTCATCACGTAAAGCAGCCAATTGGAATACTTCAAGGGGTGGTCGATGACCACGAACAATTGTAGTAATAACAGCATTTGTGTATAATCGGTGACGAATAGATTGATTAAAAACACTGCATAAAGGTGGTTTTCTTAACACAGGAACAGATTGTCTAACCTTACATTCACCAGCAATTCACCTGTGTTCTGTAATCTAGATGCCCATGCAGCAAGGCAGAGCCTGTGTTCAAGGCTGATTTGCTCTGTTCTGCCGGATCTGAAAATGTCACTGCAAAGTGACATTTCTCAGATCCACGGAATGGAAGCAAAGGCCTGATCACCTTGGTAACTATGTTCGTCATAGAGATCATGCCCATTGAGTGTGTCACGACCAAAACACTGCTGTGTCTTATTGTGGACCAACCAACACCGGTTTAGCGAATCGATAGACCGTGCATACAGGAAACTAATGCTGTAGCATAAGCATTACTTCTGTAAGAAAACTAGACAATGAATGTAATGTTGTTTTGAGGCCTTAAACATTGGCACCCATTCATTGTTTAAACATAGTTGTAATTAATGATGCTGTAACATTATAAGAGCGCACCTCACTTCACATGGGTGTGAATTTTATTTAGAGGTTTATTCAACATCATTGATGTCTAAAGCCCTTTTCACACCAAAGGGTCAAGACCGTCTTGATGCATGTCCCTGCGGTGTGATATGTTAGTCTAGTGTTAACTCGTCACTTCCATTTGGACTCAAGGAGTTGCACGGTGACCCTTTGGTGTGAAAACTAGTTTAGGTTGATGAATAATTGACTAATAATTGACAATTTAATTGTTTTTGGCATTGAATATTGGAAGAATACATTTCTGTTGATACATACATGAAGTATGGGCCTACAAATAAATTACTGACATTCGTTCTTTTTTTTTTATTAAAGTTTTATTTTTACACTGTTAATAGCAATACTGATTCAGAAGATTATTTCAGCTTTTTGTAATGTATGAACAATTCTCAATGTGGAAATGATTGTGATGATGGAAAAATAATTGATTACCGTGATTATATATGTCTACTGTATGTGTTGTGACAGATCGATTGCTGAAACCTCTTATCTCCATATTCCATTTATTCTTTTTGTGTTGTTGTTTTTTTGTGTGTGTGGTTTGGTGCCCTGCGTGAGAGGGTTGACAGTTTTGGACATGTGAGGTTTCTGTCCGACGGAGCCTTGTTATTGGGAACATGAATAAACAAACTGAGATGTGTCTTTAGTAATGAAACATGAAGTACACAGAATGTTGTTTTTTGTAATTATGTTCCTAATGTATACCCTCCCAAATAAAATAAAGCCAATTTTAATAAAGTGTGTGTCCATTATCACTGGAATAAGCATGTACAAATACTGTATGTCTATATTGGACATATGTACAAATATGTCCAATATGGCCATACCTTCCGGGATGTTGGACGTTGGAGTATTCTCCACCTGGTAGCACATATGCATGTGTGTGCACATGCATATGCCGGTATATAAATATACTGGCATTAGGGCTTGATGATGAAATTGATTGATGATTTTAAAAAAAGATGGTACCTGATTAAAAAGGAAAATTTCTATCATTTTCACAATGCTTAGTTACTGAGACATTAAGATAAATAAATGGATAACACACGGCTAAGCTACTACTAAGCTAAAACATACCCCCTGTTCTCGATAGGCTACATGAAAACCCCGGTTTCAGCTACAGCACATTCACTAGCTCTCTGTCATCTTTAGAGTAGATTTTTTTAGATTGTTATAAATTCTAAATGCTTCCACGGCCTGGCCTGACCCCTTTACTGTATATCTGTTGGAACCCCACAAAGGGCACTGCAGTCTGCAAAATAGCTGATCGCAGACATCACTCACACACAGGAGACACCTGCTCTCCTGCTGATGTGGGGGGAGAGGGTGGCAGAGCAGCCTCTTGATTCAATCAATTGCGTGCTGCTCTGCTCCCTTTCCACAGAACAGCTAGAGAGAGTAGGGCAACCGTGCCTTTGTTCCTACTGGTACTCTTTTGGAAGTCTTCTTTATCAAAAGTAGCCTGGCTAATTAGCCAGACTAATATCATTGTGAGATGTGTTGTATGCAATGTTTCACTTCCTTTGTTTTTGTTCTCACCCTGTACAGTTCTCTTTCAGTAAATGTGCTTCATGTGATTTTTTGATTTGATGCAACAATAGACTAATGGACTAACAGTTGGTTTCATCTTGTTGCGGGAAAGGTAGACCATCATCTCTGGTTAGTGACAGGTGGGGTGCAGTTCCCTGAAGTCCCTCTGCTTGTCTGTGGAATTGATGTGAACCTAAAAAGGAACAACACCCAAAACTATCATCCTTTTGTTCATGTTGAACCTGGCCTGCCTAAGCATGTAAGTTGTAAGTTTCCTAGAATGCGTGAGATACTACTGCGGTAGTTGAGTTACTGAGTACTGACTTAACAGGATCTGTAAAGTAACTCCATGATAAAGTATGTTCCAATTTCCAATCATTTTACTTCTCCATTTCATCTCAAAGGCAACTTTGACTATACTATAATTATTTGAAAACTCACTTGATGATTACTTTATAGATTTATGTTTTTATTATAAAACACTTAAGACATATACTGTAGAGGTTTTGTGCAGGGGAGGATTATCCATTGAGCATGTTGCCCCTGAATCACTCTG
Source organism: Benthosema pterotum (assembly GCA_039105355.1). Lineage (NCBI taxonomy): Eukaryota > Metazoa > Chordata > Actinopteri > Myctophiformes > Myctophidae > Benthosema > Benthosema pterotum. Next base: position 45,807,553 of record CM076969.1, on the reverse strand, counting down.
ACGGCAGGGAACAATCCTACATACTCTAATTGGCGAGTTAAAAAAAAGGCAATCTACAAGCTCCATCAGCTTGTAGAGCTGCTATTCTCAAAAGAGCTTTTTATTTATTTTTATAAATGCATATTTTTGTAAGTATTTGAATGCTTACTTTTACCTGTACCTGTGAGGCACATCTACTGTATGTGCAGGTTGAACTAATAGTGCCACTTGATCCCAATTATAGTCTTATTGCACAATGGAGTCACACGCCAAAAATAGTGAAATTCTCAAATGCTATAAAGGTGCTATATAAAAATGCACCGTTTACATATCTTACATGAGGCTTGTTCAGGCCCCGAATTGGGCCGTATGCACACAGGGGGCGACTCTCCAAACATGGCTGCCATCACCTGGAGCAGACTCACAAGATCACACTCATTCTAAATGACAGATAAAACATAAGCAAAAAAACAACAAACAATAAATAGTTTAATTCAATGTTGTTAAGCCTAAAAAGATAAAAGACTATGAATTTCATGGATGATAAATGTCTGTTTACAGTCCGAAACACAGTAGATAACCCTTTTTGCCACGATTATCTTTCTCACAGTATGTCATCTGTTGTATGTATTGTAATTGCACATGTTAATCACTTGGCATGTTCTATATTTTGTGTGAAAATAGCACGTCTTTTTACATGATAGGAGGACACCAGTTACAATCATGCAGTATATATATTCTCATACCTGTCTCCACTCCTGTAGGTAGGGCATCTGGACTTGACCGTTGCTGTTCGTATGCTCTCCTTTAACAATCATCATTTCACGGGTGGGGTTGACATAACATATTGGAGCACTTGCGGGGTAGCTTTCTTCCAACCATATGCATACAGGAATGTTGTAGGTAATGCCTTTGTGGAAGAAAATATGTAAGGAATAATTAAGATACTAAATGTAGGTTATGCTTCAACTTTGTAAGTAGGTGAAAGGCAATTGCTACCTCTGTACAGGGCAGGGATGGTGCCCCTTAAACTCATCAAGTCCTTTACAGTGCCATCATTAAAAACTGTAGAAACAAACAAACAAACAAACAATAAAACATTATTTACAAAACAAAAAGCACTAGGCTGTACAGTAAGGACATGGTGATTAATTAATGTGTATTATTATTACCATGTTTATCCACCACTGGCACAAGGTAATTGAAATGGGTCCGTGCAACAAATATTTCATATGCTACATGTTTCCTATAGGTATATTTCTGTGTAAAGATAACAAATAGAACAATCAGACACTAGAAAAGGGTAAATAGTACTGAATATTAAGTATATTACTGGTATTCAAGGTTCAAGTATTTTCTACTATTAAATATTGTGTATATCTGGTAGGCGTACATACAACTATAATTATTAATAAAGAAAAAAATAACAGTGACAATAACAAAATAACAAAATCAATAAAATAAAGACAGGTGTCACACATACAAAAAAGTAAGGAATATGAAAAGTAGCTGTAGGCTTGTTGTAGCACTCAAGCATCAGTATTGTGTACAAGGTTCTTATTCCTATATGTTATAAACATATTTATTAGCTTACTTCAGAGGAATTGTAAATACATCAAGTATAGAGACATGTTCTTACCTTGGGAAGCATTTTCTTAATAAGAACTACACTGTCGCGGGATGACATGGTTACTGAAATACATGCAACACACTTCTTGGTTTGTACTGTATTTTTACTGCATAGGTCACAGACTGAGCGTTTTCCTCTATCTAGGGTTAATGGATAACCAGTCATCTTTACCACCCATGCAGGTGCATAACAGGATAACCTCATAATTATACGAACAAATACATCTGAGCTGTGTAGCAATAGGCTAACGAGACTAGTCTATATAACCTAAATATGTCATGTGAGTGATCCCATAAGTTGTCAAATTATACAGTTAACTATTATAATTATCATCTTTTACATATCATTGGACTAACTACTGCCACTGGGTGAGTTTTTGTGTTGCTGTTGATTTTGAAATCATTCAGTCATGAGAGCCAGGTCAAGGTTCACAGAATCACATCATATTAAAAAAATAGCAGATCATTGTGAGTTATTATAAAAACCTAACTATCACATAAGTCACTGCCAAACATGTATACACACACTCTGACTTCTTGTAAATGGCCTGTAATAAACCTACTTTAAGAGCATTGATGTCAACAGTTAGTTTCAACAACAGTCACCAAACCAGATGGAAGTGCAGTACCGTAAATGGTGCATTTACTGTATATGGTGGCCTTTATCCAAGGTGCTTTACATAGATTGTACATCACATCTACACTCATCTACACTACCCCGAGCCACCGCCGCCCCTGTATGTCCTTTATTACCTGCATACTGTATATAAACTATTAAAATAAAATGTAATTATCAAATGACAGAAATTCAAAATTATGTTTTCAATCTGTACAGAGTGCAGCCACCTGTCCACAATGTGGTGTACAGCACTTCATGAAAATACTCATGGAACTAGATTAGATCCCTTAATTCCAGCTCTAGTTTTCACCTGTGTTAACTTGACTAAAAACTAAATTATAAGCCTATGCATTTCTTTATTTTGAAAAAACGTTTAATGCAACTTATGCGAATGAAGAAAGGTTCATGATTCTAGTATCTATGAACATGGTAATAAATTATTATTTTTTACATCACAAACCAGGACTTAGACTATTAAATCACCTTTCTAAGTTAATTGGAAGTTAAATTTAAGCTGTTTGCATGTTGTGGTGATTAATTAGCTGATTATATGATTAAACCTAAATTGCCTAACATGCTACTTAATTTAATCTCATCAACTGATAGCTAATAGTTGTGACCAATTATTAGCTTATGCAATTGTCTATATCCTGTCAGTATGTCTGGCCTCACACCTTAAACCCTTAGATTTCAATATATGGAGCTGACCTGTCCTGACATTTCATATGTTGATCTTTCCCCATGCATCCTTCCTCTTTGATGTTTCCCTTTGGACCAACACCTGGCCTATCCATTTAAACCCTAGATGGGAACGTCTCACAGTTATTAGTGCCCAGTTATTAACAGACCCAAAAGATCCATTCCAAAGCACCAGCGCTTGCCCAGCAGTCTGCTGTCATCATTCTTTCCTATTCATGGTCTCATCTGTTGTCCTCCACCGATGTCTATAGACATCGAATCACTTGTGAGGTCCTAAACATGGCTGGTGGAGGACTACAGATGAGACCCAAGAATTTTCTGAATGGAATAACACATTTTCCTACAGTGTTTCATAGAAGGGTTGTGGGCAGCTCAGAAATTCATCTCCAGTGTTATTTTTTTTTAAGAAAGATTGTGAGAATGAGTATCACATTATCCAAATTTATCACATTTTCACAGTTTTTCAGGAATAGAACACCTGCCATTTCTACTGGCTTGGATTGTGCTTGAATAGAAAGTGTAAACACTAATGTACATCCGGCCTGTAGATGGCAGTTCTGGCCAATTAGACATACACGTGGCACTGGGACATGTGTTCATCTTGACATCTTTATTCCTGTGCTGTTATTCATTTGCCACATTGTTGGGGAGTAAATACATTAAAGTAAAACATTTGTCAAGTCAGAACTCATTATTACACAATTTTGAAGGGAGAAGCAAGCCCCTCTTTATCTTTGTGCGGAACTCCCATTGTTTCATGTATTGTTTTTCTTGCTTCCCAGCTATTCAAAGTTTCAGATGCACCCTGTGATTTGTTTACCATTTATCCCTTTAGCAACCTGACATTAAAATTCCAATTGAATGCATAGATTTGTTTGGTGTCATCACAGATCTTATATATTGTCGAACACAGGGAGAGAACAAGAGGACCAAGCAATGTCATCATTACATTTTAAGAAACACACCACACTTTTTACCCATGAATAAAAATCAACCCTATAAACAACTAATGCCAGATTTATACTTTGTAGTACGACTAAGCATCCCAATAATAGCAGCTCTACAAGATCAAAAGTGTCCACGACACATGTTGAGTGCTGAAATTTTTTGCTATTTTTGGCATGTGACTCCATCATGTAATGAGGCTATAATCGGGATCAAAAGTGGAAAAAGTGGCAACTTCAACCTGCACGTTTGTGAAAATTGTAGGAAATGTAATGGTGTACTTTTCAACATTTTTCAGCTTCAAGTGTGTTAACCCGTTCATCTGTGTAAAATCAAACAGTATCTCTAACTTATTTAGATACATTCACAGTTTTATCATTTTCTCCCCACCAAAATAACATTTCAAATGAAGTAATAAGACAATCTGAACACCATCTTCATTGATAATATTTCCAAAACATTTCTTTTAGTCATGTGAGAATGAACAAGCTTTGCTATAACTGTACAAATTCAAGCAAGACAAAATAAATGGAGTATCTTCATCCTTCTGAAACTCAGGAAACATTGGAGAGAGTATTTCAAAACATCCAGATACAGTAAGGGCAACAGTCTTCACGCAAAAGAAATGTCAAAGGTCTCTTTTCCATGATATTGTTGAGGATGTGTCCACAGTATCTGGAGATGAAGCCATGCCACTTCTTCATTCTGTTTAACAGATTAATGTAGGAGGGTCCAGGTCGGTTGCTCTCATTTCAATTTGATTTTGGCATGAGAGGAATAAGAGATGAATAAGAGATTTCTTGGGAGACAATTTCTTTTGGAATTAAAGTTTAGTCTCTCCTATATTGTCCACACACAGACCATAATGTTTGTGAGCATACAATGAGGCACCATTCATGCCAAGACATGACAAACAGTTGTAAAGGGTTCAAGATAACAGGTAGCCGAGCGTTCAACTTAATGGTAATGGTAAAGTTCTTTGATGACTCACGCATTAAGATTTAAAAAAAAAAAAAAAAAACTGTCAAATTGAGCTTTCCTCATGCAATGGTCCATACATGCATGCAATGCACATAAACATTTTGACACTTTTCAGAAATGTTACTTTTCTGGGAATAACTAATTCAGTCTGGAAAAACAAACAATTAAACAAGAAATTCTTGTATGAGCAATAAGACCAAAAAAGGACCAGTTGACTATGAGGAGGTAGCCCTAAGATATTCTTACAATAAGATAAAAATTGCCAGTTGCATTAATTTAATCTACTTCACAGAAAAAAGCTCAAATGTGGTTGGCTTTTATATTATTTTAATGGAAATTCACAATTTAAACTGAATAAAAAAATAGCCACAGTGCGTTAAACCAGAGGGTGTTGTAGTGAGTAAAAGAAGGTTTTAGCATTGCTTTTGTCACATTAGACTTACATCTTCTGACATGTATGCCATTAAAAAGAAATAAATCCCATTAATGTAGTGTTTTCTGGGGTGTTTGGTTGGCCTTTCGTAAGATAATGCAACATCAAATACTGTACAGTACAGTGCAAGATTAATCTCCACATTTCTTCAGTCATACACAAAACGATGAAAATGCACAGAACACCACACTTGTCTCAAGTAGACTTCTCTGCATACATGAGGTACTAGCTAGCTAACAGATAAGGCAAGATAAACACAGTCTTTTTCCAAGTAGGTAGCAAACAAATGCAGTTAATCATAGGAGAGCACAAGCTAGTCAATATTAAGGAAACAAAGCAATGCACCTCCAAAACTCAACATCAAATTCATTATTATATGTAAGTTCCACAAATTAATAGGGTGCACCTATACTGGTTATTGTTCCTTTCAAGAGGTGAGGCGACAGTTGTGAATAAAAAGAGAAGCCGTTTGAGGATAGTTTGGTGTATGTAGCCTATTGTTCCACAGATCGTCCATACTTGGAAGGCAGGACTTGTGTGTTACACTCTTGTGAAACTAACTGGTGATATTTATTCTCTTGGGCCCAGGAACTTGAGACCTTCCTGGACCCCAATTCCTGAGCCTTATAAACAGAGGAACAGCACCTGCTATCTACTGAAAGGCTGCAATATGTTGCCTATAGTAAATACCAGCCGTACACACAGTTATCTAAATTAAATCCATCTAGAAAAATGGTTGCCATTTTGTCTGAAACCCTGGTCTGTCTGTGTCCTATCCACTGCATGGCTGTAAAGGGATTGCTAGTCTTCCATTATGAAAATGTCACCTCAGTCTAGCGCCTTCTGTAGCAAACCAAAGAAATACACGCAAATAAGTAGGCGTGAGAGATGGTTTATTCCCAATTTTGTTTAAAATCAGATAATAAACAATCCTATTGCACCAGAACTTACACTAGCATTATCATTTCCCAAAGAGAACCTTTAGAACACAAACATTGGGAGCCACGGGGGTGAAGGCAGCTGCAATCTCTGAACTTGAGTCCATGTTTTCGTTCTTTTTTTCTCTCCATTAAAGCCTCTGGCTGAGTTTTACAGGTCATTAAACATGGCAATCACCTGTCACCTGAAATAAACATCCCTAGTCATTTTAACAGCACTGAGTGATCACTTTCATAACCCTCAGAGAGAGAAGAAAACAAAACATTATATATATATAAAAAAAATCCTCTGTAAAGTTAAACATTTTATGGCCAGGCGAACCAGTGAACAATGTTTAAAATCAAATCATTCCTACATGGCAACTGTCAGACTTCATACCCCTGCATCCAGTATAATGAGGTTACTGCACAGCCACTCTAGAAGCAACAAGGTATGGTGTGGTCAAGCGGAATGCGGTGTTTACGAGTGGGCTCGGTTAAAATAATATCCAGTCCGGTCCAGTCAGTCTTTCCAGGGGGGGTGGGGAGGGATTTAGGCTTTCAAGGTGTTGAGGGGGGTGCGTGATGCCCCCTTTTTAAGACCAGTGTTGAGACTGTAAAACAATAAGTTAGCAGGAACTCAGGGAGCTGTCCAGCGAGATCACACTGGAGTCGACAGTCATTAGTGGTGGTGCTCGTAGGCAAACATGGACCGAAAGAGAGGACAGACCATCCTAGGAGAACCTAGTTCTGCCAGCCGTTTAGGCCAAGGTGTCCAAGTCCTCCTTTCAATAAAGGAAAGGTCTATATGGTACAGTCAAGTGTGGTTTTCCTTGCTTGCGTTTGCTCTGACCACCATCTCTTTTTTGAAAAAGTTTATGTTGGAGTTGTTTCAGCTTTCAATCTTCAAAGTCCATGCTGCCTCTATGCATCGTGCTGTAGATCCTATCCTCACCCTACAACGGTGGGCTAGAGAGGGAAGGAAATGAGAAAGATGTCATTTTAACATCCATCATGTTGCACTGATTGTAAAATCAAATGATAACATTCTTAAAATGCCCAATGTGGGATTAATTCAAACAGAAGTTAGGTTATATATTCATAACAAAGCGTCATCACAAATTAAAATATGGGTATTAACAAATATTGACAATGTAAAGAAACCATTTTGAATAGCATATCCATTGTTCAAGATCTAAATTAATCACCTAAAACATTATTGGCGGTGGAGGAGCGATGTAAGCAGTTTATTATTTATGCATGTGTCACAGATTGATCTTTTAATGATGCAGCTACTTTACTTTATTATGGTCCCCATTAACACTTGCATGGCTATTCTTCTAGGGGTCCAAAAGTCATATGCTTACTGAGAACTGATGAAGAGTGTACAAATGTGGCCAAATGAACCGCATCAAATTAGCATGAATGGCTAGAGCAGTGCTGCCCAAAAGGTAGATCTACCAAAAGATCACACGGGCCATGCAGATCGATCACATGACAGACCCCTAAAATGTATAGATCTGTAACTCTTGAGAGCGTTGAAATGAAACCAAACCTTACGGGTCCATTTGGTTTCATTTTACACTCTCAGTAGTTAAATTATACAACTGTATTCAAACTGTATTCTGAATTATGTAATTTCAAGAGGCCACACAATTAGAATATGGAGAATAATTGTTATTTTGACCAACGTTTTGCCAGTTCTCTTTCCCAATTGTGGACGTCAGTAGTAGCATATTATACAAGAAAACCTTCCAATTCTTCCCATGAATTTTTCATTATAAGTGCATTATTCTTAAACACTATAACAGTAAGTATGGTAACACCATCACCACTATTTCAGAGTCAAACTTTCTTGGGGGCCGTGAAATGGATTTTTTTTTAAATGTGTAGATCTTGTTGAGCTGGTCATTTTGAGAGTAGCTCTCAAGTCAAAACAGTGTGGGCACCCATGGGCTAGAGTATATGCTCCTGTACAACAGGGGCAGACAGGGATCCAATGGGTAGGTTAGAAAAAGTACAGTCAAGTTCTGAGCATGAATTTGTCAATTTTTAGTAAAATGAACAGTTAATGAACACTGAGGATTTCATGTACCGAGATCCAGAGAACGATGACTTACCTGCATCACGATACCACACATCGACAGCTCATACAGTCCTGACCACTCTCATCAGGAGGGTTCAACTTTCTCAGCTTGTGCTGTCTGATCTCCCTCACCAGCGTGTAGAAGGCATCTTCAACTCCCTACACACACACACACGCACATGCACACACACGCACACGCACACACACAGAGAAGAGCTGTACTTTTATAATGGTGTGAGGAGAGTGTAGAGTAGGCAAATATGGAACATACAGAAAGCTTATGAAAGTATTTTATTTTTAAGTTGATAGGCAAGTGTTTGACACCTGAATGGACAAATGGCAAAACTCACAAATGAATGTTCGATTCAATTATTAAACATCATTACCAATTAGCATGGGGACCAAAACCATCTTAGAAAATTAGGGTAATTGACATTCCTTTGTTAAAATAAGTGTTAAATATCTACAAATGTTCCAAAAGTAATCACTGCTAAAGTGTGTTCACTAAGTGTGTTCTATCTGCTCTGCCTTCTTCACAACATGTAAGAAGATGATAAACAAGATGGCATACATTAAATGACATAAGTGCACTTGTATGGTCAGTCAGATGCCTACACTGTGGCTCCCGAATTATGTTAAATGAAATGGTTCTCACTAACATGAACTTTTTAACTAACAATAAAAAAAAAAAAATAATAATAATTGTGAGAAACAAATCTGAATTCTATTACGTTTTGTTTTGTAATACATTAACTTTAAAGTAGTCATGTGGAGTGATTCTGTTCTCGTATTGACTTGCCAATTCATATGTCATGGTACCTATAGCACGAAAGATCTATGAGAAGATTTTTTTTGTCTGTTTCTTGTTTTCATGTCATGAAATTTTTACATTTTGGAGTTAGGTGGTTTCCAACAGAGATTTGTCCTGGAAAGATTCGTGGGTACATGATACAGATGCAATCAGACTGATTTGACTCTCAGACAAATCACGCAAAAAAACAACAACAAACAAATAAAATTTCCTGTAATTGCACAATAGTAGGCCATAGAACATTTGGGCAATTAGCACATAAATTCCTACAGCCTAAGTGAATAATATTCTAAGATAGAGTGGGGTAGGGGTATGACATCATGTGGCTCATACATCCGCAGGGGAGCTGTTATTAGACCCTGCTGTTGCTCCTGCCTCTGCGTCTGGGCGAGGTTGTGTACTCGAGGATGGCTGTGTGTGTACTTGTAATGGTTTACCTGTCGTGTCTTGGCAGAGGTTTCGATGTAAGGAATGCCGTAGGAACGGGCCAACTCCTGTGCTTGCCGCGTGTCTACCGTGCGTGCTGGCAGGTCACATTTATTCCCCACCAGCACCATGGGAACGTCATCAGAATCCTTGACACGTTTAATCTGTTCCCTGTGAAGGCAAAGTGAGAAAAAAAAAGACAAGTTAATTCACATTTTCTATTCAGCCTGGTCGCTTTGGGGTTTGTGGACACGCCCTAGTAGTGTTTATTCGCGTGCATACAGCTTTCTCCTCCATCAGGATCCCTCTCTGCTTCATAAACAACAGCAGAGTAAGCCATCCAGCCAGGGGAGAGAGCTCTAGGACCCTGAGGAGGAGGGCCGGGGGGCCTGCTGGGGCTGGGCTGTGCTGCACTGCTGGAGAAAGGAGGGAGGGGGGAGGTGGACAGCAAGCCGGCAGCATTACCTCATCACCACAGCAGCCAGCCTGAAAGCTAGCCAGCTGAGGGATTGAGTGACTGAGGGGAGTGGGTCAGATCAATCTATCAGCTCGGTCCCACAGGCTCCTGCCTCTGCACATTTCTCCCTGAGCCGAAGGACTGTAGGTTAGGTTTGCTACGGTCGGTCAGCCCCCCTGCATCCGACGCACGGGCTTGAGACAGGCCGCGCAAATTTGATGCATTTTATGACCGCACTCGTCCGGTGAGCTCCTGAGATGACATAGTCCCTTAGTTGTAACTTGCTGCTCCTGCAGGCATGTATGTAGTCTAGTAGCGCAGAATTGAGAATACCTGTGAAAAACGAGTAGCAACTATAGTCCTGTTATGCTGTGCAGCATCAGTAGGTTCACATCCAGGAGTACAAGTGAAAGGCAATGCTTGTGTAGGGAAAAGGCCTAACAGTATGATGGTACACTGTGTGCCATCACTAAGGGTCATTTATACTGGATCGCTGTTCAGGTTTAGCAGATCTGTAAGATTGCACTGAGACACGGTTTGAGCTTGTAGATCTGTGAAGTACTTGTTCCACTGCGTGGAACCAAGCAGAAATTAGCCATTAGAAGCGCATTGAGTTGTAGAGATGTATCACGGGGCTGAGCCGGACAAATGAACAAAGGATCTTTAAATAATGCTCTAGACTAGAGCCTTGACCGGCACCTATTCCTAGCGTGTCGTCTAAGCTCATATGTTCTTTTGTGGGCTGTGTGAATTCTCATCCTTTCCAAGTGATGTCAGTTGTTAGTTGTGTGGAACACGGCACAAACAAGCCTGCGCAAAGACCATTCCATGTGCGGTCACCTCGACATAGCATGTACAAGGTCGGTTGTGGTCAGATAATTCCAACGTTATCACTTAAAACAGGGGTCTTCAACAGGTGGTCCGGGGACCACCAGTGGTCCCTGAGAGGATTCCAGGTGGTCCCGCAGTTAAATGATGGACAGTTGGTAACCAAATGGACCTTTATAGATCTGTAACTCCTGAGGTCGTAAAATGAAACCAAATGGATCCGTTTCATTTTACGCTCTCAAGAGTTATAGAGATTATATTTAAACATCCGAATTGCTTAATTTCTGAGAATTTACACATTTACAAAATGTAAGAATTGTTATTTCGATCAACATTTCGCCAGTTATCTCTCCTAGATTGTGGACAAAAACTAGAAAATCCTTGGTTTTGTGTTCGAGAGACTAAACTCAACATCAAATGGTGGTCCGTGGCTAAAACAAAGAATAAATAGTGGGCCCTGCCCTGGTCTGAAAAAGGTTGAAAACCACTGGCATAAAAGAATATTCATTGCCATCTGATTTTTTCCCCTTCATCTGATCTCTCCTTCCCTTTCTCCTTCTCTGTCCTTGGGCATGCTCCCTCTCTCCCCCCTGCTCTAATTGAGTCAGGATCAATTTCATTGGCAGTGTGCTGTAATCTTACAGTCGGAGGCTAAGCTTTCTTTAGCCGTGTTAAACGCTACAACATGACATCATCCAGTGGCCACTGCAGGGCCCTGGTGCGCGCGCACAACAGCCCTCCCCACCCAGGTTCTATGAGAGCACCCAAAACACACTCTAACAGCAGTGCAAAGCACTTTAACACAATTAAATAAGCGTCATCTGCATTAGGCATCTTTGTGTCAATAGGTAGACAACCTTAGGCATTAGTGAAAACATTGACATAAGGAGGGTGATCACTCGCATGAGTATTTTTGATTTAACATAAACTATGAAAAAACAAATATAAAAAAACAAATATATAAATATAAATATATAAATAATATAAAATACAAATATTAAAGAGAAGGAAAAAACATTTGCATTAACCCAATACCGGTAATTGTAATCAAACCTATACTTGTCAACTAATTTAGTAATCGATTATCCAGACCATCAACTAATATAATGTATATATAATAATATATAATGGTTGTTTGCTGCACTTAACCATAGTTTTCCCAGTGTTACGTGTAACATGTAAGAGGAGTGATCCATTTCTCTTCCCTTACATCTATCTGATGATAGATAGACAGTACCAACTGCAAAGCAACATGACACATAGCAATGATTAATGAGTAATAATAAAAAAAAACATATGGCTTGAATATCTATTATTAAATTGCTGGCACTTAAATACATTTGAGTACTGTTCCTGTCAGAATAAGTACTATAAATACACCATAGCTTTAATTCCTTTTAATTTAGTTGTCTTTTATTTGAATAGCTGTCTAATCAGAAGCTAATAAAATTTATCTTTGAACATATTACTGTATATATTTTTGTTAGTTAGAACATGTCTTAAATACCCTAAAATGACCCTAAAAGTGATAGCTAAATAAGCATCATAATCAGATGAATCGACTCATTGTTTAAAGCGAACTGACGATGAATCGATTTTGAAAATAATCGTCGCACCATGAGAAATTAGAGACGTGCCACTTCCTTAAAATAAATAAAAACCTAACCCCACACACACCTGTATTGGTGAATGTCCTCAAAGGACTTGGTGTTGTTGATGGCGAAGACGCAGAGGAAGCCCTCCCCCGTCCTCATATACTGGTCCCTCATAGCGCTGTACTCCTCCTGACCTGCAGTGTCCAGGATGTCCAGAAGACACGTCTCCCCGTCAATCACCACCTGCTTTCTGTAAGAGTCCTGAAATTGAGATGAGATGAAATAGACATTAAAGGGGAAGTGCACCCATTTTCAACATTCTAATACCGTATGTCATTAGATAGTATACCATAGAGGTGCTTGGTGGACATGATAAAAAAAAAAAAAAACATTCTGTGTTCCCAAGAAATGGAGGTCTGATTCTAATACTGTATGTCGTTAGATAGTATACCATAGCTCGGTGCTTGGTGGATATGATAAAAAAAAAATCCCAGATTCTGTGTTCCCAAGACATGGAGGCCTGAAGAAAACCACTAACATGGTGAAAATACATCTTGATGACATCATCAAGATGTATTTTCACCATGTTCTTTCTTTTTTTCTGAGAGCGTACAAATGGAACCAAATGAACCCATTAGGGTTAATTTGGTTGCATTTGTACGCTCTCAGAAAACATATTGTTGGTGCTTAAGGTTGAATTGAACGTTGCTACTTTTTAAGCACCAACTAAAACAGTAGCCGTTTGAATGAAAAGCTGTAGTGACCGCACATTCTGGGCTAACTCCTTTTAGGGGCAATAAAGCATACAGGTTATTCATAATGGACATAAATGCAGAAGATCAATAGATGATTTGTGTAGTGTACTTTTTGTTCTGTTTTGCATGCGTCTATGGAGATAACATTACTCTAATAGACCCCGGGTGTGGCTATAATATTCAAATGTCTTCTCTGTGTGTTTTTGGTTTCTTCCTGAATGCTGAAAGTCCAATCGTTAACACGCCAATGTCATTTCCCCCTTTAACATACAACAGCTGTGGGTGTGGCTGCAGTTCAGGCGGGTCACCACCCACCTGAAAACCAGGTGTAGTTAAAGGTGCACTAGGTAACATTGACAATGGTCACTCCAGTTTTTCCCCGTGTATCATGGGAACTGCAGTACCCCCATCACTTTTCAATAGAAAACATATTTAAAACAGGCTTTGAGGGCTGAAATTCAGGGAATGGCTTATGTGACAAATATGCCAGTCATAATGGATATCAAATTTCAGATTTGTTTTAATGATTGTGGGTGAGGCCACATAAAAACTGTAAACCTCTAGTGTAATTATCGTTACCTGATGATTAGGGATGCACCGAATATTCAGCCACCAAAACTATTTGCCCTGATTATTGGCAAACAATGCATATTCAGTATTCAGTTTGATTGATTCAGAGCTGGAACCGGATACTCAAAGAGGGTTACCTTTCACAATGACGTGATCAAAATGTAATCATGTCTTTTGCCATAATCAGGTTGCTATACAACAAAGGTACAGCCATGACAAGAATGGTCCAAACATGATAACTATAAATTAATAATATACTGTATATTCAGTATTCGGTTTTCAGCCAACTGTTTCCGATATTCGGTATTTGTTTTTGCCATTTCCCATACGGTGCTCTTGTAGTTGATATTAAAGTTGATATTTAGAAGAAATGCTTGATATGAAACCGTACTATTTTGGTCTAAGTGATTCAACGCTGTGTTGATTTAACAGCTATCAGCACTGATCTCAAATGTGAAATGATGTCCATGCAGCTGGAGATGCTGAGAATGAACTAACCGATATCTGCCATTAAAATACATTCTATGTCCAGATGACCGGCAGGCGGTCAGACGGGCAGTGTAGCCAATGTTTAGCCTTCCAACCCAGCCACACAAACATGGAGTGCAGTCCCTTTGTGTGTCAGAGCATAGGGGCTAGGAATGCACATACACAAAAAGGACATTGTCCGGCCAGAGGCAGGCGTGGTGAGAAAGAGAGAGGGGAAACAGAAGAGAGGACAAAACATTCTCTCTAGCTCTGTCAATTCTTCGCCCTGTCTAAATATTTCTTTCTCGTGGCAAAGACGAATGGAATTGCAAGGTAGTAGGGCAGACTAAATGCTTCACCTCTAAACTAGATTAGGGAACTTCTTCCCAAACCTAGCCTTTTGGTGAATTCAATTGATAGAGTGCCTGCTCATGAATTTGGTTTATAGGGGACAACAGCTCCAGGAGCAAGATGTCAGACAATACCAACATGGTAGTGTGCAGCAGATACCACTACGTACAAATTTCAAGACATTTGCAAGCATACATTGCAAAAAAAGAAAAATCATATTAATATTTCATTGTAAGACCATGTACTTTATATATTATTTTACTCAATATTTGCTCAACACCGCCTGATACCGGACATCTCGCAGCACTTCCAACTCACCGCAATGTAATGTATTATGTATTATATATAGATAATCAGTGTAGTATGTCAAACCCAGATGTGTTGAGTGAGTTAATTTCAAAATGAAGCAAATAGTGATAAAAAAGGTGAATAATGATTCATCCATTAGCAACAATGGTGTCTTTTGAAGAAGTAGAATGTAAAAATTAACATTTTTACTCTCTTGATATCTATAGTGAACTCTATAACTATACACTCGATAACTTAATTCACTGCAGTTAAAATGAACATTTAAGGTCTTTTAGAGAGAGACAGCGGAATCAATTTGCAACTGGGGCATACACAGCAACGGGTGGCTAACGGGCGACGGGTGCTGCGACCGTTATAAATTACGTTGTAGTTGCGACTGGTGGAAACGGTTGACCGTTTTGGCCAACGGTCGTGACCGCTCCCTACTAAACCTAACCCTAAACTCAGTAAAACCTATGTCTAAACCTTAACCTCCGACCGTTATGCCAATAGTCATGGCCGTTATGCCAATGGTCATGAGCATTTGCTAAGGGTTTGCTACATACGCCCCTCCTGCTATTAGAAGTGAAATAAAAAAAAAATCACTGAATTGCAGCCAGTTAGATTTGCCGCCGCCAGTTAGATTTGCAGCGAGATAACCATACACCACACCACCAGTCTGAGCGGAGTCGATGCAGATGTGTGCAGCATATACTGTATATACGTACCTCAATGGTGGGGTCGTATTCGTCCACAAAGTGGTTCTGGATGAGCTGGATGGTGAGCGCACTCTTGCCCACACCTCCAGCTCCCACCACCACCAGCTTGTACTCCGTCATCCTCTGTGCTGCTGCTCACCACACTCCACTCTGCATCAAAGACAAAACACACAGACCACTGAGAGCTTAGCAAGCCTGCCGGCAGAATGACATATAGAACACACAGAATGTCATCAGGTTGAGCTTGAAGCCCAGAAACATTAGCGGATGACAAAACACCAAATCGGATATACTGTAACTGAAGCACTGACATAGGCTGTCATAATACCCCTAGTGTTTTTCTTTCAGTTGGCCAAACGGTATGTTATACAGTTGGCCTATATAGAATATATAAATAACAGTAGTGTGGTACTCGAGTCTCAAGCTCGAAATGCCGTGCATCATTGTGATGCATTGGGTAAATCTGCTGTTGTAAAATTGTTTTGTTGTACCAAAATAGGGATGCCAGGCAGAAAGTGGTTAAAGTGGGAGGCAAGGTTGTTCTTAAGCAATGGTGCAGGCCCATATAAACACAACAGCCCTCAATCTGACCCAACGATTCGCTGTGTGTGTGTGTGTGTGTGTGTGTGTGTGTGTGTGTGTGTGTGTGTGTGTGTGTGTGTGTGTGTGTGTGTGTGTGTGCGTGCGTGCGTCAGAGGGGCTGAGGTTGAGACCCTCAGAGGGGAATGTGAAAAATGTGCTGAAGGTACTCAATGTTCCAATCCTCTCATGCTCATGGAGGGCAGTGAGAGTCTGCATGAAAGCAGCAAAAGAGACAGGCAGAGAGCAGTGTGACACTCACTGGCAGAGTCATCCTCATCACCACGGCCTCACACATTACCAATGCAATGCCTCTGCCTGAACACAACCACATGGACATAGAGTACAGCACACACTAAAGAAACAAACCAAACTATTACTAAAGTGATGTCCAACTCACAATTTCTGTGGTAAAATAATAATTACGGCTACCTGGGCACGATGCAAGTAAAAATGTTGTCCATCCCTTTTGTGTTACTTCTGTTTGTGTGCGCTACTTCAGTGGACTAAAAAAATGAGGAGATTCCTGATTGTACGTTGTATAGCACGTGATTAGATTATCACAGAGTTATATTGGTGACATATCGGATTAGTTCTGAACTTAAGTACCATGATTTGTATTATACATTATATACAGTATTGTTTGTTTGTGCAGTTGTTTATGTACATTCAGTTATTTGTGAGAACCATTTATGCCCGGGTAGGTATTTCACTCTGGGTTGCCTGTTATTCAGTGCACAATACATAAATACAGTATCTGTATCATACTGTATCTCTACTTTTGAGTTGATGGCAGGTAGCAAGCAAAAATCTAAATCCATTTGATAACAGTAAATCAAATTAATTGTGTTCCATAAGAGCTGAATTGATATAGTTTTGCATGACCATACTGCTGCCTGGAAATGCTTCCATCATACAGTTTGGAGCAAGGAAGCTCTGATCATGACATTATCACAGCTTCCACGATAAAGCGGAAGTGAAGCCTCCTCCCCACTTCCGTTTCATGTTTCAAGTTGCGCAACTTTGTCCTGATAGAAACAGAAATCATATTTTAGGTGAACAGAAATGCCAGCTTCTTGCTCGGATGTCGGGATTGCGCAACAGTTGTCTGGCTACACGCGACTACTACTAATATAGTGCTGGCCAGGGGGAGGCCTGAGGGAGGTCTGGTGAGTCAATGAACAGAGGAAGTAGTCATATGGGTGGAGCTGACAGATGTTGGTCACTGTGGTAAGCGATGACATCATGTGTGACACATCGATTACCAAACGACAAGTACATCTGCCTCCTGGTAACAACTTGATAATGCACTTCTGCCACAGCAGATAGTCATGTAATAATGACACTGGTCGTTTTCCATTATTGAAACAAAACAGGCTGCTGATCTACTGGTCATGTTTCACTGAAAGATTCTGCTCCATCGAGTTGGGACAACTATGTCTCCAAGAAGCAGCTGAACCGTGTGAACCTCTTCTGGACATCTCATTATAGGGTGGACATTCAGCGATAGCATTGTGACTTGGTAGATGTGCCTTTTTCTATATTTGATGTACAACGAGATTATATCAATATCTTTATACCAACCACGACAGAAGCTTTCCTTGGTAATGACTTCAAGTTGACATCATGCAGAATGGCATTGCAACGTCAGCAATGTCATTGCTCGTGACAGAGCTCATGGGGAAATAACTCGGAAATCCTGTACCTTTCCATGACATGGCAGACTAGAGAATAGAAGAATACCAGGTTCAGTTTCACTTTCTGCTTTAGAGCGACAGTCAAAAGTAAACTCCAGGCATCCTATTTATCTTGCACAGCCCCACATTTCAGCCACATAAAATATAAATATTTCCATTTTACAAGTGAACTGCTCAGACTCAAGGAAGACGCACAGTCAAGTTGCACTTTTGGCCAACCCATTAAAACCCGGAAAGCATCTGTTCTCATTTTAAACTTTTGAGTTAAGCAATTCAGAAATAGCAGATATACATGCTCACAGCACACTTGCACGTCGGCTAAAGTTGGAAGAATCTGTAGACTCTGCCTCGGGTGTTAATGTGAATTTATATATTAAGACTAGCTATGTAACAAATGTGAACATTTTAGAGCCCTATAAGCTGAACCCTCCCTCAACGTTATGCTGCATTCCCAATGACATCAATGTTACAAAAGGAGTCCAACCGGGACATATTATCCCCCTCTGGCCCTACTATCTGTATCTGCCCCACCCTGACTTTAACACTGCCGTCATAAATAGAGATCTTGCTGTCACTTAGGAATAGAAGATCCATCTGCTATGTGTCCAGCAGAGCAGTCTCTTCATCAGAAATGGATGCCTTCATGGCCTTGTACTGTAGTTTATTTCCATCCTACAGTATCTTGTGTGTTGTGCATTGAACAAGGGTACATCACAAGCACATAGAACAATGTTCACACAGTCTTGCCTATGGGGTGGGTCTACATATTAAATACTGTAACACCTACAAAACACACTATGTTACCTGAAAGGATTTAACAGGCCCTTACATTCATATGACATCCTATAATATAATTGCCTGTGCATTTAGCAAGTCAATCCCACGCAGCATACAAAAGCATAGCATGGCTGCAGTCGCTGTAAGTAGTGCTGCCGCCATACTGTGTAAAAAGCGGAATTGTGGGGAAAGAGAAGAGAAGGTGTGGGGGTGGAAATGGTGAAAAAAAAACATTATGACTGATTGACTGCGTCATTGGAGTGCTAAAAAAAAGTTGAAGTGAGGTCAACAGTTACTGTGTTGCAAACGTCAGGCGTCACTTGTACTGTACCTTCATGTATTCAGCTTAATTGTCGCCAAAGTAGCATTAGACCAGGTGACCATAAACAGCGTTTTGTCTCTGACACTATTTTTTTATTTTTAGAGGGATTCCCCTCAGAGTCAAATAAAATGGAATGCCTTGAATCCTGCAGTTCAACCTCTCCTCAGAATGGGGGGTGGCTCACTTGAAAAGGTTGAGAACCAACTGTATACACTTGACAGAGCCAGATGCAATGGATTCAAACTCCCAGACTCCACAGTGGTGCGTATTCTTGACCAATGTGCCACCCGAGCACAGAATGGAACACTCTTGACACACACACACACACACACACACACACACACACACACACACACACACACACACACACACACACACACACACACACACACACACACACACACACACACACACACACACACACACACACACACACACACACACACACACACACACACACACACACACACACACACACACACACAGTTCATTGCCTTGAGGAGAGGAGTAACAGGTGACATCAACATGGCCTCAGGACGGTCTGAGCGACTATGACACACAGAGCATCCAGAGAGAAGTCCTTTCACAAGTTTAATGCTGTGGCACAGAGTCAGAAACAACACACACAAACACATACACACAAAGTCCAATATTTACCCCTGAGTCTTGGGTGTGGTGTTGTATATTAATAAAAACGGAATATGTGTACACCTCTTTACACCTGTGTGTGTGTGTGTGTGTGTGTGTGTGTGTGTGTGTGTGTGTGTGTGTGTGTGTGTGTGTGTGTGTGTGTGTGTGTGTGTGTGTGTGTACGTACGTGTGTACGCTGATCAGGCAGCAGACTTGCTGATGAGTGGACTCTTGGCTAACTGATGTTAATGATTGATGGAAAAACGGGAGACTTGTTGCTCACCAACATACATAACACACATTCACACCACACACACACACACACACACACACACACACACACACACACACACACACACACACACACACACACACACACACACACACACACACACACACACACACACACACACACACACACACACACACACACACACACACACACACACACAGCAGTAAGTGTGTTCTAATGGAACAGGTAGCACTCCACACCATCACCAAAGTCAACAGCAGCCTTCTTGTAAAAACACCCCGATGGCTATAATTCTCAAGCACAACAGGAAGAGAATTACGCCGACCCTTCAATCTTGTGGCCAAACATTTATCTTCCTTCTTCCTCATTGTAAATAAACTAATCTGGTATGAGGTGGTGTGTGGTGCCCAGAACCAGTGGTGAAGAACAAGTACCAATACTTCAACATTTACTGGAGTAAAAAGTACAAAAGTACTGTATTGGCTTCAATATGTACAAACTACTTCTTGTACAGAATGTCCCATTTACTGTTTGGAAATGTATAATAATCTTTTAATAGCGACTATACAAGCTTGTAGATCGGCTATTATGTGCTAGTATGTGCTATGCAGAAAGTAATGTCAGAAAGGCATGTCACGAAGCTTGGATCAACCAATCCAGGATTTTAGCCAAAACCAGGCTTGTTAAATTCTTCTCTGTACAGCCTGTTTCATTCTGTTTCACAAAAGCCAAGCAAGGATTAGAATGGGCGGATTTAGTGAATCAGGATCATAAAGCCTGGCTGAATAGACAGCCTGGCTTTTTCTCACCAGACCTATTCGGTAGAGCTCAGATGTATTGATCCTTATTCTTTGTGGGGTATATTATGTCAGTTTGCATCTTTAATAGTTGCATTACTGCCCCCTTCTGTATATCCCAGTACAGTAGCTTCACTAATGCATTCCCTGTTTAATACAGAACAATAAAAAGTAAGGCAACATAAACCCATAATAATTGAATAAGTGGATAAAATGTTTGGTTTGTGATGAATGTGATCCGATTGACTGCTTAATGAACAGTAAAGACATCTGGATTAGGTTAAACCTAACCAAGCCTCAACATATCCAAGTAAACTGGCTAAATTAATCTGGCAGGATTAACAAGCTTTCATGAAAGCTGGTCAATTCGCTGAGCCAGAACATATTAAGCCAGGATCTGTGTTAAATCCTGGTTTCATTTCTAAATAATCTGTGAAACAGGCCCCAGGGCATGTGTGCAGACACAGATGCTGACACAGATGGGGACAGGCAAAGCGACTCACATCAGGAGTCAGGACTAGGAGGGCGCTTAAGCCTGTTATTACTGCTTTGTTTAGAGCAATCAACGGCAACAGTCATACTCTGTATGTAGGTGCTACACTAGATGCCAACACAGGTTAAGTAAAGTCTCAATGTGGGTTTAGACTCTCAGAGGGCTGAAATGTACAGCCTAATGTGCAATTTTTACAGCTATTTTGTTTATCTGAGGGGGGAGAAAGAGATAAGTTTAAAAACTAGGCCATGATGCTGGGTCGATTAATTATCCAAAACATTACATATGGTGAGGAAAGACTAAATTAATCTTTGATAGAGAGTTGCTGTTGTGCCAGTGTGGAGTGCATGGCTGGCAGGCAGGGACACAGTGCTGTGTCCTGTGCCCAACCAGGTATTGGGGCCAGATGAGGACACAACCACACTGGGACCGGAACTGGTTCTTTTTCAGACCAAGTTTTAAAATCACTGTCAGAGCTGGTATACAGACTTCTCTCTGTAGTCTCTGAGTGTGTGTATTGAAGCAAGTGGACCCATAAGGGTCTGAATGTCCATTTAGAACCCCATATAGTGTATGTATATACTATATATAAGCAACAAGAAAGTACTCTTTGTTGATCAGGCTAACGTCACAGAGTAACCTACTCTGTGACGAAAATTATAATGGTTCCCTTCCCAACTCCAATCACGATGTCTAACTAGTAACTAACCACTAACAGTAATAGAGCAGAGCTTATATCAGGCATCTCAATAAGCCTCACTTCAACTTCATTGTCATATCAGAGGTTTACATGCAAAATGTGAACCAATTTGCCATTAGAGAACACAGGAGAACTTACGTACTCAGTAAAATCCTCAGTATGTTGCAACAGTTACGACAAACTTGTGATTTAAAAAGATTTTAAATATTTCAGACACAAAATGGGATTAGATTTGTTAATCTATAAAAAGGTTGTTATTTATTAGTAATTATTAATAAAAAAATAAATTAATACCATACTATTCACCTATAAAACTTGAGGAGTACAGTGCACAGCCACGGTGCTGTCCGCAGTAGTCCCATGACCCTCTCCATTCCCCGGTCCACTAAATCTTTGCATGGCTGCGCCCTTTTGCTCAAGGAGTGCTCTATGTCTGTGTGTAAGGTTATTTATAGCTCCCCGCCACCTCCAGCCTGGGAAATTAACAGTTCATTTTGAAACCCTAGAGCCTTGCCTGGACCAAGAGGATAATCTTACATGACAGCTTACAGAGGGTGCAAGCACAGCACAGCGTAGCAAGGGAGGGGTGATGGGACAAAACTAAAGAACGGGGGGGAACTATAGGTGAGGGAGAGAGAGAGATGACCATTTCATAAACCAAGGGCAAAGCAACCGACCACGAGCGGCCGACCAGGAAACGGACAGGTTGTAAAGAAAAATCAAAGCTGGTTTCCTGTTGTTTTTTAAGTCATTTTTTGCCAGACAACTCACCTGTGTGGCTACTAGTGTATCTGGTCGTCACAGATGTCCTGGTTATGTTCATGACATCTCTTTTTATTTCCATGATGGCACAGAGCATGCCTCTTCTTTAACCTCACACAGAACCCCTCTTTCAAAAGAGAACACACGCTGTGTAAGGAGGAGGGCACAAGAATGGCCGTCTTTCTCTACATGCATTCCACTCTCCATTAAAGCGCTTAATTGGTTAAAGGATCCATACTGGCAGAGCCACAAGCCCACAGTAGGGATAATAGATTTTTAATGGAGCGATGATGGTAAGGGGAATCTCTCCAGGGAAGTATCACAGTCAAATACTGAGAGACCAGGACCCATCCTGGAGCCACTGGAACCCACCACCTCCTCTCTCCCTCCCCCTGCGCCTCCCATGACATCATCCCCCTAAATGGCATCCAACCATAAGTGATGACAGCCAGCTGAGGAATCACTGTTCTGTTCTCTATAGGCAATAGAAACACAAGGTGGTAAGGATTTCACATAATTCGGAAACAGAGAATCTACTAATCCATAGATGGCGGTGGAAATACTCTGGCAATTAGCTCTGCAAGTCCAGAGTAGACCAGTTCCAGTCTCACCATCCCAGGTGAGAATGCATCAAGCATGTATCTTGTGCATGTAGCCTATGTGCCATGGCTACTTTGAAACCATACGCCCTTTGGTTGAAGAGCTGTCTGAGTGACCTTTACCCCAATGGGTTGTCTGTTCAGGTGGTGGATGCAGCAGCAGTACAGATGAAAAGCCCAACTGAAATCCCCCGGCCCCCTGGCCCCTACACAAAGGGCTGCCAGAGAGAGAGAGGGCCTCAGAATTCATCAGTGGTCTTGCGATCTGACTCAGAATGGGACAAACACCCTATCTGCATATGTCGTTAGAGGGCATGGCCACCAATCGTGGTTATATTTTGTAAATAACATTTTCTGTTTGACTTTTACGTTTTGTAAATAAATTACACAGATGGCCGATATGACTAATAACATAATAACTTCAATCTCACATGCTGTGATGCATTGCAAGCTTGATTTTTTTTTTCATGCCATATTTGCCTAAATGCCAAAATAGTGATGCAAAGTTGAAAGCGGTAAAGATCATGGACAGTGGACACTGTGGAAATAATGATGGTAACAACATTTCTATTAAGTTCATCCAGTTGTTTAAGGATGAATGGAAACAATTCTAATGATAAAATGAAAAATAATAGTGATTAGATGTAAAATTCCTATGTACAGTACAGTACAGTAGCCTCGACACCCAGGCTTTCATTTTCGTCCGCCTTGCGCGAAAACGGAAAGCCTGGACTAACGCGCGTTGGAAAGTGGCCTTGAGGGGAGTGTCAACCTTCCGGGGTGGGCGTCGCTCTAAATGATGTGACGTAGAACAGCAGTGGACGGGCGTGGGAGGGGCCGGAGATGACGACACATTAGTGAGATCAAATCAGAGCGCCGTGTGGATCCCACGACACCCCCGCCCCCCAAGGCCAAAATCATTGAGGGCTAGACCAGGCTAACAGTACAGTAACACCTACGCATTGTTCAATAAAATAACTCAGGAAGCAATCTTTGAGATGCATAACCATATGGTAGCTGTTAGTTAACCGCATTTATTTGCAACTTTCCAATTTTTTTGCAATATTTTTTATTTCAATATGTTATATGGGTTGACTTGAATCTAATCTCATAATTCAAGCTTTTCCTATAGCTGTAATGTTGGCGAGTTTAACGTTGTCTAATTCCACTAAGACACCCTAAAGGGCGAGGTCATGTGCACGTGTCCACTGAGGTGACGGCAGACTCCTGGGCGCTGCCGCTTTGGTATGGGGGTGAGATCAACATATGGAATTAATTTTGTACTGGCCATATATGGAGTGTACAGGGTCTGATGAGTGCCTAGGGTTTGAGAGCAGATGTAGAATTGCTGGACAGCTCCATATGCAGCTCAATGTGATGATCGAGTCTCCTTCATGCATGGCTAATGGCTATCCAAGGTTTAATGTGGTCAGCGTCGTGATTTTCACATATCGAGAAGACCTATACGGAGCATGTCATGAGGCGTGATGGACAAACAGCCATATATGGTGATGTGATACGTCACAAGGTTTTTGTGCATCACGGACGGAAATGAGAGCCTGGGTATTGAGGCTAGATGCTAGTGAGAGGTGCAGAGAAAGAGACCGTCACCAGCCAACATCCACCATCAGCCCTCTAGACAAATAATCTACCCTCCTCCTTAATCAGCATCCACTTAAGGAATACACAAACAATTTGCACAGTCAGCAGCATCCAAGGACACTTTCTGTTCTGCAGTGCAGTTGCAAACATCTGGATGGAATGGAAAGTGTTTGTAATGTTGAATTGTCACAGACTTACAGGTAACGCTAGACAATGTCCAGATATGTTAAATATTTATATCACACACTGACTCTAACAAAAATACTTGTAATAATGCAAAGAAGTGGCATTGCAGGGGGGGGGCATTGATATGATTATTATATAGACTATTATATACACTATATAGGAGGGGAGAGTTTGAGTATCATAAGTGGTCAGCACGATGTTTGACAGTTGGACCCATGCAGTTTTCTCACCCCCCCCCCCCCCACACACACACACACACCACTGCTTGAAAAGCACTGGCCTTCCTGTGTCAGTGGCAGAGCAGTTTCCCCAAATCAAACCCGTCCAAGAAGAAGAGGTTGGCCTTGCAGGAGCGGTTCCAAACGCCTTGTAATGGAATGCAACTTCCGCAGTGCTACATTCAGTTTGTGTGTGTGTGTGTGTGTGTGTGTGTGTGTGTGTGTGTGTGTGTGTGTGTGTGTGTGTGTGTGTGTGTGTGTGTGTTACGGGGCGTCACCCTGCCTGCCTGCCGTGTGTCTGCTCAGTCAAACAGCAACACATCGTCACTCTGGTTTGGCCTTGCTACAGTAGCCTATCAATGCCTGGACACACATCATCACCAAATAGCCTCCATAACAGGCCGCTCGTTCATTTTCTATATATTGTTCCAATTACAAATGGTTGAGAGAGCAAGAGAGAGGGGGGGGGGGGTCACAGCAGTGTGGGACCCATTTTCCCCCTGACAAGTTTCAAACACAGAATTACCGGCAGCTCACATAGATTTATATTCTACGTATGTGCGTGGTTTAGAAGTATGGCATGACTCAGTCATGATGCATTGGTGTGCGACCCCTGCCACCCCCGCCTGCCCCCCCCCCCCAGAAACCCCACCAGAGTCGCGCTTATAAACCGTCCATAATAAAGGTCAGAATTTGGCTGTTTAAAGGGGAACTCCACCCATTTTCAACAATTTAATATGTCATTAACATACCTCAGAGATGTTGTGTGGACATGATAAAATGTTCCCACAATTCTGTATTTCCTAAAAATGGAGGTCTGAAAAAACATTAATAATTAATAATAAGTTAATGATTTTTCTTTCAGACCCCTTTTTGAAATGTTGAAAATGGGTGGAATTCCCCTTTAAGTGCTGCTTTGCCGTCGGTGCGTCAATGATGTCGTAATCTAAACCAACACAATAACAGTCAAACTGCGACCATCTCTCCGTTGCAAAACGCGCAACGGGCTCGATCGCCCGATAACATCCATTACCAATCAACACAATACCACCCTTTATTAGAAAACACACTTACGCCTGCCTTGCTTCTTTTATACAGTGGTTTTCAATCGGTGGTCCGGAGACCACCCGTGGGCCATGAGGGGGTTCCAGCCAGGTGGTGAAAATGAACGGGTACATTGGTTTCATTTTACTCTCAAGGGACAAGAGTTAAAGATCTAGATCAAGAGGTCCATTTGGTTTGGTAACTCTCCATTTAGCTGAGGACCACTCTATAGTAAACGACAATAAACTTAAATTATTGTCAAACATCTGCATGACTCAATTTGCAATTAACTGCCAGTTAGCTCTCCTAATGGTACAGCATCAATACAGTACGGAATTGTGGACAAATAGAAATACGAATACCCAATAAATAATGGGCCTTCTTGACAAGAAACGGGATGAAAACCACTGATTTATACTACCCTCCACAACTGGTGTCTCCGAAAAACAGATCTTCGTTGCGAGGTAGCCTACTGGATGTCTGGCAGCTTGTTATAGTATAGATCTGTTATTTTTCGGCAATACGGAGGACACCCAGCCCAGTCCAGTCGTATTAATACGGAGTGCATGAATGATATAGTCGGCGTTTTTTTTTAGGTGGAGCGACGTGTTAGTTTCTATCCGTAGCACGCCAGGAATGCGCTGCTGCATACTTACAATAAGCAGCGCTCCCAATCACACGGACGGCGGGCGACGTGTTGTTCCTGCCAGCCAGATAACAGCAATGTTGGTTTCAACTCTGTTGCTTCTTCTCCGATCAGATCAGACCATGAAACACAGTCAGTAACCCACCACCACGATCCTTCTCTTCTCTTCTGGGCTCTCCCCAAGGCGGGCAGGGCAGGGCAGAGACACACACACACACACAGAAGCTCTTCTTCTTCTTCTTCTTATCGCCCCGAAAAATAGTAATAATAATTGATACAAATAATGACTTATTCAGTCAGATGCGATTCATTCGTCCAGAGTGAGTAGGGAAAAAATCCGCCCGCGTTGAACAATGTGCTTCCAGTGAGAGAGAGCGAGCGAGAGAGAATTGAATAGAACGGAGAGAGAGAGAGAGGATGACTGTTGAGCCCACGCCCAGCTCTCTCTATCAACCATAGAACCGCCCCAGCTACTCCACTACCGTACCGGAGTGTAGTTAGTGTAGGCGGGTTTACTAAGCAGAATTTAAACCAAAACAAACATTTCAAACAAAATAGCCCATATATATTGAAATATAATAATGCGTTCCTTTAATAATTAATAGGCTTGACAGATACAAACGCGACTGTGTGTGAGGAAAAGAAAGTGCCTGTCCTGCCGGTCTATCCGAAGAGGAAACATCAAAAATGCCACTGTCCGATTGATTCACCATTTGATTGATTGATTCACTATTCTGAGCATTTGTTTTTCTCCTGCTTTGGGGGAGGCTGCGGGCATAGCTTTTTGTGAAAATGTGTCACCCATTCCACAAACACTACATATCCCAGGGAGCCTGGCGGCTCCCCGCACCGTATCCAGGAAGTCCCCTGCCGTCGTCAACCAAACTTTTGCCACTGTGTTTTGATAGTTTTGATCCTGTGGTTTGTATGTTTCGCTCCTTGTGGACGAATGGTTTGTCTTGCATTTCGCCCTTGACATGTAGGTAGGCTATTGCCCAGGATTTTAGACCACACTTGCTGGACCGAGTCAAATATTGTGAAGGTAAGGCAAATTAAAGTAGACGTGGTAGTGATCAGTCACGTAAACTTGACTGGCTGGTGTGACTAGTAGTGTGGCTAGTACTAGTACAACGTCTCTGGTGGTGATATAATGAAGCGAATTGGCTAATAACTGCACCAATTAGGCTACTCAATTTCAACAATTGTGTAGATTGTTTTCAACGAAAGTGTTGAACCGTTGTGTAGATCATTATTTATTTGTTTTATTTTTATTTTTTTATCAGGTGCCCTACCAAGGTTAGCAGGCAGATAACTAGTTGCTATGTGAAAAGAAATATATACTTTTGTCCTCCATTTCAGGTACTTGTTGTGAGACATGAGGGGTACTCATGAGTCCATGCCTCAAGCACGACCTGGCACAGCTCGTGTGCTGGTGACTGAGTTAAGTGGATCAGGCCAAATGAATCCTTCACCTGCTGGATATGAGGACACAGAAGCAACAGTGGAGCTGTACCTGTCTCCTGCAAAGCTGGTGAGAACTTGGAGACCCTAACTTGGAATAGCCTATATCAGTCTTTCTCAACCTGTTCCAGCCACCGCCCCCCAAAATGACTTACCCCCCTCGTTGGGGCATACGGCTGTCTGCTGCAACCCCCCAAAATAATCATAATTTCATAGGGTAACATCTACCTATAGGATCAGCTTGGTGAGTGGTGAAGTAGTGAAGTATTGTGAAATACTACGTCACGTTTTAGCAATTCTGTGTCGATTGCTCTACAAATCCTTATAAATGCTTTTGTAAATGGTACTGTAGCTTTCCAAAACCCAAAGTGAGTCAGAAGCCATTTGAGTGTCAGACCAATTTTGATGAGGCAAGACTGGAGTAAAAATCCCATTTGAATGGTGAATTATGTTACCTTTCAATATTACTTAATATTAAGTCATTCAGGAAATTTTTAAACCTTGTTTGAGACAACCAAGTCTGTCTAACGATGTCAGTGGTAGGAAAAAAAAAAGAAAAAGTAAAAATGTAGCTACTTTTAAATTAAACATTGTTTTTTAATTCCCCATCTCTGTGACAATATCCTAAACTGCAATGACAATTGCAATTGCTATTTTTGTCCTTCCCAGAAATCCTTGTGTGGAACTCAGGACCTTTCCCAGGTGACCTCATTAGAGATTAGTGTGGACACTCGGGACAAGACATTGGATAACTTTGGTAAGGACCCAACAGAAAGTCACAATTCAAGGCTTCCGTAATGGAAAATATGATGTAATGTTGGAGACTACCTACGCACCTTTCCACAGAACTGGATTGGCTGTTGTTGTAGTGTTTTGTTTACAATCAATGTGATAAAAATCACGTGTGAAAACGTATGTGTCATAGGAGAAATGTTGTTGAGATGGTGACAGGTGCTGATGTTTGATGAATAGCAATGCAGCAAACAAACCAGATATGAGAATATAGTGTGACACACAATGAATTAAAGAAACACTTGCACATGCGTGTGTGTGCGCGCGCGCGTGCGCACACACACACACACACACACAGACACCATGTTCATGCCCTCACAAAACTCAGCTCTGTATTTGTATTCACAGTTCCACACACAGTCACTGTAGTATTAAAGGCCTTTACATGCCCACATATAACAAAGGAAACAAACAACACCCCCTGTCCTTAGACCCTCAACTGGGCAAGGAAAAACTCCAAGAAAAAAAGCCATGACAGGAAATTACAAGAAAGAAACATCGGGAAGGTTCCAAGTGGGCAATATCCAAATGCAAAACAAACAAAAGAACAAAACAATTAAATGTCCGTACTGTACTATGACAGATGTTGCTTTTGCACACCACTTCATATCCTGCATCCCCGCTTGCTGAGTGAGCTGATAATCGCTGAGGGAACCTGTCCATTATGCCCTACTGCCAACTTGTGTCCAAGGGCGGATCTAGGCATGGGGGGCAATGCCCCCCTAAATACCCAGTCTGCAGAAAACTCTTTAGCTTTATGCATGCTGTGTGTCTGTTGCAACTTCAACAACAACTGATGTTATTATTGATGCTTTACTTGACTAATAAAAGTCCTGTAACCGAAAATGGTATGGGTGCGACTTCATCGCTCACGTCACGGGCGATGAAGCCGCCCCCATACCATTTTCTCTTGCCCCTCCAACATGTTCTCTTGCCCCCCCCAAATGGGACATGTTACATCCGCCCCTGCTTGTGTCCCAGGAAAATCCGAGTTTGCGTAAAGTGTGGTTATGTTGGAAGGTTGTCTGTACAGGAGTGACTCACCCATGAGGGGCAGACTGAATGGGGTTTTAAATGTTGGAGAGGCGCGGCTGGAAGTGAGCCAAGCCGTTTAGGGCCCAATTGAATCAAGTCATCGCACTGCTGTGACGTGAGAGAAGGAAATGTTTTCTTTTATCTCACCATCTCTCAGGTGTCTACTTGCCTGAGCTAGTGGAGCTCAAACTGAACAACAGTGTGATCACGTCAATAAGGTAAGTGGAAAGTCACACCCCCTAACAGTCATTGTCTTGTTCGTTTTCAGTGTTGTGTTTCCTCTATTAACATCCCTATCCCTTTCAGTTTGCAGAGTAACAGAAAAAAAAAACAAGCTGAGTTTAATGGGAAGAAAAACACTATAATACTGTATATAGGTATAAATAATTGATTGTTTCATACCATTTAAAGAGTCCAGTTAGAGAACGTAGTCTACTTGCCAGCTAGAGCACCATTGTGAACCATTAACCAATCTATGTATATGGCAAAATGTCAATTTTGAAAATTTCATCATGCTTTATATAGCATGTGATAATATGTCAAAGTGGGGCGTTTTCATGAAGAGCTGGGACTTGAACCCATGGTGTTGAGATTCCCTGACAGGCTCTTTATCCAGTGAGCCACTGTGCTTGCTTTTCTGAGCAAAGCAAATGCTTGGAATTATGAAAGCCCCCTAGTTTGGCATATTCTATAGGTTGCTAATGCTATGCTCACAGCATCTGGCCATTTCTATATGCTGGGGACCCATACTTAACATTTCTAACATAAAACACTGGTGTAGTGGTATACTCAACATACCTAGGTTCACATTCTAGCAAGTGGACTAACATGGAGCCACATGACCCAGTTTTCACAATCTGCTGCAAGTAGTCAAACTTCCTTAAGAGAGCTTTAATTAGAACCAGAGCATTGATGTCCCTGTGGGGATACCTGTCACTCTCTACATCAGCCCTGCCTTTTAGTGGAAGGCTTGGAATCTATTTAAATGCGGTGGCTTTGAACAAGACATGCTTCTTGCAGGCTTGTGGGTCTTTCTTTGTGTCTCATCTAAGAGTGCAGTGTGGTTAAAGTGCAGGTGTTGGGCTCTGCTTCCAGCGGTAGTAGTCCAGGAGGGACTTGTACTGTAACAGTCAGGCTAGTTCTGTAGGGGACAAGCATGCAGCAGCTTGTAAATCAGAGAGGACGTGCATCAACAAATCTGCTTCATTGTCTGGATTATTCTATAGTTG
This sequence comes from Benthosema pterotum, assembly GCA_039105355.1. Taxonomy (NCBI): domain Eukaryota; kingdom Metazoa; phylum Chordata; class Actinopteri; order Myctophiformes; family Myctophidae; genus Benthosema; species Benthosema pterotum. The sequence continues at coordinate 45,776,175 of CM076969.1, read as the reverse complement.
CGTCTCGCCTATGCATTCACCTTTTCACTCACATGCATAGGATACAAAGCAGGTTGCGTGCTAGTTCTGTAAAGTACAGTAAAGGAATATGCATATTCTCTGAGATTGTCTTATCTGTTCTGACTGCAGCCACAGCTGTGTCATTGATATCGGGTAGAAGGAATGTAATAAACATCCAGAAGACATCAACACGTGTGTGCGCAGGCGCGTGTGCACACACACACACACACACGCATGCATCTCAATAGTGCTCCTTGTGTGAGTACAGGTGGAACACAGCTACAGAGCGAGAGAGAGAGAGAGATGGAGAGAGGGAGAGTGAGAGTGCAGGAAGATCGGGAGATGACCCACCCATGAGAGGACTAGCGAAGAGAGCTGACCGGATGTGCACAGCCTCTGATAGCATTTCCTGCTCTGGGCTGTGGGACTGTAGCTGACAAGAGCATTGTGGTGGAGTTCTAGATACAGCGACTGACATTCTTCTGGACTTTTGGAGAGCAGGGGAGAGGCACGTTTAGAGGGGGAGAGAAATCTCTTGCCATAATAGATTAGACTAGAGTGACTCGATAGCCTTCTCATCAAACATAAAGTAATTCTGGTGTCTATTAATGTATGTCTATATGACCATCCCCTGGCCAGCCGGGTGCCCGATGGAGGGGAAAGAAGTTGGTTAAAGTATTCCTTCCACACGTTACGTACAACATGTGGTAATTCCCCCTGTCAGGTGAAAATAAGTGACTTGGACTCCTTATCCATGAAAGGAACTGTGAGGACAGTCCATTGCTCTCCCCAGGTTGGCAGAGGGAGTGTAGCACCCAGGATTACATGAAATAATTGAGACTGGGTAAAAAGAGAGTTGCCATTCCATTAGTCCGAAGGTTAATTGTTTTCTGAAAATACTAGCCCTATCTCTAACCCTAAACGTAACCGCAAGCATGGAAGCAGAGCATATTCAGGACATGAACCTTTGGAACTATGGATAGTCCCTGTGAGAAAAAATGTGTTGCAAATTTGTGGAAAATAAAAATGTCATTGTTCTTTATTTTTCTCAGGGATCTGGGAACCACCATCTCCCACCTGCAGATACTGTGGATGTCTAGGTGCTGCCTGCGAGACCTAGAAGGCCTCATCTGTTTTTCCTCTATCGAGGTAGAGTTTAAAGAAAGATTGTAAATGTCTCAGTGTAGTATCAATGTCGACAGCACTGCATGTTTATGGTTTCTCTCTTTGTATCCCCTATCCACCAGTCTGTCCACTAAATGTCCTATTTCACCCTATCTCCTTTTATGTTTCTCCTTGCTTGCCTGCAAGGAGACCTATCTGCATTTCCCCCTTTCAGTCTATTCTTGCGTTAATGTTGAGTACATCATATAATAGATTTCATTTTACACCTGCATGGAGTGGGAATTTCAATAAGTGAAACTCAATCTTGATTGTGATGCAATTTTGGGGGTTCCGGGTGGCAAAGAGCTATCTGGGAGATTAGCAATGACAAAAAAATGTTGCGGGAAAATCTAAAAATTGCTACCAATAAACAAACAAAAAGAAATGTGCCATTGTGATCATGATGACTAATCCATGATGCACTGTACAGGCTCATAGCACAGTACTAGGTGCCGCTGTTGTGCTCTGAGCTTGTAGATCTGTTATATTCGAACATTTGTGAATAGTGTGTAAATCTTTGAATATACTGTATATTCTTTCAGCACACAAACATATTTTTAGAAGAAGGTTGGCCAATTTCATATGATTTTTGGGATACTTTTCTTAACATGAAATTAACAAACATAGGTCTTTTCATAGAACTGTCATGATTTAGAAGACCTTATCGTTGTGTCAGGAGCTGTACGTGGCCTACAACAACCTGTCGGACCTGAGTCCAGTCAGCGCGCTGGAGAATCTGCTGGTGTTGGACCTGGAGGGCAACAACGTGGACGACCTGGTCCAAGTCCAGTACCTGGGAATGTGCAGTCGACTGAGCACACTCACCCTGCGCGGTAACCCTGTGTGTCTCTGCCCACACCCAAATGCCACGCAGGTATGATTAGATCTCACTGTTAACTGTGTATAGTGCTACTGTATCAATAGTGGAGAAGATGACTAATTAACCTGAACAAGTACCACAGACAGACTGGTGAAAGGGTTTGGGTTGTTGTGGCGGAAGTATCTTATGCTGTCGCAAACCTGCAGTTATTGTTACTTGCGCAAGCAGAGCGCAAGTACTGTGATCGGTTAACGGTCGTCGGCCGGTGGACTGCTTTTTCAAAACTTTGATTGCCTGCATAGTTGATGGAATGGTGATGTAATAAAGATATCTTCATAAGTATTGTGATAATGAATATTATCTCCTGGAGTGTTGGGGTGGGCATTTCACACAAGTAGGCCATGGCCTACTTGTTTGCATTGCGCAAGTTGGCACTCGTCAAAGTGCAGTTCTAGTTGATGTTGTTATGACGGCGTGTTACTTGAAATACCTCTGCTATGTAGTCCACAGGATTTTGCACATACATTAATGTTAGAGTACAATTGCCAATTTTGGAGACATATGAAATGAGTTCTGTGATCTTATTAAGTGGTAAAGGGGTCTTCAACCCACAGCCAGCTGCAAATCATGAGACATCAACGTAGTCAAAGGTAACAGCCAGGAAGTAGTGGTAATTAAGTTTGCATTGTCTTATACAGACATGGTTTGCTTTGCTTGTCGGACGAGGATCGCCATTGATCGCCATCTGGTTTTTTAATGGCTTTGCAATTGATGGGTGGGGCATTGCTTGATGTACTCATTTTATGTTAATGTGCACTACACAAGATTGGTAATCAATATCTATGATATTGGGAAAGATAACTCTCTACCATGTTTTTTAATTTATTTTTATTTATTTATTTTTGCCCCAGCTTGAATGTGTTTATTTACACCCAGAAGCAGAGCATTAATTAGGAAACTGGGGCAATGAGGGGAGAGGCTGATCTGAATATGCATTAGGCAAGCTCTTTGTAGTGACTGAAGGGTCCTTGGATTTGCTTTCTTGCCAAACTATCATTCCTCTCTCTCTCTCTCTCTCTCTCTCTCTCTCTCTCTCTCTCTCTCTCTCTCTCTATCATGCAGTCACATGCGCGTGCGCACACACACACACACACACACACACACACACACACACACACACACACACACACACACACACACACATCCATTCATTTACTTCCCCTCATCCACCCGCTATTTTCTCCTTCGTTTCCGATTCTAGGTCTTTGCTCTTTCTCTCATTCACTCCATCTGTGTGGTGTGGTGTTGAGTGCCCTGCTCTAATTTGATCTCCCAGTCACTAACACAGTGCATTTACTGGACCCTCTCTGCTCTCTCTGCTTTCGCTCTGTCCTGATAAGAGACCTCTGTCCTAATAAATTACTAGACAATTTTTAGTTTCAAATGTATTATAAAAATGTGGATTGTTAAAAGAAAACTATTATTTTTAAACATGGAACAAAAATCCATCAATTCCAGGAATGAATAAATGAATGAATAAGAAGTATTGTGAAAATATCCAATCTACAAGTTTGTGTGCGCTTGTAGATCTGATATTTTCACAGTTTTTTTTTTCCGTCCTGGTCCGATGCTTTAGCTGGGGCTAAATGATAGTTTGGAAACAAATGGACCCTTATGGGTCTGTAACTCTGAGTTAAATTAACATTATTTTTACCACTGAGTCAGCATATACTGTAAATGCAAACATAGGTGTACAGTATCACTACTAGTGAATATCATTGCGGAAGTGGAACACCTTAGCCTACCTGAAGAGTCACTCATAATGTTAGAATGTAGACTATGGTACCACTTCATAGCCAAATCACAGACAAATAATTAACTGTTCCTGCGATGACTCATCATATTTACAATGTTGTAGTGCTATTTTTAGAAGTGGGGGAGCACACCTCAGCCCAGTTTCCTCGTTCATAACCATCAAGGAGTTATGTTTTCAAAGATGTGTGAAATTCATGGTTTAGAATCTAGGGCTGGTACAGGCTATTATTCCCACAGGGAACATGTGAGAATGTCTACTGGTGTACAGTACGTAAGTCCATTTCATCACCTGCAGGGGGAATGTGACCTCTGCAGAAAACCTAATTTCATTGTTCTTTTTCAATTAAGCAACAGAAACACAAAAACCTAAATCCTGTTACAGCCATTTCAGCCAGTGTTGCCAGATTTCGCAAGAGAAACAAAGTGGCCGGGTCTAAAAAAAACAAGCCCAAAAGAGACAACCATATCGAGAAGCTCACAGCATATGTGAAATGGAAAAATGTGAAGCTTTTTAACAACATACATTTTGTAAGGGGTTTATATGAGGGCACACAGACTTGGGGTCAGTTTGAGTTGAGACGTTGCAATGATGAAAGGTGTTGGAAAAAAGTACTTTCAGTTTTTACTTAAGTAAAAGTACCAGTACTGTAGACTTATTTAAAAGTGAAAGTCTGGAATTCAAAATGTAGGCATACATTGACTAAAAGTGCCAAGGCTACAGGCATACAAATTTACCCTATTGGCCTGTTTGAGAAATACCTGTTGTACAAGCTCACATCAGGATAGTAATTTGTTTTAAAATAATGTAGTGTAGTGAAAGTACAATGTTTTGATATAATGGATAATATAGTGTATTAGAAGCTGTTGAGAATTGGAAATACTCAAGTGCCTGTATTAAGAGAGTCGTTCACTGTTTTTTGTTACGTTGCTTGGCTGAGGGGTTTGTCTGTCAATGCTGTACTCTCACAGCCAGCCAGTTGATTATCGCTCGTTTTCACTTCCATCATGGCCACGTATGAATATGGTCTATGGTGGTGTGTGTGCTGGATTTAAAGGTAGGGGAAGTGATTTGAAATTCATGGTGTAGTACCAGCCTGGTGCACTAGGGGCCCCCAAAAGTAGCTACACTATGTGAACCTGCTGCTCTCTCCTGATTGGAGGAGAATTGTGGTGACCTGGGGAACTTTTATTAGCTCCTCTGCTAACGTGGGGGAGGGGGAAACTCCATATGTGGTTTCCACACCTTATAATAGAGCATTTTAACAGAATTTTTTTTTTTTTGGGTGATATCTGACAAAAGTGAAATCACTTGTATGTATGCATCAATGACAATGAGTTAAAGCCCTGTGAGCACATCCCTTATCTGATTGTGTGTGACCATAACTCTCTCAGGTGAAATCTAAGGATATAAGCGAACTCTTACAGCTCCCCTATGAGGTCGTTTTGAAATAATTGTGGCGGAGGTTAATACTGATTGCAGGCCGAAAAAGGCCTGGCATCGCGAAGCCAATTAAAACATTGTGGTGGAGGGTCTTCCTTATAGTGTGCAAACAGTTTCATGCTGATTGATCCATCAGATCCAACTAGTGTAATATGAAAACTCATGTAAAACTTATATATATAGGACATCTACTCTGTATTTTACCATTGTGGTAATGCTGCTTTGTAAGTAAATGCCTTGTATAGCAGATATTTGCTGTTAATAGAATGCATCATGGCCATGGCATTGTGGTCTTTCTAATAAGTTGACATTGTGGATAGCTGCCCTTGACACATTTGTTTAGTTCCTCTGCGCCACCTGCAGATTGCTGGCACGATGCTGGCTTTGATTGAGCGTAATGTTCCCTCGGGGATGTTGTCATTCTGCAGCCTACTCCCGTATCTTTTGAAATGGCTCTGTGTGATGACTTTAGTCATGCTGTCATACCTTGTCACCTTCATCAGGACACACAGATCCTGTTCCCTTTTCACCCACGAAACAAACAAGGAAACGGGATATGGGTGTCACTATTCCCAGAGACGAGTTAGATATTAGTATAGCATAAATATACATTGTAATGCTGTCTTATTAACTTGATATCGTCTAGATAAGTGGTTTTCAGCCGGTGGTCCGGGGGCCACCAGTGGTCCTTGAGAGGGCTTCGGGTGGCTAAATGATGGGAAGTTGGTTAACCAGATGTAACTCTTTGAGAGCGTAAAAATGAAGGCAAATATTCATCATCTGAATTATCCCAAGTCCACACAACTATAGAGAATGTAGAAGATGGTCATTTGATCTGTATGTTTGACTGTTTTGTTTACAAAATCCACCCTGGAATTGTGGACAAAAACAAAATAAATCTTTAGTTTTGGGGTCTGAAAAAAATTAAAATAAATAGTGGGCCCTGGTATCAAAAAGGTTGAAAACCACAGGACTAGATGATACAAAGAAACTTTAAACTGGACATCTATACACTATTAGTCACAGCTTCTATCTTTTGGCCCCCATTTTAGCTTACTCCATTTACATTTGTCCATGGGTCCAATCCCTCCTGTCCGCTCTTCCCCCTTCTTCCCCCTTGATTTCTCTCCTCTCCCTCTATTTTCCCATACCATTCTCTCTCTTCTCTCTCTTCTCTCTCTCTTTCTCTCTCTCTCTCTCTCTCTCTCTCTCTCTCTCTCTCTCTCTCTCTCTCTCTCTCTCTCTCTCTCTCTCTCAATCCTTCTATTCCTTCCGCTCCTCTTTGTCTTGCCTTATTCCTCCCTTCGTGTCCCTCCAACCAACCCCTCCCAGACGGAGGAGTACAGCTATCGTGCGGCGGTGAGGGAGCTCGTCCCTCAGCTGCATTACCTAGACGATGCGCAGGCAGAAGAGGAGGAGGAGGAGGGGCCTGGCTGCAGCACCAGCGACATGGGAGAAGACTGGGCCATGCTCCGAGACGCCATCAGAGACTCCACCCAGGCCCTTGCTGAAGATGGTGTGTGTGTGTGTGTGTGCGTGTGCGTGTGCGTGTGCGCACTCCCCACACTAGTGTTTTTCTGCCTAGAAATATATTAAGAAGGGACCTGGAACTAGGGCAAGTCTTGGGCAATATACCGGTATTACTGTTTATCGTGATATTGGAAATCAATACCGAGTAATATCGTTGGGTCTATAAAAATATCGAATACCGTCAAATACCGACATTATACTGTATTCTATTAAAATATGAGCAATGAGACTTTTAATTCGAACAATACAAACAATTTTCATGTTACACACATGCCTAAAATATCCCTTATTTGGGCTAGGCTTTTTGGAAACTCCAGTTTTTTCCCAACTCCAGTTTTTCCCTATTTAGGCTGCTTGAACAGCAGAGCGCTCAGTTTCTGACCCCTCAATGCCGCAATTCTGAGAACTAGGTGACAGGTGGAATGTGTCCGACTGATTGCACGCCATTGCCATCTAGTGGTCAATACCGGTAATATTGATCTATCGAGCTAATTAACACGTTATTAATACCGATATTAAAAAATCAATACTGCCCAAGACTACCTGGAACGGTCACATTTCATTGTATATCTCCTTGAAGACCTTGCTCATTTACAAAGGAGATCCCACTCTGTTCTGACAGCAGCCAGTACCTGTCCCTCCGACAGACACAGCTCTGCCGATAACCGTCCCACGTAAAGTTGACAATAATACCTTTAGGTGAATGTACTAAGCACGTTCCATCACTGTCCACTCCATAGGATCCAGACCACCATCCATGGATGGCTGCTCCAGACCTGTGTCGGTTGCTGGGTCCAGGGTGCTCACTCCTCCAGGATCCAGACCTGTGTCGGTTGCTGGGTCCAGGGTGCTCACTCCTCCAGGATCCAGACCTGTGTCGGTTGCTGGGTCCAGGGTGCTCACTCCTCCAGGATCCAGACCTGCGTCGGTTGCTGGGTCCAGGGTGCTCACTCCTCCAGGATCCAGACCTGGCTCTGCAGACTCAGACCCAGCTGTGGTGTATTCCAGTACCAGTGTCCTCACACATGGTGAGTCGCTGTGCCTGATACCTCGTACCGTCCTATACGCTGCCCTCACTTCCTTTGTTACTGTGAAATGGTAACATTTATGTTCTCAGCATTCCCTACATAAGTGGTTTTCAACCTTTTTCATCTCAGGGACCACCATTTATTCAGGATTCGAGCCAAGGACCACCATTTGAGGACATTTTAGCCCCATAGACCACAAAACTAAAGATTTAGTTTTGCTTTTGTCCACAATTCCAGGCTGGATTTGGAAAATAAAACAAGCAAAACACATTCCAAAATGGCTAATTCACATGATGAATATTTTAACTCTTGAGGGTGTAAAAATGAAACCAAAATGGATCCTTGCGGGTCCATTTGGTTTCATTTTTACGTTCTCAAGAGTTACATCTGGTTAACCAACTTGGCTGGGGACCACCTGGAACCCTCTCAGGGACCACTGGTGGTCCCTGGACCACCTGTTGAAAACCCCTGCCCTACATGAATACAAAAATATATGTAATGGGTAATTGGACACAATATCCAGTAATTGCTCACAAACTAGAGGTCCTGTCACACCATAGCCTTGTAATTTTGTATTTAAGGAGCTGCCTACAATAAATTGATCAGATAGTAGGTATACCTACAGTAGGTAGGTAGGTAGGTAGGTATACCTTCTCTGTGTATTTCTCTGTGTATTATCCTGTGTTACCCAAGTACAGTACAACACTTGTCTTTGGTATCTCATAGCTCTTCTTCAATGATATTGCAGTCTAAATGTGCACTGATTGGCCAAATGCTGTATTTCCCCTATAACCCTCCCTATACCCAGGGCAAATAAAGCCTGGGTATCTGTGACATACATACTGTAGTATTATGTCACAGTATAATAGACTAATCTACTGCACATTCCGTATAAAAGCCTACCCGTATAGATCACACACAACAGTGCCTCCCAGAGGACTTTCAGACATGTGCTTAAGTCCTTTCTCTGTTTTGTTTTGTTTTTGTTTTTTTTGTAGGGGCTGGAAAGATCCTGTTCTGTGGTAACCCTGTCCAGGCGCTGCGAGCAAGGAGAGAGCAACTGAGGGTAAATGACACACTCGTGTTAGAACACCCAATGACATGCCCACCAAAGGATCTGAATCCGCAATCAGTAAATGTTTTTCACCCTGTCACTTCCCGCAACGTTCCAGCCCCTGAAGTGCAGTGTTTAGTTTAACATGAAAGGGACATGGAACTGGATTGAATGAGAGTATTTATGGACTGTGACAGGTCATTATGGCCCGGCTGGCACAGTGCGCACGTTCCCTCCAACGTCATGTCAGAATAAACAGAAGGAGGTAATTATCGATGGGAATAGGGGGCGGAGGTGCAGCGGTGACAGATGGCACTCTCAGTCGTGACACCATGCTGCAGTCTCTGTCATACTGGCACAAGCACACAGCTGCCGTCATTATCTCATTCGCTCTCTCTTATCTTGAGTCATCTGCCCTTGTACAGTACATATTTTCCTTTCCCTCTTGCTTCACTCTCTTTTCCACTACTGGAGCACAACAGTTAATCAGCCTAATCGATTGAATTGAATTGATTGAAGAAGAACCACCATGCCATGACGTGCAACAGGACATATCACACTGCAAGGACAAAAAAAACAACGTTTGGTTGTGTTTTGGGCTTAATTGCTGATAATTAGGGGTGGGCAAAAAAATCGATATGCCAATATATTGCAATTCTTAATGCCATGATATCAATATCGAATTGCCAGGTTCAACATCGTTTTTTTTTTATATTTATGTTCAGGTCCATTTGGTTCCATTTGTGCGCCCTCAGAAAAATCTTGAAAATGGGTGAAATCCCCCTTGTTCTAGTATAATAAAGGCACAGTAATTTGTGAATTAAATTAAGAATCGCAATATAAATCGATTCAAAACCCTAAATATCGATACTGTATCGTGAAGTAAGTGAATCCCTCCCACCCCTACTGATAATCTTCCTGACGCCTTTAGCATTGCCCTCAGACACTCATGTTCCCTTTATTCCTCTCCATAGACGGCACCCGCCACATCGACGTGCACCCCACGTGAGCACCTGCCTATCCACGTACCAGAACACACGTATGATGTGGAGCAGCAGGATGTGGGAGAACGCAGCAGTGTGTTCGCTGATCTCAAAGCCTGGAGGAAGCAGCACGCCAAGTACTGACAAGTCATTGACCCCCATGCACCCATTTAGCTACCATGTCAGCTGCTTCTGCAGTCACAATAGACATTCATCCTTCACAAGAAAGATTCCTTTCCGGTATTGTTCTTCTTAGAACCCATCCTAGGTTGGTAGGTCGTTAGGTAGGTACAGTATGTAGGCACTGTGGATCAGGGGTTTTCAACCTTTTTGATGCCAGGGCCCACCATTTATTCAGCCACGGACCACCATTTGATGACATTTTAGCCCCACAGACCCGAAAACTATGCCTTCTTTTGCTTTTGTCCACAATAACATGCTGGATTTGGGAAACAAAACAGGCAAAGCCAAAAAACCAAAATGACCATTAATCTTCTAGTTGTGTAGACTTGGGCTAATCTAATTAAGATGATGAATATTTTAACTCTTGAGAGTGTAAAAATGAAACCAAATGGACCCTTGCGGGTCATTTGGCTTCATTTTTACGTTCTCAAGAGTTATATCTGGCTAAGCAACTTAGCTGAGGACCTTAGCTGTTGAAAACCCCTGCTGTAGATAAATACAGAGTCATAGAGTAAGACAACGTTACGACAATCTCATCCACTTCATGGGACCAGTCCAATGCCGGCTCTGCATAGACTTCTATTTGTGAATAGTGACAGTGACTCAACAGGAAGTCAACAGGAAGTTTACAGAATTCATTGGAGTCTATGGACTTTACAGTGAGAAACAAGTTTCATGAACCATGTGAGAGTGAACTACTTAAACCCTCCATACTTGTTCATCTGAACCAGAGGTGGCTCCGTACATAGAGCACCCTTTACTCCCATCTACACAAAATGTAAAAAGTATGAAATTACCTTATCGACAAGCTCACACGTCATGCTGTGGCACATTGCGAACTTGTAGATGTAGTATTATGTCTGGTTTCCTCCAAAATAGTGGTTATTACTAGACATTCTGTTCCAGTCTCATACTGAATGCAATTTTCGGGGAGGTGAGGTTTCATCTGTGCAGTACATAAGGACACAAATGGAAACAAACCGAAAGGCTTTCTTGGTTTCCTTTCTTGGAATTCTAACTTTTTTCTGAGCGTGCACAAATGTGAAGCAAATGAACCCTAACGGGTCCATTTGGTTCCATTTGTACACATAAAAAAAAAAAAGACGAAATACAACTTGGTGATGTCATCAAGTTGTCTTTCACCATGTTAATGTTTTTTTTTTTTCAGACCTCCAGTTCTAGGAATGGGGGTATATTAATGACATTGTAAAATGTTGGAAATGGGTGGAATTCCCTTTAATTGTATTGCTGTAGTGCTGTGCTTCCCTATGCCTGTCAATCGACGGGAGGGTTGTCAGAGATGTCATGTCAGATATCATGGTTCTGCCATAGATAGTGGGTGACCTGGGGTGGAACTTTTGAGCAGCCTAAATCCCTTTTCTCACCAAAGGGTCGACATGCAACTCCTTGCATTATGCATCCACTTGCATCCAACATGCGCCGACCTGCGCCAGAATGGTGCTTTAACTGTAGATCTGTTTCCATAGCAGTATGTTACGTAAACCGATAGGGCAATAAGGACACACAAATAACTGACTATTACTAAGATATTGTAAGCTATTTTTCACAGCAGATTATGTTTAATGAAACAACAACACCAACACGTTTCCTCTGCTGGCTAGGAAAGATTAGCTAATCTTTGTTGGATAAGGGCTTATTTGTGGGGTTTTCCACTACATGTTAAGGACTGGTGGGTGTGTTTTAGTGTCATGGATGCGTTCACAATGTCCATCACACAGAAATAAAGTTTTGTTCCCCTTTGCCCAAAATGTGACCGTGTTTGTGAATGATCGCATTTTGTGTAAATATGCTTTGTTAAGCTGAGGTATTTGATGAGGTGTGCACAAATCACAGCAGATGTACAGTTGTGTTTTTCAATTGTGTAAGTGTGAAGTAAACCAAATGTTTGCATCTTTCATTATTTGTTTTTCAGACGCCTACTGGACATAGAAAGGGAAAGATTGCCACAAATACTGACTATTCAGCATGATGATGAAGAAGAGGAGGAGGAGGAATATAACGACGAAGAGGAGGACTTCTGTGTGACAAAGAGTGATGTCAGTGATGATGACGAAGAGGTGGAGGAGAGGAAATCCCATGAACCAGACACGGCATCTCCTGATTCCTGTTTCCAGTCCATTTCCCCAGGTGAATTATCACAAGAAGGTATTCCTCTTACAAAGAACTTGCCATATATTTTATGAAAACATCTACTGTAAGCTCAAACGGACATAGACATGCTAAGCTAGACCAAAGGCAGCAATGCAGTCCTCTGAGCCTTAGATAATCTTAACCACTTAAACCATACTTCAATTTTCATCTATGCATCCGCTATTTCACTAATTCTTTGCCTGTTAAGACATGACCAGAATAGGGATGTGGTTGAGAGTCTCTGAGAAGAGAATGTCAGAAGCTCCACATTACCTTTCCGACTGTTCCACATTTAATTTCTGTGTTATAACTAATCAATGGCCAATAATGTTGAAATGTTGTGTTTTCAGACACGTCCCACAGAGATTCGTTATCCCCCGAGTTAGCTCGACTTTCCCTGTCTCCAGAAACCAGCCCGTCCCCTTCTCCTCCGACGTGTGCTGCAGGAGCCACTGGAAACCAGAGGCCATTTGGGATAAGAACACGCAGACTCAAGCTCAGCCTGGGCAGTGGAATGTCCAAGGCTAGCCCGGGAGAGCAGCAAACCACACAAACCACCGTCTCCGAACTGGGATCTCAGAGGGCCAAAGAGGTGGTTATACTTAAAGTGCCTATTTTTAGTGTGTTGTGATTGAAAAAAAACATACCACTTTATCAACAGCAAGTACAACTAAAAATACTGTGTATAAACTATAGCCTCTTTATTCTCCTTGAAGATAAAGATACCCCATCGGCCTATCACCTTGAAGGATGTAGGCCTCCGAGATCTATGGTATGGAGTTATATCATCTGGTCAAGTTGACACATAATCTTGCGGGCATATTTGGATTTTGAATCTATTAAGCTAGTTGGATTCCTGTGGATCAATCACATTTTAATTTGAGGTAAATTAGTGTACTTTCTTTCAGTACCGGGATGGGAATGCAGTCGACTAGCCAACATCAACCCACCAGACCACTGGATAGACCACCTATTCTGCGTCCTCATACGGCCAGGGCAGTGCTACAGAAACATCTTCCGCATCACACCCTCCAGCCCAGCAGGGGGAGCGCACACCTGGACTGAAATCAGAACATGAATGCCCTGGTAGAACAGGAACGCCTGGCTGAATGAATGTCTGAACATGGGCTGGAAATGAACACTGCCGGTTGTCAGCGTTGTTTTACCGGTAAGGCCTGTGTCCACACTGCGAAGTGCTTGTGGTTATATTGAAGTTGAGGGCTAGCGATATGGGCTGGTGTACCACAACACTCCAGGCCTGATGGTGTTGGTTGGAGACAGGTCAAAAGCCTATACCACCAGACCTGAGCCTACCAAATAATGACTCATAATAAGTCCTTGCTTGGCCTACCAAATAATTACCCATAATAAGACCTGGGCCTACGAAATGATTCCCCATGATAAAACCTGGGCATACAAATTAATTACCCATTATAATTAAAACATGCATTTCAAAAAGTCCAGACATTTCAGTTTCAGAGTGGAGCTTTAATACATTAATGTAATACATTAATTGTAATCATCAAATTAACCTCAGCTGGCTCTGGTCCATAGCCGCGTTATTGTCCAATGAAGGCATTAGAGCTCTGGACCAGATTTAAAACTCCCCTAAACATTGACACAATTTGAACTCATCAACACAACATAAACATTAGCTCAGTCAGTGTGGATAACCTAAACTAAACGTGAACACATTACTTTCATGACTTTAATTCTGGTTTCACGGGAACATTGTTTGATAAAATAAAAAATAAGAATCTTATCTGTGCTTTTTAATATATCATTCAACGCCATGCATCCATGCCATGCATGTTGATGTTTGTCCAAGATTTCACTGTGGTCATGTCAACTATGTGTAATGTTAGCATCAGCTCACTAGAGGGCACTAGATGGTATGTAAAACATCAAACGTATAACCTCTGTCTCCAACATCTGAGTGAACAAACTGAACACTCCCCTTTGTATCTGCACCTTGAAACTGGAGATTCATGTTCTGCATTCCTTTCCCTGTATGTGGCCAGATCAAGGGGTGACCTTTAGCATCACAAGTCATATGCAACTGTCCCTCCTGGTACAATGGGCAGCGATTTGTTTTGTGACTACAGAGCAAACACATTGAGAGTTGATCTATGAGGCTCACAGTTAGAAAGTTTGGGACAAGCCACAGCCATATGACATCTGATCCCTAATATGTTCCAGACGGCACGAGTTGTAGCGCTTTTGTTTTGTCACTCGCGTGGCATTTCAGCAGGTGAACCGCTTCAACCACCATATGCTGATATCTTGAACATGCCTGGTCTTGTGCTTGGATACCTGGAGTTGTCACAGACAGATAGACAGGCATAAAGAAACACACACACACACACACACACACACACACACACACACACACACACGTGTGCAATCACCTCTCCATATCTCAATTATGACTCCCTGTTGATTCCGGCAACAGGATACAAATAAAAGCCTCAGAATAACAGAGGAGTGGTTGTCATCATAACCGCAAAGAACACTTAGGGTGTAGGGTTTAGGAATATACACAGCACACGGGTGGGTGTATGTTTCAACTTGCATGCTCGTGTGTCCACAGAAACCCAGAGGCTTCAACCACAAGATAGCTATTATGTAACGATGAAGATGTTTTTCCCCCCCATCTCATTTTTACTTGCTCGAATAAGCTAATGAGTGTCTGTCCATCTCTAGTCCTTCAGCTCCACTGCTCTCCCGCACACACCTGTTCTCTGCTGATGGTCTGCCGCTCGGCAATCTCCTCTCGCCATACGGCTGGCTGGTCTGTGGGATTGCATGGAACTCGCTCCCTGCTGTTGGGCGTTTTGTTTTGAAGCAAATGCCTGCTTACTGGTGCTGATACTTCCCATCGTGAAGTTCACTTGAGGGAAAGTGGAATGAGAGAGGAGGAACATTTATGGTGGGAGAATAGCTTACAAGTCTTTCCTGTTCACTCTTGTTGGGGGTAATATTCTCAAGCTGGTTGGGACTGAGACACCTAGTCTGTTTTGTGAGAAGCATCTGTTTCACTCCCCAGTTATTACTAAGCATTGTGACAAACCAGGTGGGTATATGGTGTGTGGATAAACACAGAAATAATCTTTTGTTGTTTATGTACTGAAGACTTTGATTTATAATGATAAACAGTTATTCGATAAACCTGTATTTTATTTGTTCTTGTTTTTGTTCTTTATAGCGCTAGACAGAAGAGAGAACACAAGCAGAAGGCCTTCTGAAGGAAGGGCTATAGTGATTAGAAGAGGCCTGGGATCACTGCAGCATCCCTGTCTGGATGGGTGCATTAAAATGGGGGTTATTCCTACACAAAAATACCACCATCTTTGAATTACAGTAATTAGATGAACTAATTGTGTTAAACATAGGCGGATGGTCATGCTATTAATTGGATTATCGTATTACTAACAAAATGTATCTTTTAGAAGTGCACCCACAGACATCACAGAAGATGCTGTAGATGGATAGCTGCAAGTTTTAGTGGTGAGGGAAAATGGTGTCAACACATGCTGCTGTGGAATGTGGATCACAGCAGCATAAAATGACTGTTTTGATTGGATGAGATTCATTATTGTGCCAGGTAGGATGCCGTTGCAGCTCCCTAAAGATCCCATCAAAGCTATCAGAGCCTGGAGGGTCATGCAGTGCGTTAGCAACAACAGCCCACATCCCATATACTGTATCCTGACTGTAGCTGCAAATGTGCACATGCATGCGTGCATGCCAGTATTACATTTTTTGAAATATTCTGTTTCTTTTAAGTAACAAATCCCAACAGGCATTGCACCTGTGAAGATGTCTACAGTATGAGTTCAGACAGGCCCAGGTGAAGGTATGGAAGTATACAGTTGTACATGATCCCGCTCGAAGGAAAATTCCAATCATACCACTTACTGTGGTACTGTGGTAATGCAACTTTGGCTGGAATCTTTACAAGCAAATTAAGACATAACATCAAGGTGTGTAGACAAGAACTATCATTTGTAGTTTGTATGGCTTTTTCTCATCTGATTTTTTTTAATTGTTTATGATTATTTATTGCTTTGCTGTGTTTTGTTGCCGCCTTGGAAGATTGAATGAAAATTGTTTCTGCTCCTTACATTAACATCAAACTGTTATCAAACTGTGTATATATATATATATATATATATATATATATATATATATATATATATATATATATATATATATATATATATATATATATATTTAAACATTTATAAGTCGTTGTCACACACACAACGACTTATAAATGTTTATGTGTCATAATACTGCAATCATACATTGCCACTTAATTCAGTCTTATGCTTTGTCCTGTGCTTCGTGCCAGGTAAGGCCCATCTCTCTTCTCCTTAAGCTCCATAGCATCACTGTCCTTCACCTGGTGTTCTTTGGGCCTGCCTCGCTGCCTTTTCTCATTTTGATTCTAAATCTTGTTACAAGAACTGCAACACAAAATAACACTCCTTGGGCTAAAAATACCCATAACCATTGCCCAGATATGTGCCCAAAATGTGCTGATCCCATCACATGTGATGTTTCCCATGGCCCTTTTTAGCCCAAGAAGTCAAGTAAAAAAAAAATATATAAACCCCTATAAAACAAACTACTCAAAGTGCATTCACGAATGTATTGGAATGTCCCACTCCACACCCCCCGGTTGCCAGACTGTAGTTTTTGAAAGACAAACGGGAGAAGATCTGGGACATGTCTGGAGTGTGGTAATGGGCAGACTTAAAAAAAAAAAAAAAAAAATGTAATGTAGGAATGAGCAAGGCAAATGCAAAGTGCTAAAAATGTGTTTTGCCTTATTAATGCGGCATGCACATAATTTTATGTTACAAGATCCCTGTCTGGCTGCAACCCAGTAAATCTGATGAGGATGAAAGATGGGTCGTAAAATGTTTTATTATTCTACAGACATAAAGCCTTATTGCTTTTCAGCATTCCACTTATAACTTAGGGGCAAATGTGAAAGCACCACTTAGTTTAGTTTTGCCTTTGTTAGCTTATCTGGCCACATTTGACTGTGAATGCTTAGTAAAAAGAGAATAGGCCTACATTTTAGTGTTCCCCACCCACAGTCAGTCAGCCAGCCACTCACAGGCAGCACCATCCATTTGTTCTGTTAAGGCTCTGGTTCTGCTAATCTCATCTGCTTGTATTTAAAAGTCGACATTTCACGACATTCACACTTTTCTTTACTGATTTTGAGTTTATAGATAAAACATTCCAAGGTCATCGTCCCTTTAAGAAAACTGACAAATTGCCAATTAAGAGGTTGTTTGCTATAGGGTGTTGGGTGACAGAAGACGGTAATGAAAACACTTGTCCAATGCGTTATGGGTTGCTGACCGGACGGTGTGTATGGCCGGCCTCGGCCTCTGCTTTATCTGTGAAACAAGTTAAACAAGTGCCTTATCCAGACACCCACGAATTTACTATGGTGAGTAAACTGCCACTCGTTTCCATGCCAGCGTTCAGGAATATTGTCTCCCGAACACGACGAACCACAGTATTTACCATTTATCCTTGAACAGACTTGTTTAGAAATCCATCCACGTTGTTACACCACCGCATCTCCACTAATATAAGCTAAAGGGTTCTGGGTAGGGGTTGTGCCCCCCAAAACAGCTCTCAACGCGAGCTTGTAGATCTACTATTTTCGCTGTTTCGGCCCAGCAGTGCCCTTTTACGGGATTAATATTTTCGCCTATTTGTGTGGCATGTGGCGAAATCATTGGGGATTTTAGGAGCCCCCACACCAGTGGCAAAAAGTTGGAAAAAAAGTTACATCGTTTAGTCTCTCAGACACAAGAGCATTTTTAAGTTTTTGTCCAGCGAATCAACCGTGATAAAATCTTTCTCCAACATGCTTGTTAAATCTGATGAAACTATAGGTCGTATGGCGGCCAAAACAACAGCATCGATTGATTGAAAACGGTGGTAACCTGTTGTAAACAAATGTAATGTTTTAGGAGTGTGTCGTCCACACAGTTAATATTTATTTTAGTTATGCTATGAACATTTGGGAACTAAATTGTTACCAAGAAATGTCTTCACCAACGTGTTTCTACTGTCTAATGTAGGCCTACGTTGTATAAAATCCAAGTTAATATCCCTGGGAAACCTCATAAAAACAGGTCAAATTGCTAATCATTAGAAGGCAAACACGCAACATTTCAGCATGCTTTATGCAGTATGTGATACTGATAACCCCTTGACATACCCGTCATCACAAATGTGCTTGGTCAGCAGCACATTTGGGCAAGTGCTATGGCCATTTCAGTCCAATGAGTGTTTTATTCCAAAACTAATACTTCATCATTGAAGACCCTTAGTTAGACATATGGTGTCCACCCAGTATTCCGACCTCCCATAATTCCGACCTCCCATAATTCCGAAAAAAGCAAAAAAATAAGAACTCCCATAGGTTCGACCTCCCGTTTTCCCGACCATCGGAAGAACGGGATTTCGGGATTATGGGTTGGGTTTTATGGTGAATAAATTAAGGCTATTCAATAAGTGATTGACTTTGTTCTACTGTAGTTTAATAAATGCTGTCCCTAGACATGTGTTTGACTTCATTATGCTGCATTTTTCTTCACATTTCTGTCATATGCGTTCATAGACTACATGGGAGTATTGATCCTATATAGCCTAGTATAGCATACAATGTGATCGCCAGTAGGAATTGACTTTAAATAACAAGTCGTTCCTTGTTGTTATATTATTACCCTTATTATTATTATTATTTGGTGTAGGCTATGTATTTCTTTCTACTGTCGATCAAGATCCCTGCAGCAATGAGGCGCAGGGGGATTCCCCGTGCGTTGCTGGTTGAGCTCTGCGTAGGGAGGTGAATCAAAACTGCGCGACAAAATCTTTGGTTTTCAAACTAATCAGCGGTCCTGAGAGGGTTGTCAAGGTAACCAAATGTAACTCTGTAAAATGAATCCAAATGAACGCGTCCGGTACGGGCTCATTTGGTTTCATTTTATGCGTTCGGTTTGTACTCAAAGGCTAAATGGTGGTCCGTGCCATAGTGCCACTCGACACTGGTGTCAAAATGATTGAAAACCACAGGTCTTAAATGTATTCCTATTTGTACCTTTCTACAATAAATACATAAAATATTATGCGGTCATCGTGCACCAACGCACAAGGCATTGATTAGGCTAAGACATACAGTAGCCTACCTGGGCATTATGCGGCCGGTGCCTAATGCGGCACTTTCGCTGACTCTGACCGGCCCGTGAAAGGGTAGTGTGGTTTTCAACCAGTGGTCCAGGGACCACCAATCGTTCTTGAGAGAGTTCCAGTTAAATATGGAAAGTTGGTTAACCAGATGTAACTCTTTGAGAGAGTAAAAATAAAACCAAATGGACCCTTGCGGGTCCATTTGGTTTCATGTTTACACTGTCACGAGTTAAAATAGCCTAGGCCTACTCATCTGAATTAGCCAGAGAATGTAAAAGATTGGTCATTTTTGATCAATCTTTGCCTGTTTGTTTGTGTGTTTTGTTTGTCCACAATTCCAGGCTGGAATTGTGGACGAAAGCAAAATAAATCTTTAGTTTTGGGGTCTGTGGGGCTAAATGTCATCAAATGGTGGTCCGTGGCTCATATACTAAATAAATAGAAATTGTTAGTATTACTCCCACTTTTATATTGAAATGAAATTATTATTAAGCAGACTTTAGTTCAGCCTTTAGTCTTGGCCCTCCACAACATTTTATGCATCTCATTTGGCCCCTTGGGAAAAATAATTGCCCACCCGTGGATAAAGGCTGTCGACAGCAAATGGCCTATAACTCAATTCTGTACGCTTTCTATTTAAAATAATGGGTAAATAATGGGTTATTAATAAGGGTAATAATAATAATGTCCACTCATGCACTTTGAAATAAGTAGTCTTCATTTCACAATATTGCTTTTATTCACCCAAATAAACAAGCCATAGGGCAAAAAACAACAAAAACAGCAACATTTCAGGCTTGATGTCAGAAAATCATTGTATTCACAGGCTACAGGCCTCTGTGCGCCAACATTGGCACCTTATAAGGGTGATGATCACTGGCCCACTGGCGTGGAAAAGAGGATGGCTTTTACAAACTTTGTTTAAAGAAAAACAATTAAATTCCCTTGCATTTATGTGAAAATAATAACTATAAATAATAAATATCGAAAGTAACCATATATGTTTCAGCCCACTCATGTTCAATACAAAGTTTATCAACACTGTGCGTGGTTGTATGTTTATGTTTCTCATATGCGCCAATCCGAGTCTCTCCGTCAGAGTTCAGTTTGAGCATTACTGCACCTGCAGTTATTATTTTCATACAAATGCAATTTGACTGTTTTTTCTTTTCTTTTTTTTTAATAAAAAGGTTTGTAAAAGTGATGCTCTTTTAACACACTTAATTGTGCCAGAGGACCAGTGATCATCACCCTTATAAAGGTGTCAATGTTGGCGCATGGAGGCCTGTATCCTAGATGAGTAGCCCACAATGATGTTCTGACCTCATGCCTGAAATGTTGCTGTTTTTGTTGTTTTTTGCCCTATATGTCTTGTTTATTTGAGTGAATAAAAGCAATATTGTGAAATGAAGACTAGGCCTACTTATTTTCAAAATCCGTCAGTGGACATTATTATTGTCATTATTATTTTAAGTAGAAAGCATACAGAATTGAGTTATAGACCATTGCTGTCGATAGCGACCTGTTTAATGCCATAATCAATGCCATGTGCGTTGGTGCCCGATGATCGCATAATATTTTATATAGGCTATTTAGTGCAGAAATCTAGCCTACAAACAGGAATACATTTAAGACTTGTGGTTTTCGATCATTTTGAC
This sequence comes from Benthosema pterotum, assembly GCA_039105355.1. Taxonomy (NCBI): domain Eukaryota; kingdom Metazoa; phylum Chordata; class Actinopteri; order Myctophiformes; family Myctophidae; genus Benthosema; species Benthosema pterotum. The sequence continues at coordinate 45,755,124 of CM076969.1, read as the reverse complement.
ACTAGTGTCCCACGGACCACCATTTAGCCTCTCAGACCCAGCCTTTGAGTACAAACCGAGCGCGTAAAATGAAACCAAATGAGCCCGTACCCTACGGGTTCATTTGGATTCATTTTACACAGTTACATTTGGTTACCTTGACAACCCTCTCAGGACCGCTGATTAGTTTGAAAACCAAAGATTTTGTCGCGCAGTTTTGATTCACCTCGCTACGCAGAGCTCAACCAGCAACGCACGGGGAATCCCCCTGCGCCTCATTGCTGCAGGGATCTTGATCGACAGTAGAAAGAAATACATAGCCTACACCAAATAATAATAATAAGGGTAATAATATAACAACAAGGAACGACTTGTTATTTAAAGTCAATTCCTACTGGCGATCACATTGTAGGCTATACTAGGCTATATAATACTCCCATGTAGTCTATGAACGCATATGACAGAAATGTAAAAGAAAATGCAGCATAATGAAGTCAAACACATGTCTAGGGACAGCATTTATTAAACTACAGTAGAACAAAGTCAATCACTTATTGAATAGCCTTAATTTATTCACCATAAAACCCAACCCATAATCCCGAAATCCCGTTCTTCCGATGGTCGGGAAAACGGGAGGTCGAACCTATGGGAGTTCTTATTTTTTTGCTTTTTTCGGAATTATGGGAGGTCGGAATTATGAGAGGTCGGAATAATGACATGGCACCAGACATATCACATGATACATAAAGCATGATGATAATTTGCTTAATGTTTTGCCTTCAGGTTAGTGAATGGTGCCCCGACTTTGTGTTTTTATGACGTTTCCCATGGGTACTGAATTTCAACATTTTGGTACATGTTAGTAGCCTACATCATTAGAAACACATTGGTAAAGAAATTTCTTGGTAACCATTTAGTTCCCAGATTGTTCAAATATCTGCTAAAATTCCTAAACTATTTGTATTTGAATTGTACTTTTATCTGGAACATATATCCATTCTCTCAATCAATCAATCAAATAATCAGTCAATTAATCAGTCCATCTACATGGCTGTTTTCACTGAGTAACAGCATCTACCGATGGAGCATAGGTAGCCTATTATTAATATGACTAATTAGCTGGATTAGTGGAGTAGTTTGGCTACAGGAATCATGATTACTTTGCTATATGTGATTTTGGCATTGGCATAATCTTGCGCAAGCAAGCATGCATGCACGCACACACACCCGTGTGGAAGCGCGCACACACACACACACACACATACACGTCTTCCTATTTGTATCCATTATCTTCCTCTTCATTCAAATTGTTGAAACCTGCTGCCTGCCAGATGATATAGACAGGCCAAAATTGAATTTAGGGCATTATAGAATGGTTCATTCCAGCAATGGCTTTAATAAGACTTAGTGCTGCACTGAAAATGATTTGTATGCTGTGTGGTGAATTTTCCCAGGACGTGATAAATTTGCACTTCTGGTCATATTGCAGAAATGGATTGAAAATTGGAACATAAGGCTGGACAGTGAAGTAGTTGCTTGCCTTTTAATTCTGTCCTGAAAAACCCTCTTATGGTGACTTCATCTGACCAGCTGCTTCAGACTAGAGGACAAAAGGCCTTGTCTACCAGCTGGAGATCTCTCTCTCTCTCTCTCTCTCTCTCTCTCTCTCTCTCTCTCTCTCTCTCTCTCTCTCTCTCTCTCTCTCTCTCTCTCTCTCTCCTCACACTTGGTCTATCTTCCTTCATCTCATTCAATATGTACAGGGATTTGGCCTCAACCCCCTCAGATGATCTATTTAATGATGTCATTCCAATGAACAACATTTTACTTTGCTCTCTCTCTCTCTCTCTCTCTCTCTCTCTCTCTCTCTCTCTCTCTCTCTCTCTCTCTCTCTCTCTCAGCACCCCTTCCCAGACCCCTTGTTATGATCTTTAGACATTTTATCTTAATTTAAATATTTCTGTGAGCCTGTGTGTTTTATTGTATTTGTACAACATGGTCATTATTTTGAATAAACATAATTGATATATATCTATCCATATTTCAATATATATAATATTGTGGACACTGTAACGTGATAGCTATCGTGATTTGCAAGCAATATCCACCACTAATTACCGGTATGTCTTCCATTTAGAGTAGACAGTGTGGGAATTCAAAGGCGAACACACAGGTAACTACTGTATGTGACCAGTGTCCCATGAATGTGCCTGTATCTGAGTGATGACTGATGATATGCTTATAAAGCGATGACTCAATAAGTAATTTGATTAAACGTGACAGTAAGCGCAGAGTACAGCCGATAAGTTATCATCGTAACTTCCACATTCGTTGTTGTTCAAAGCGGAACCTCTTTACGGAACAAAGCAAGGGGTTTGCGTGCCAACAACATGGACCCAAGTTGTGATTTTAAGGCTAATGTCTGCATTTCATCCAAAATAATATCCCTGGAATCTCTGTAAACGCAGGCCAGAATATGCTTATTATCTATTGACAAGCTGTTACAGGAGTGGTAATCCTCAGCTAGTCCTCTCCATTATCTTTCCTCGATAAATCAATGGTAGAGGCTTAGCCTTGTAGTTTGCTGTCCATTTGTTAGATAGACATCATTGGCTTTTTGGTCTGCTCACTCCATGGTTCATAAGCAATCTTGTCACTGCCATGCAATACTGGGGTAATTGTGCCCTTTTCTCTTGGTAAATGGTTTTCAGAGAGGTAGACCTGGAAGGAGCATTTTGTGGATATGAGCCGAGGCAAGGTATAAACAAGGCAGATAATTGTGTTCAAGCACACCTGTCAAGTAAAATATAGACAAATGATTTCACTGTAAATGATTTTGTGTATTTCTGATAGCTGACCATCTCATTCATTTGTTTATCTGGGAACAGGTTCCAAAGCATTGACGAGACTGCACACTGTGCACAGACCAGTGACTTCCTTCTTTCTGCTGCTGAGTAACATGACAGTAAAGTAATCCGTCTCTTCTGCTGATATAATGGCCTGAAGTGGAAGTTGATGTATATGAGAGGAACTATCATATGTCATAATGGTGAGAGATTAGCTTCACTTAAACCTTTGTGTGTCCATCCCTGGGTCTGTCCCTTCCTCCTCATGGAGGGAGGGAGTCTGTTTGAGCACAAAAATTGCGTTCACAGAAACTCGGACGCAGGGCGGCTCGCTGGAACCGGACCGGCACCCTTGACTCTCCCATGCAGTTGCACCACTTTCTTTCACTAACCACACAATGAAATATAAGTACATTTTACTTACATTTTAGTGTACTGTACTCAACTTTATGAAAACAGGGAGGGTTGCAAACTTTATGAAAACAGGGTTGTCAACTTTTGAATGACAAGTCACCAACCTTTGCTCGCTTCTCCATGAGGAGTCTTACTTAATTATTTTAAATTAATATTCTTAATCATATGCAGTATTATTATTATTATTGCTGTTGTTGCTGTGTTACGATTGGTTATTATTGTTGCTGTATTACTGTTGTCACCCATTTTGCTGCTTGTGCCTGTATGGTGAGTATGTATAAATTAGGCTGAAGTTGAGATTTTAAGTGGTCCTCATGGTACTCAGACAGTGGGGCCTGTTCACTGCCTGTCCCCCCCATGCGACTCTGACTGGACTGGATAACACCTGCTCCCCACCCAGCTCTCCTCCTCTGTCATCCCTGCCCAACTCTCTTTTTCTCTCCCTCTCGTTGTATGTCCTTTTGTCTGTTTTGCCACAATTCATTTTCATCTTTTTCATTCAGTTTCAATCAGTTCTTGACTGTTTTTAACCCCCACATACTCTCTCCCTCTCTCTCTCTCTCTCTCTCTCTCTCTCCCTCTCTCTCTCTCTCTGTTCAAAGGGAGTGGTGGTTTGGCGGTCATGTGACTTTTTGTCTCGACACAATTGCTGTTGTTTGCCATTGGCCAATTTCTTTGAAAGAGCGTTGGTTTCCAGGGTGACAGGGAATGGCGGCACCACTTCACTTTTCTGTACCCCTGCCCCCTCCCGTCCCGTTCCCATTACCCTGAGTGTCTGTGTGTATCTCTCTCTCTCTCTCTCTCTCTCTCTCTCTCTCTCTCTCTCTCTCTCTCTCTCTCTCTCTCTCTCTGTCTCTCTCTCACACAGAGGCTTCAGTGGATCAGGTAGCACAGCGACACACACACAGAGTGTGACAGGGTTTCTCCCACAACTCCTTTTCATCAGGCAAGCAGTCAGGCAGACCATTAAACTGCGGGAGGTGAGTTAACAGAAATGGTCCCTATGCTTGCCAAGTTCATCGTGTGGTTCTATTTTAAGGATGAAAACCTTTTGTTTGAATAATTGTCTTCACTGCTGAACCTGTTGATCTGTATTGTTAAGTTGCTAAGAGTAACCACACATGGGTGGTTGCAGCATGGGAAGCTATATTGTTGTTATTCCTTAATATTGTTGAAAATATGCTATTGTACTGTGGCATTTGTCACTGTGGTACCATCACTTATAATGTGATAATTAGAAATCATCTCAGTCTGGTCTAGCTGTGACATGTGGGGTTTGCTGTGGCATTTGTCTATAATTGTAACTAAGAATGTAGAAAGCTGGATATTTTGGTCTCATTTCACTCAGGGGGTGTAAATTGTGTCGTAGCTCAGTGGTTCCCAAACTTTTTCATCCATTTGAAAAGATATGCTAGGAACCCCCATAAGAGAAGACTTTTATGGCTCTAGCCCTGATTCTCAACAAATTTAATTTAAAGGGCCACCAGTTTGATGTGCATATTAGTCTACGGACCCTCTTTTAATGACATTTCTATCTCTTGCGACCAAAAAATCTGTCAATTCAACTCATTTTGTACAGCCTCAGAGTTACATTCCTGTAACGGTCCATTTGGATCCAAACTATCACTTAACTGGGGACCCCCTGGCCTCAGCTACCCCTGGAGGTCCCTGGACCCCACTTTGGGAACCACTGATGTAATTATCACTGTAGTTCCTGGCACGTAATGGTCTCTTGGCTCAAAGTTTGCCTGTGCTGGACTCAGAGCGGACTGTACACTTGGCATACTTCTTCCTGTATTCCGCAGAAGATTTAGCAGCTGTGTGTGTGTGCTCTCGGTTGCATTTGTCCCATGACAAACATGATTTAGGCTGTGTTGGGAAGTTGTGCTTCAACAATGGGATTCTCAGTGGACTGCTAAACGCGAAATCCTGTGAGCATAACTCCCCAAAAATATGAAAACGGTAGCACATCTCAAGTTTCCAAGACAAAACGCTTTCCATTACTTGGCTCAGTGATGTCTGCTTATGTCATATTTATTGGAATATGATTTAGACCGATGGTTCTCAGAAAACTTGAGAGAACTGCAGGTTTAAGCTATGTGTCGGTTGCAACTTGCGGTTTCTTTGGTTGTTTATTTTTGTTTGCTTTTTGTATGCCACTGACTTCTCAGCTAGCCATCTTGGGCTCCATCAACGGTAACCAGATGGCAGGCTCTGTGTTTTGGTTTCTGTGGCAACACCCAAAGTAGACTACAAACCGTTCCCTCAGGTGCACTTTATCTGATGACCTGGAGGATCCTCTCTTACACACACACACACACACACACACACACACACACACACACACACACACACACACACACACACACACACACAGAACCATCACCTTTCTCAACAGCATCTGTTCTGTTATCTCTCCTCAAACTGTCATAGTCAGAACTCAAGTGGCACATTTTTGGTAACTGGACTGTGTAACAAGGTGTAGTAGTTAAAGTAGTTAAACTCACACTTGCGTTTGTATCTTGGGTGGGAAAAAATGTCCAAACCCAATTGCAACGCCAGCTTTTTTGTCCCTCCTGGCTATCCTGTTGTCGCTTTGACCCGCTATGTAAAGCTGTTGACCTTAAGCCATTTATCTCAGGTGAGGCTGTGAAAGTCTCACTTAAACCTGTGCAGTGTGTGTGTGTGTGTGTGTGCGCGCGCGTGTGCGCGTGTGCGTGTGTGCGTGTGTGGCGCCCTCCATGCAGGAAATCATCAAAGCATATATCCATAATATCCACAAATGGGCTCTGCATTGTGGTCAGACAAAATCTGCTATACAACAGTGCACAATTCTAACAGAATGTAGAGATTTACACATCTCACAGTGATGCTAGGGGTCAGTATACTGTAGCAGATCTCATGAACTATTTGATGGCCTATTCTTTGCTATTTGGCCAAGCCCGGCTGAAAAACACATTCAAAACACATGTGCACATATCCACAGCCTATTAGGCCGGGTGCCGTATCAGTGTTTTTGTTTTGTTTGTTTGTTTTTTTGCTATTTGCCTTGACAAAGTACAGTATATAAGGGCTTAAGTGGTTAATGGGGGCAGGATGGAGGGCCTATCATCAAACCACGGCTTGTTATCGGGCTGGCTGATGCAATCAGGAAAAAGAACTGGCACTGGTGGTGAGGCCTCTTTGTTATCTTCTGATGTCCTGCTATGATGTCACTCGCCATGGCTGCTGACCCAACAATCCGTGCATTCCTACTGATGGAGGCATGCAGCCACAGGCAGGACCGGGATATGTGGGAGAGACGCGCACACACATCCGCAAATATGGCCTCTCTCTCAACATTAATTAGTAGGGGTGTATAACAGAATACTAACTGCACTGAAAAGTCATGATTGTAATTTCAAGAATTAAAGTATAACGTATACGTCGGAATGTAAATGGTAACATTGACTTTGTATCATATTGTTTTGTGATGCAAATAATCCTAGCACCGGTTGTTTTGAGAACCGTACCTGATATGTATGAAATAGGTCACATGCACGCCTTACTTTTAATAAATACAAAGATTTCAGTTTGTGGTTTTCTCTCAGAGCGGAGCAGACTGCGTGGCTAGGCTAGCTAGTTTCTCAGGCCATTTGCGGCCGTTATGAATACTTCTGTTGGTGAAAAAATATATCTTTCAGCGTTTCGCTTAGTTTTAAGGGTAACTGTGGTAGAATAGCAGTATTACTATCAGGGTAGTGCTCTAACGCAATTCTATCCACTTCAGGCATCAATGAAATCACATTAAAGTGCATCCTAGTGTGTAATATTGCTTAATTGTATCGTTTTGCGATGAAAATTATCCAATGTATCAATACTACACTTTTGTCATTGAGATGCTTATCGTATGGCTGATGAAAATGTACCGCTACAGATTCCTCATCTGGTATGTTCACTGAAACACACACCCACACTCGCCAGCTTAATGCATAATTAATTCACCCTCTCACACACATACCCACTAGAGCACGCCCTCAAACTCTCGACCGCCTGATAAAGATGGTGATGGCAATCAGACAGGCCTTGTTTAAATTCAACAGGTCTTTCTGTCTCTGTATCTGATAGAACCTTTGCAGCATAATTTATTCGTAAGGATGAAAATAATACTATTTGAGATAAGTCTCCATTGTCTGCATTGTGTGTGAGTGCGTGCAATCTGTGCATGTGCCTGCATGTTGCTTATAAGCGGATGATTTTAGTTGCAGTGCTTCCCCACCACAGCACAGCCACAGTCCTTTGATCCAGAGATCCACAGATTTACAGGCCGATTCGCCTGTTGTAGTGAAAGCTTTTAAGGTCCATTGTTGTTGCAGGTGTTTGGATAGGCCTTTCCCCTAGACAGTCAGGGGAATCGACCGACATGATAAAGGCTCTTTGGCATAGACAGGCGGAATGAGAGCTTGGCCAATATGGAGGAGAAAGAGATGAGAATTGAGCGTAGACAAACAAAATGGGGATCGGAGGGGGAGCAGGAAGGCTGAGAGACAGACAGGCCACCGTGGAATGCCCGAGGGGGCCCTCTCTGTGTGGGCTTACATAGCCTTTGTTCACCCCTGACCCCTGGCTCTCAACCACCTGACCGCTCGCTTCGTTCCAACCTGCATTTCCCGTCTTTCCGTCTACTGCCTTTTGTCATTTCTGAGCTCGTCATCAACCGCACGCCGGAGCTCCTCATGTGGGCCCTCGTGAAATTTCTTATGGTTCCATCCTATCCGTTTCGTTGTGGTTCTATTTCCAGATTAATTTCCCCTCTACTTCCCTCGGCTCATGGTGGGGCTAACTCCACACTCTGTCCCCAGAAGTCCCCAGCAAACCCGGGATCGGAGGCTTGTACAGACGAGGTCACTGTTTGATCGGGAACGTCTTGTTGACTTAACTCTGGTTGGCTTTTGTTGCGCGGCCCACCGAGAGGCTCCATGCATGAATGAGAGAGAGGCAGAGAAATAAAGAAAGGGAGAGCCTAGCAGTTGGATGAAACCAAACTGGTCTAGACTGGATGAAAGCCAGAGATAGGACCATAATGAGTCTATAGTTAGCTCCGTGTGTTGTGATTGTTAGCTTGAACATAACTCAGTTCCACAACATGTTTATGCTCACAAATATAGGGCTCAGCGATTTTATGCAATCCTTATGTTCAAGCTGTGTGTTGGAGGCTGGTACTTGGTTCATAGCCAGTTTGGACTGGTTCTGAATAAAGGGGCATGGAGAGAGGGTTGCTGCTTGCAGGGTGTGCAGCCAGAACCCTGAGAACTTGGACATAGGCAGAAGCTCACCAGGATCCTCTTTAGATGCTTCATTAGTTGTCTGGGAGAAAAAAGAAAAAAAAGTGAGGCCTGCCCAGTTTGTGGCATCCTCTGTGTGTGCCTGGTTTGTTTTTTTGGCGCAAGATGTTTGTTTACCAGTTCACCCTGTGTTTATCTCGGACTCTTTCGTTTTGCACCCTTCCATCATCATCCTTCTATCCTCCGGTTCACCTTGATATGATGAAGTAATGTATATAGTCAGAGACTGTGTTGTTAGTGAAGAGATTATATATATTTGAGATCCATGTTCCTCCCAAAGCAGGAATCATCTCCTGAGCCAGGTTTCGGTGGAGATAACAAAGGTCTTTGTCTGTCCCTAGTGTGGGATGTGCTATATTTAAGTCACAACAGTGCAATTACCTTCGCTAGCGAAAGCCATCCAGTCTGTCATAATGATACACAAAGCATAGCTACACCATCGGGGCTGTGACCATAATGAGATACCCAGTGCTATACTTAGGGCTGTTTGGCCCAAACAGAGCATTACTACCTTATTTTACTGGACGACATGACTATGAAAAACCAGTGTCAACAGCAGTTCAGCAGCTATGTTTGTATGTTGGTGTTGCGATTCTGTTGGAAGTTTTTGTTTTTGGGGTAAAGACTAAAGTGTGTGTGTGTGCGTGCGTGCGTGCGTGTGTGCGTGCGTGCGTGCGTGCGTGTGTGTGTGTGTGTGTGTGTGTGTGTGTGTGCGTGCGTGCGTGCTCGAATGCACACTCACTTGTGTCTAAACTTTGGGGAGGGGGAGGGGAGACCACAGCACCAATTTAATGGTATTCAGGCCTGGTGCATAATGGCCAACAAAGAGACTATCGGCATGTGTATGCCCCCCCCCACCTCTCTCTCTCTCTCTTGCTCTCTCTCTCTTTCTCCATCACCCCGGCCCTCACAGAATGTATTGAGCTGCTGCCAGACCCTGGCCAGTCTATTTCTCAGCCCAAAGCCATCTTCCTGTCTTCTCTGAGCTGAGTTATGGCTGACTTACCACTCCCTGGACAGATTTATACCGCTCTCTTGTCGAGGCATTAACTTATTATTAGACTTTGATTGAGGACTACCCGCACGATAGATTTGAGAACACTTTACTGCCTAGTTGTAATGTCCACCTAGAGGCAACGGGCTAAGAGAAATTAAATGTCCTGTAGGATCTTTCAGCTGACAGTCATGGGATGCGTGACGATTAAGATTTTTTAGACCAGGGTCTGTCTTTTTCGGTCGCTTCTCTTCCACGTGCTGAATGAACAAACCCACGGGAGGGTGTGTGGGGGGGGGGGGCGTGGGGTTGCAAGAATGTTTTAGTCACGCACAAAAGGAGGATGATACACTTGGTCAGGAGGGGGGAGGTAGGGAAAGGCAGGAGGGGGAGGCGCCGTTCAGGAATGCCTGCGGAAGGTGTCCGTGGAGCCTCTCCGAGGTCTTTGGACCGATAATCCTCCACATGACGTCCCCATACCGCCCGCTACTCTGACCTCAGACATTCGCCCCCTCCACCTCCGACCCTCAACCCCCTCCTCCACTATGCCTGACTTTCAGACCTTCAGACTAATAAGCACGACTCAGAACCCTTTTAACCTCTGCTTAGTCATTTCACTTCATGGTGGGCTCAGTCAGGTGATGGATAGATCATGTGATCAGAGCCTCCGTTGGGATCCTGCCCTACAACGCCCCGGTTGCTTTTTACAGTGTCACTTTTTTGTCTTTTGGCGCCTTTGCCTTTTCTCACTGTCTGTAGGTCCACGGTGACTATAATAACCCATGCATGCCTGAGGGGCTGCTCCACCCACCCCTCCCCCCTCCATTTCCCACTGCTCACTTCCACGTTACATTTTAAGTGTGGGTTAAGTGATTTGTCAGACAACACGGCTTTTAAGATGTGCCAAAAGCTTTGCCTTGTTGACGAAGTGAGAGATGGGCCTCAACGTGAATTTGACTGCCCAAGGCCTCTCTTTATTTATGCTAGTTGGCATGGCTTAAAATGCTAGGCGAGTAGGCGTGGACACTATGTATTCACTCATATTACTATGTATTCATTCATATCTGTATACAGAGTTATTCATGGGTCGGATTTATCATTCACTGTTGTTACTGTTAATGCTGCTAGGCAATTTTTACTTTACTTTTGTAATATTTGTCCAGATTAAGCTTTGTGTTTAGTTTAGTTTCTAGCTCAGTTTTGTTTAATCTAGTTTCGTATCTTTTTGGAGTGGTGTTGTCAGGAAGTTATATGCAATCTGAAGTGACATAAGGGTGAAGTACATACTGTACAGCCAATCAAATCATTTCAAATTTGGTACATGTAGACACACACAGCTGGTCATAGGAGGGGCTAACGGCCCTCAAAAAGCCAATATACAACCTCACAACACAACATGTTACAACATGTTGTGACTGTGAAGAGTTGCATTTTCTTTCTGCTCTTTTTGACAGGATTTGAGTTGCTTTGGAAAATTTTACACCTATGCCCAAAATAGGGACAGCAGATTAAAGTGTGTTTGTGAACAATGGCTATTACGCTGCACATTTCACGTTTGAAGCCTATTTCAGTCCCTGACATACAAGCTTTCCAACTGACAGCTAGGACACCTTCCTCTTGTCTGGGTGATGTATAAAGTAGTACTAAGCAGTAAGCAGTAGCAAAGCTAGCAATTAGGCCATTACTGTATGCTTACTCATACAATTATTCCACACGTCCAAACAGATTAGGATCTAGATCTGATTTATCAGCAATTTTTTGGCTGGGGCAGCACAATGGACGGACATGATGTCGTCGACTGAGTGATGAAGTCACAGCATTGGCCAGCCGGTCGGCCCAACAACAGACTATAGCCAATCGCAGAGCTATGGGCTCTCTGTGCCAGCTGTTTCCCAAGGCTTTTGCTGTCAAGGACCCACAAATCGACACTAATTAGCACACGGACCACACATTTGGCAAGAATTAGTCTTCGGACTCCCTTTAAATGGCAGTTCTACCTGTGGGTACTCCATTGCCACACTTTCCGTTACAGACAATCAGACATATAACGGTCCACTTGGCTTCAAAATATCATCTAGGGACCCCCTAGAACTGTCTTGGGTACCGCTGGGGGTCCCCAGACCCAAAGCGGAACCACTGCTCTATAAACACAGAATAACTCTTCCTACTATACTCGCGGGACTTTCCTTAGTTGTTTGCTGACTATAGAAATTTAAGCTCTGTTCCGTTTAGTGTGCAGTGATGCTGGTTCTAAAACCTTTTAGTTTCATGGACCCCCATGAGAGAGTGGATGCTCCATTGGTTCCATCTTTAGGCTACACTCTCAGAGTTACACACCTGTATGGTGCCGTTTGGAGCCCACTTCAAAGGGCTCTATGAGACCCACAGCTGTTAGCAGAGTGTTTCCAGTGAGTCAGCATGCACAATAGCAGCACCCTGGCTCTGTTTTACCAGGAAGTATAGGGAAGGAGCCCAAGTACTTTCCAAAATGGCGTGTGTGCATATAGCCCATTGTCCCTCTAGACACAAACACTGATATCGTTGCAGCCAAATGACTGCGGATCAATCGTTGTACTGAGTGGAGTACGGGCTCAACTTGTCCTTCTTGGTATCGCCTATCACATCCCATCTGAATGTGCAGTGCTTTGTTTGAGGTCCACTGTGCCAGACGATTGCCAGTGATTGTCCACACCATATAACCACAAAGTTCTTGCTGAACTTTCTGTATAGTGATGTGTGGCCGTGTGCATATCACTCAGGACCCTAAAATGGTTTGTGTTCTTGTCGGTTTGATTTTCCTATCTTGTGGAAAATGTGAACAACTCATACTGGAAAAATATACTACTAATAAACATTCATAAAAAATATGTAATGTGCAGCCTTTGGTTTAGTTTCATGTATGGGGACTGCAGATGGAGAGATGATGAAGAAGATGTAAAAATAGATTCTGAGATATCAGAAGATAGTGTTGAATAGAGAGAGGCGTTAATAGAAAACAGGCCTTGGCCCATGCTGCGGTGTTCCCACACACCCTGCCTGTCCAAATTGGTTATGCACTCTGTGTGTCTGTCTGTCTGTCTGTCCATGAGGAGCAGGTTACATATTTTCCATCCTAGGGTTACAATGTTGAAAAGGTTGAGATTAGGCATTTGGATTAGACCAGGTATAGTACTAGGGTGGGGTATTAGCTTGAGTATGTGGCCGGAAGCAGGTCTAGGAAAATTCACTTAAATATGTATTTTATTTTATTTAGAATGCTGTATTCCTACAATTCCCATCATGCTTCAGTGCATTTCCCCTCCTTGTAGAGTGATGGGGGATGCATGGAGCTGGGACTTTGTAATCCATTAAGGAAGCATTTGAGTGTTTTTATGTGTTACAACACAAACATGGATTAAGTTTAATGTCGCTTAATGTCGCATTGGATATTTTGCGTAATTGACCAGTCCACATGTGTGTGCTGTAGTGTATCTTGTCAATGCACTACAATGAACATCCTCTACCCCTGCTCCCATAATAGCCTGGTTTACAACCTGTTTACAACCTGATTCGCTGCCTTCCGTGAATTTATTTGCCACTTTGCTACTCACAGAACACAGTCATGTAGCGTATCAGGCTGTAAACCAGTCAACTCATCTTTCTCCCATCTTTCTAAGTCTGTAGTTATGATACAGGCGTTGTTTTGTGTGAGAGTATCTATGCCTTTTGAAGTCCACAGTGGTCAGATTTAGGTTGCTCTGTTCTGTTTTTCATTTTCCCACAGGGCGTTGTCTCTCTCTCTCTCTCCTCTCACACACACACACACACACACACACACACACACACACACACACACACACACACACACACACACACACACACACACACAGAGATACTGTATGCACAGTGATGATCTCATTACACCTGTGCTGGACTATGACCTCATTCCAGGAAGAGGAAGAGAAAATCACCTGAGAGCGTTTATTTGCATGATCAGCTGTTCATGTGATGAAAGTCCAAAGGGAGGAAGTCTGCAGAGTCCGGTTACAGGTTACACATGCACAAGCGCATACACAAGTGCGCCGCGTGCACACACAGAGTACGGTGCCACAGTTTACTTAGAACACATGAATGAATCAGGCTTTATACAGAGACATCATACGTTTGAGTTTTCTCAAAATTTCTTACCTCTGTGTAAAGTGGGGGTGGGGGATTGGAGAAGGGAGTGGGGGGTGTAGGGCAACAGAAAGAGAGGTAGTCATACAACAGAGTATATCTAAGAAATAAGAAGAAATTACTACCTGGAATAGGGGAGGTACCTGTTCTCTTAGCAGAGAGAGAAAGAGGGAGGGAGAAAGAGACCCACACTGAGAGCGAGGGCGTGTGTTTCTGTGGGTGTGTGAGAGCGAGAGAGAGAGAGAGAGAGAACTCGTGCAGTCTCTCAGATCTCTGCTGTGGTGAGGACACCCAGGAGATCTGCATTCCTGAGGCAGTCAGTGAGTGAACAGGCAGGCAGGCACACAAGCATACGGAGAGAACAGAGAGACGAAGGAGAGAGAGCGTAGCAACGTCGTGCGGCAGCTGCCCTGCGTCTTCTCCTTCGCCCGCAGCCAAATTCTGATTGACTCTGACCTCCGCCAGCCGGACTTTATAGCCTCTACTCGTCCCCTCTCAGCTTATGCTCACGCATAACCAGGCAGGCGCTTATACAGACAGACGTGCTCCGCCGTTCTGCTCTGTCAAAGGTGGAAGGATTTACCTGAGAGAGAGAGAGAGAGAGAGAGAGAGAGAGAGGGAGAGGAAACAAGCAGAAAGATCAAGGGAGAAAGAAATACCCCGAAGAGAAGTGAAACATTTCCACACCTGGTGAGTGACAGACAGCCTGGCTTTCTGTGTGTGTTTCTGTGTGTCCTTGTCAGCTTGTATGTCATTGTTTGAAGTTTCTCTACAGCTCTACGCTGTTCAGTTCGTAGTGCCGTTCATGTGTGCGTGTGTATGCTGGGTTATCGTGAGTATTCCTGTACTACTGTATCCATGTGGCAATAAGTCCACGTTGGGGTGTGTGTGTGTGTGTGTGTGTGTGTGTGTGTGTGTGTGTGTGTGTGTGTGTGTGTGTGTGTGTGTGTGTGTGTGTGTGTGTGTGTGTGTGTGTTCAGCCTTGGGCTATCTGTGTGGTGCTGTGTCTTTAAATGTACCTGTTGACACTACTTTACACCAGTGTCAGCCTACATGTAGACCCACCATATGACATAAGAGGACTCAAACCTGTTTGGTTGGAACTCAGCCCTTTGTAATATGGGTGTTTGTTTTGCGATATCAAGTGTCTTGTGTTTTGGGTGGCGAGTGGCTCTTTTGAGAGCGTCGTTGTTGGCTATTTTCAGGTGTTTGTGTGACAACTGTGCACGGGCACGCACACGCAAGAACTCGACGATAAGGCGGGAGCCAAACTATCTCTTACATGTCACATGCACAGCCACAGCTCCGTTTACCGTTTGGAGGATTAAAGATTAATTTATGGAGGGCACGGGCAGGGTTCAGCTAAACCGGCTGCTTATCCCCAAATGCATTTAACTGTTGACGTGCTACACATCTCAAACACTAAACGCGCTGCATGGCTAATGCACCACGCTCGGCACAAAGCTTATTTAAACCTTGACTCATCATCATGCATGGCTGGCATACCAGTTAGCAGCAGGTCACCAAATGTCACTGGATGTCAAACAGATAGGGGGGCTCAGAGTTGTTGTTGATGTCACTTGTTAGCCAATCAGAGGAGGCACCCACTTTGTAATGTTTTATTTTCTGTCTGATCGTGGGAGCGAACGGCCATGCCTCATGTGTTATCAGTTCATGTGTTTTCTTATCAGTGTGCGTGTGTGTGTGTGTGTGTGTGTGTGTGTGTGTGTGTGTGTGTGTGTGTGTGTGCCTGCGTGCGTGCGTGCGTGCGTGCGTGCGTGCGCGTGTATGTGTGCGTGTGTGTGTGTGTGTGTGTGTGTGTGTGTGTGTGTGTGTGTGTGTGCGCGTGTGTCTGTGTGTGCGCGCGTGCGTGTGTGTGTGTGTGTGTGTGTGTCAGTCACACACAGATAATGGGTGCAATTCCAGATCGCTTGGTGTAGCCAGGTATGGTGTAAGTCCTCTCATTGGCTGCATGGCAGCAAATCAGGTTTGGGGCCGTGCTCATTGGTTGCATGGCAGCAAATCAGGTCTGGGCCCTTGAGGTAGGCCCGAAAGCCTATACCACCAGGCCTGGGCCTGGGCCTACCAAATAGTTATCCAGAATAATTAAAACCAGTCATCAAGAGCTTCAAATCATGATGAACAAAGCAGGGGAGTGCAGTAACATTTTTAATTGGGGGGGTCAGGTGATTTCTGAACCTTTTGACTTGCAGGTTTTAATTATTCTGGATAACTATTTGGTAGGCCCAGGCCCAGGCCTGGTGGTATAGGCTTTCGGGCCTACCTCAAGGGCCCAGACCTGATTTGCTGCCATGCAACCAATGAGCACGGCCCCAAACCTGATTTGCTGCCATGCAGCCAATGAGAGGACTTACACCATACCTGGCTACACCAAGCGATCTGGAATTGCACCCAATGTCAGTATAACGGATGGTATAGCGGAGGAGGGAACGTGGAAGAACACAAAGTTTGAGTTTAGAATTGATCATCCCTTCACATTCTAGGCATGCTGATTTATTTTCACCATTCCTACTTGTAACTAAACTCCCTCAACTATGACTATAGAGCTGCGCAGTGACATCAGAGCGCCTGGCCCAGGAGTGAATTCCACATTAATGACTGTTTCAAAAGGATTTATACTGTATAAAGACGATTACTCGCAGACAACGCCAACACGGGTTGTGAAAATTATTACAATAAACAATGTTTTGGGCCAGTCAAATAATTTGTAAGTAGAAAAAAAACGAAACTTGTCTTGTATATAAAATATTATGTGCGTTGTCATGATATGTCACGACCCGAGTTGGCTTTGTCCACGGCATAAGTGCCTTTCATGTAAATCATTTCTGATAAGTCTATGAGAAGAATGAATGGGGAATTTACTTCTGGACCGCGGGCGACGTCATGAAAGGGGCGGGACTGCGCAGCTCTGTAGTATAATAAAAATTGTAAATTGACAATTTTTTTTACTTTTTTTTACTGAGGAACATAAATAATGTAATTTAAATACAAGAAACATGAATGCATAAGTTTAGACAAGAGACACCACCTCTCTTTTTATTGGAACTGAATATGTGTGTTGGCTTCCAGGTACTGTATTTGTGCTTATTTGAATTTAATATGGACTCCATTTCCTTCCAAGACTCCACTCAGACGATAGCGCTGACTGTGCACACATACTTTAGGCAACTTGAGAATCCTATCACCGAAAGTCAGATAAACAACAGGACGACTGCAGGTGTGCCTCGTTATGCCTCTAGTTTGTTGGATCGTGGGAAACTTTGTTCCCTGACCTTTTCAATGACATCAGCCGACCATAACCAGCCACTGCCCAAATGGCAACAACAGCATATATGAATATATATTAGGGGTGTAACATTATGTTAACTGTATCAACATATAGATTTTAATTTAAAAATATCAATGTATATTGTGACGTAAACAGAAACTATCTATATATTGTTCTACAGTAAATTGTTACTATACGAATCGTTGCCAATACCAATTACTTGTACATTGTATTTAGCAATTTTAAATACAATGTTCAAATACAATCTATTTGCCAGATCACTGTAATTTTACTTATTTATATCCAATATATCCACTCGATTTCAAATCATTGAAGTGTATCGAATTGTACATATTCACTCATTCATATTCATTAACGCCATAATGAACCTGTATCATCTACAGCATATAACGTGGTGTCAAAGTCATTTGGGGTGGGGGCCGCATTGGACTTAATGTGACTTCATGGGGGCCGGAGCGCCGCGGTGCAACCAGTCGCAGACCGCAAGCATGCGCAGCACACGCATGTTTATGTACACAGCCGTTACTTCTATACAGTATATCACACAAGTCATATTTATTATTAAGAATAGCTATTAATATACATTAATGACTTTTCATTATTATTGGTTTTATACTTGTAGCCTAGATTTACACATTTGCTATGAAAGATGCTATTTTTATTTACAGAGCATCAAATAGCATTTAAATTTCAAATACTAAATTTAAGTAAGTATGTATAGTTAACTAAGTATAGTTCTCGGTTATACACCCTTGTACTGCTGAAGTATAGTTCTCTCGGTTACACACCCTTGTACTGCTGAAGTATAGTTCTCTCGGTTACACACCCTTGTACTGCGGAAGTATAGTTCTCTCGGTTACACACCCTAGTACTGCTGAAGTATAGTTCCCTCGGTTACACACCCTTGTACTGCTGAAGTATAGTTCCCTCGGTTACACACCCTTGTACTGCTGAAGTATAGTTCCCTCGGTTACACACCCTTGTACTGCTGAAGTATAGTTCCCTCGGTTACACACCCTTGTACTGCTGAAGTATAGTTCTCACTTTGCAGTGCCAGCGAGTAGCCCCTGACTGCAGCCCGCAGATCGGGGCGGTGCTCCTCCTAGGAGGAGTGGGTGGGGTTGCGGGAGGAGTGGGTGGGGTTACTCCCTATGACACCGGTTAGTGATTTATCGTAGAGCTGTGGGGTCTGAACGGCGGAGCTGGGTTGGGAAGGAGCGCTTGTTTTATCCGCCGGCTACTACTAGTAGGGCGGGGCGAAGCATAGTTTTACTGAGGTTATGGTTAGGGTTAGTAACCGCATAAAGCATCGTCTAACTCTAACCCCAACCTAACCCTAAACACAACCCCAATAAAACTAGGCTATGCCTAAACCTAATCCTAACCCTAAACTTAACCTCAGTAAACCTATGCCTAAACCTAACCTAACCCTAACCATAAAGACACAACCCCAATAAAACTAGGCTATGCCTAAACCTAATCCTAACCCTAAACTTAACCTCAGTAAACCTATGCCTAAACCTAACCTAACCCTAACCATAACCTCAGTAAAACTTCCTTCGCCCCGCCCTACTAGTAGTAGCCGGCGGATAAAACAAGCGCTCCTTCCCAACCCAGCTCCGCCGTTCAGACCCCACAGCTCTACGATAAATCACTAACCGGTGTCATAGGGAGTAACCCCACCCACTCCTCCCGCAACCCCACCCACTCCTCCTAGGAGGAGCACCGCCCCGATCTGCGGGCTGCAGTGAGGGCTACATGGCCTAGCCTGGTAAAACGACTCCCCCTGCTGGACAACATGTATTACATGGCGTTCAGAAGAGAGCTCAAAAGCATTTCTTTAAACGATCATAACTTTTGATAGGAACGTGCTAGAGACTTACTTTTTTTTTTATCTGGCCCGCGGGCCTTGACTTTGACACATGTGATCTACAGTATATAACGTGATATGTATCGAATCACTGCTAGGTATTGTTACGTAATACGTATATACACTGCATAGAAATCAATCAATGGCAGTGGATTGAGCACTGCCCAATTTCTTCTCATCATACTCATTGTGTTTTTCCTCTTACTGTGGGTCTCACTTGAGGATAACATCCGGTAACATCCTGCTCTGTGTTCAATTTCACTCTTGAGAGTGCACAAATGTATTCGATTGATATGTGTCCATTTGGCTCTGTTTGTACAATTTCAGAGTTACAAATGGATAAACACAAAACACAAAGGAATTCAACTGGGTACAGTGAATGAAATGAATAATGCAGCACCCTCCGATTGGCGGCGAGTGTGTGAATGTGAATGTATTGTTTGTGCATGTGTGTTATTCTTCTGCACGATACATAGAAGGAAAGTCAAGTGCCCCCCCCCCCCCATGTTCTTTTCTCTTTCATGCTCGTCTACATGTCGAGCATTTAATCACCACATGCTGTAGCCTAGTCCACTCCAAATGCTGCACATTCACACGTCTCCCTGGGTTTCGTGATGTGAATCTTCCAAGTCATTCATCCCTGAGCTACAGCAAGAATCAAGTTCAGTTGATTTCTTGCCTTTCTGCTAGAGAGCACACAAACATGCACATATGCACACGCACGCACGCACGCACGCATGCGCACACACACACACACACACACACACACACACACACACACACACACACACACACACACACACACACACACACACACACACACACACACGCACACACACACACACAGGAATGCACTCAGGGCCAGAGTTAATGGGAATAGTTATGACAGGGTTGCCCCGGCGCCCGTGTGAGGAAATATCATGTTTGGGCTTCTTCCTCCATGATACCCCTTCCTGCACATGTGCGCGCACACACGCACACACACACTCTGCATATGCATTCCAGCCGGTGCCGTTACTGTGATGGAAGGTACTAACTGTGCCGCGCTGCACTCGTGTCAAATCCATTAGAAATGAAAGCACACTGCAGTGATAAAAGATTGATCCATCCCTTCCTCCTCTCACGTGTTCCTCCCTCACGCCCAGCCCTCTCGCCTTTACCTCCACATGCCTTTCTCCTTCCTATATGACCTCGCTGCTCTTTTGTTTTTGTTTTTTTTTTCTCTCCTCGCTCTTCCCCTCAAGTAACCTTCACTACTTGTTGTGTTATAGATCAACCTAAGTGAATGAGGCACCTGCAACCTTGTTCCTCCCGCAGAGTACGCAGAGTACGGTGAAGGATAACCGAATCCGTGTTGTATCCACCAACCGGCCCAGGTGCTGTTTAAGGTCACCGGTCTTTTGTAATCCATAGAAAATGTCATCCTATTTAAGAGAACCCCCCTCCCGATTTCGGACATATACCTGCCAGAGAGCTCCTTCTCCTGCCATCCCAGACAAGCCCGGATGTATCATTTCCCAATTGGGGGGGCAGGAGAAAATGATATGGGGTCAGCTTCATCGCCCGCGCCATGGGCGATGAAGCCGCACCCATACCATTTTCAGCTACAGGACATTTATTAGGCAAGTAAGCATCAATAATAACGTTGCAACAGGCATGCAGCATGCATAAAGCTAAATGTTTGACTCAGAGATTTCTCTTTTGAATGATGAAATGGAGTTGGTTTAGTGGTGCCACAATTGCAGTTAGTTAGCAGTAGGAGTTTTTCAAAACATTTTAAATATAAGCACTTTAATTAGAAATATCTTTGAAATTTTGGCTGTTTTGCATGCCATCATGTTTGGTGGCGCAGTCAGGGCATTTAGGGGGGCATTGTGCCCCCCATGCCCATACCTAGATCCGGCCCTGATGCCAGGTGTCTCTGCTGTGGCAGCCCGGGGGATGATGATCTGTGGCTGGCTAGTGGAGCCTGGCAGTCAGCCCAGACTGGCCCTGTCTTAAGTTCACCTGTTGTGTGGAAGTGAGCAGGGCCAAACAGAACAAAACTGCAGTTTAAAAGTGAAAGACAAAGAAGCTCTGCAGGGATCGGTCAGTGGATCTTATAGCTTGGTGGTGTTTGGCGATGCAGGTACTATAGGAACATATTGACAAAAAGAGGCTTTTCAAGTAAATACTGCTTAATTCCCAAAAGGTGTGGACTGCAGACTTCCAAAGAAAATATTTTTTTAAACATATTAGGGATTTACTGTATTTTGTGCTGTTCAGTTGGATGGTTATAATTAGGTCTGTCACAATTTCATAACTGCACCTGATTGTAACTATAAATCTCATAAATCGTAATCATTTTCATGTTTACATATTTCCAAAAACAGCTGAAATAGCTTATCCATAAGCTCCCAATCAAGCATGTTATATACGTATATATATATATATATATATATATATATATATAATATATATATATATATATATATATATATATATATATATATATATATATATATATATATATATATATATATATATATAAGCATAATAATATATGTTATAATATTATCATTACCATAGTAACTTGTGTTATTTTGGAATCACTGAGTCAGATTTGTTCCTTAAGGCAAGGGTTTGTATGGTTTTTCAGCAAATCAAGTTAACCGAGTTTGACCATGGCACTCCTTAAAGTACGTTAGGTATTAGCCGTCATGTAAGGGCCCGCAGAATAGTGACGAGGCTACGCTCAGAGCGATTTTTCTTTTCTTTTCTTGTCTTTTGACAACTTGTCTTGGGTGGAGGAAGTTACTGAAATGGTTAAAGGTCTAGATCAGGTCATAGAGCATGCAGCTTCCTGGCCTAAATTCCTTCAACGGCTTCAGATCACTGAATAGATTAAACCATCTAACTGCTGCTGTCAGATTATTTTAACACAGTACGGATCCGGATCCCCTCAGGTTATCTAACCCAGTCCATCTGACAGGTAAAGTAGGGTTGGGCATTGGGCAATATGGTGATGAATCTCAATGAGACAAGACAATGTCTCTCCGATACAGTATGTCTTTTTGGAGTATATTGTATATTTTGTGATACAGCTAGCCGTTTCGTTCAAGACCAAGTACTTTGGTCTAGATCAGTGGTTTTCAACCAGGGACCAATATTTATTCAGCATTTGAGCCACGGACCACCATTTGATGACAATTTCACCCCAAAGACCTAAAACTAAAGAATTATTTTGGCTTTGTCTACAATTTCATTATTCCAGGCACAATTTTGCAAAACAAAACAGTGTAGACTTCTTAATTAAGTGATGCTAATTCATTCAATGATGAATATTTTAACTCTTGAGAGTGTAAAAATGAAACCAAATGGACCCGCAAGGGTCCATTTGGTTTCATTCTGGTTTCCCAATTTTCCGTCATTTAGCCTGGGGACCACCTGGCACCATCTCAAGGACCATTGGTGGTCCCCGGACCACTGGTTGAAAACCACTGGTCTAGATGGTCGCATTACCTTTTATTTTAATCTGTTTATTTAGTACTGTTAGATTGTTGCTGTTGGGCTGTAAACCTGCAATGTAGGCTAGTCATTGTTTTGTCAAAAGCCCTTTTAATACAGTACATTTTCATCAGTTAAATATAGAACCCGCAGACGGAATATGTTCAACCTGACATCTATTATGGGCATGTCATGTAGGTGACATTATTCTATAATGTCGGAAAGTATCATTGTTCGTGTCGACGTGTCCTTGAGTAAGATCTGAACTACTTATTGCTCCTGATGTGCAGGTTGATGTGTGGTTCCCAGTTCCCACCACCGTTGATGTATGCATATGCTGTATATACAGTGTGTAAAGTGCCTTGTGTCAAAGAACTATATCATCACAATGCAAACTGCTAGATTGCCTATTTTCACTACTTTTGCATAAGCTGCCATGCGACAAAGTATGACACCGGGTATTAATTTATGAGAAGAAAACAATGTTACAATATTTATTATGAGCTATAAGGTTTCTGCATCTATCAGCCAGCATATAAGGCTGACTGCGCTGTCGTAGACTTGTGGGCATTGCTAACCGTGGTCCTGGACGTGCATGTGTTTACTACACTGCATTGCCTCTCTTGGCTCAACAACGCATGCGGTCACCATGGCAACGTAAACATCTCCTGAGTGCCGGCGGTCTCCCGGGACGGGGTCATGTGACACCAAGTGTGTGAGCGACCTCACGGCCAGAATAGAAGCAGGTGCTTTTGACAACTTTCTTCCACTGCCTCTGACAATACACATTGCAGACTATGTCAACCTACATGATGTGCATGAGTTCCAGCTTCAAAGTAAACACCTTTAGGGGGTGTATTTTGTGGTCAGAATTGAGGAGATGAAGTTGCTTTCACAGCTAAACCCTCCTGGTGGCTCCTCACAGGTGGCTTTGATGAGCGCATGCGGAGAGAGCTGGTTAGTGGTGAAGTTGCATTGCTGAGGGGCACTTCGACACTTAAACTGGCCCAGGGGACTGGGGGCTCCAGACTGGTTACTTTCTGCTTTCCGGGCAGCATCTCCGCACACTCAGCCACTTTTTACTCACAGAAAAGACAGACCATATGGCTGGCTGAAAGTCTCTGCAGAGCAAGGAGAGGTTGTTGTGGACAGCAAACATTCATGGTTTTTCACCACTTCTACTATACACTACACTCCACCGTTTAGACCACTAATCTTTTGACAACTTTAGTTATTTTGTAGATTTACTATTTTCCATATACCAATACCTTTGCACTTTTGCTCCAGTAAACTCTCAGGACTTTTACTAGTAACAGAGTAGTTCCACACTGCTATATTACAGTATTGATACTTTAGTTTAAGCAAAACATGTGAGTACTTTTTCCACAACTGCATGTGTGCATGCGGGAGCATGTAGACGGTGTGCAGGCCCCTATGCCTCCCACAGGGTGACCAAAACAGACACTTTTCCCTTCATCCATATAGTGATGAAATGATAAAGCTGGTTCTCTGTATCTTCTTCTGTATGGTTCAGCGGGCTTTACAAAAAACATAAAGATGTGCCCTTCCCTTCCAAGATCTTCTGCCAGCTGTCTGCGTGTTTGTGGCCAGGTTCATTTAGGCTGGTGGTGTCTGCCTGCCTGGTAAAACGTGCTACTGAAACCACCTTTCTCTCAGTGGTGGAGAAAGTAATTGTTTGAGTTGAAGTACCAATAGTGGAATTTAGAACTACTTTGTTACAAGTAAAAGTATGGAAGAACAAAAATATCGGCATCAAAATGTACTAATTTCAGAATGTCCCATCGGCCATTGCACAAGTTCAAAATACTGTACAGAATGTACAAAATCTATTGAAAGTAGTCGATCTACAAGCTCACAATGCGACGCAAAACAACACATTGTGAGCATGTACTGAATCTGCTCTTTTCAAAAGGCCCAGATTTATATGCTTGACGTGGTTAATGTTAATGAATGTTTTCTAATCAAAATTTAAATCGCTAACTAGCACCTAAAGTTTTCAAATAATTCTACTAAAGTAAAGGTACGAATTTGGGCTCTGAGAGGAGGAGAAGTAGAAGTAAAAGTGCTAGGATTTGGAAGTAAAGTAAAATACAAATACTTCAAAATTGTACTTAAGTACAGTACTTAAGTAAAAGTACTTTCTACCAATGCCCACACGGTTGGTTCCCAATAACGTCCTATGATGTGGTTGCTGAATTCTACTGTGCCGGGATACAAGTCCTTTTGTGTGTGTGTGTGGGGGGGGGGGGGGGGGGGGGGGGGGGGGGGGGAGTACCCTGCTGACGATGTTTTAACAGGGTTAGGATATCCAGTGTCCAGCTCCATCCTCTTCAGACAGATATACTGCACTGTTCCCAAAGGTGCACCTAGGATACAAGGAATCTCCCCGTAAATCTGCAAATCCACCTCCAACCATTTATTTTTTCTTTACTACTCATCTGCCCTCTTGATAGCCGTGATCGTATAACTAGTGGGTGTGTGTTGGTGTGTATGTGTGCGCGCATGGTGACGTGCGTGGGACAGCTCCCCATCGCCCTATAAATCAGCTGTATGTATTCAGTGCTTCTTCCCAACCTTGCAGAATGGC
This sequence comes from Benthosema pterotum, assembly GCA_039105355.1. Taxonomy (NCBI): domain Eukaryota; kingdom Metazoa; phylum Chordata; class Actinopteri; order Myctophiformes; family Myctophidae; genus Benthosema; species Benthosema pterotum. Next base: position 45,730,138 of record CM076969.1, on the reverse strand, counting down.
ACTGAAGTGCTTGATATAGAGATTCTGGCAGTGTCACGCATCAAAAACATCAGATCTGTAACCTCACAACGAGTTGCTATGCGACACGTATGTGAACTTTTTTGGTGTCTAGCAGGAGCGCTGATACACTGGCGTGTAGTATGAATGCAAATTCACTCCACCTAGATACACTGTACTATCTATCATCTACGAGTTACTAGTACAGTGGTTCTCAAACAGGGACCCATTGGGCAGACAAATTCTTATGGGTGCCTATATTTATTATTTTTATTAATTAATTCTTGTTTCAAAACATTTTCAAAAAACCACCAAAACAGCAAATATTTTGAACAAATCAAAGAAAAAAAGCTAAGAAATTCCATGAAATAGAAGATAAATGTTTAAAAAGTAGTGAAAATAGTTCTGTCTGAAAAATATTAATGGCTCATTTGGGTCTCAAGCTAAAACGCTTTCTCGACTGTAGTGCTTGTGATTTTGTCCAAAACATCTTCAAACCTCTAACATTTGAAACAACACCAACGCCACTCCCAACATGCTTTCCTCACATTGTAATTCACAAGGGAAGATACGGTATGCTGTCTGGCTGTTTGTGGGGAAAATCTCCCTCTGTTTATCCTTATACAACTTCATTGGTATGTCTTACTTCTTGCTTTCAGGTTTGTGTATGGCCTTATTTCCCCCTGCTCCCCCTACCAACCCCACCAGCACTCTCCTGTTACCTACTAGGTATTGGTTATTATGTATTTAATTTACAAAGTGCCTTTTATTTTGACTGTATGAGTTATTTCGCATAATAGTTGGTCTGGGAACACGGGTGGGAAGTGTGTGTGTGTGTGTGTGTGTGTGTGTGTGTGCGTGTGCGTGTGTGTGCGCGCTTGCGCAACCACCCACATTACAATCCTTCTTGAACCCCTTCGGGCCCTACACATAGTACACGTGCACACTAACCAGATTACACAACACTGTCTTGTCAGTTATCATGGAATTAATCTCTCTTATCACAACAAGTGGATCACCTGTTGTGTGTTTTTCCACAATTTCACATAGCGATGGGGTGATGTCACTTCCATACGCATAGCTAGACAACACAAACACCTGGTTGCTTGTATTTGCCTGTATCCCTCTCTCTCTCTCTCCCAGATCCAGGCCTGTTGTCACAGCCATCCACTCCCTAGGTAAATATGAGGAGGGTGTTAGATAAGAAGCTTTGCATACCTCACTGACCTGGCCAAGGAGCAAATGTGTGAAAAAAGTTTCGCTGAAACTCCTTGGCAATCGTCACTCTTGACTTCTGTCTTTAATTTTCTGTAGCTGGTGGTGGTAATTGAAACCAGTGTTGAATATTTAGCTGCAGTATTTTGGTTAGCTCCAGTGTTTTTGTGAAGTCTTGACGTGACGGTTTGGGAGGGAACCTCGATGGAATGTGGTAATCCCATCTGTAAAAACATTCTTTCTGCAGTCAAGACCACCGTTCTCTTTTTACTTAATAATGGGTAGTCTGTCCAGGCTTCCTCAAATACGTGCACCTGCTCTGTCTTGGCTTGATAACAGTCTTATGTAAGTCAAGACAGTGACTCTGGGACAAATGTGTACTCCAGGCCACCGTTGGGTTAAAGGGGCTCGAACTGAAGCTTAAAGTACGCTGCTATATATGACATTCTCAAAGCAGCATCAAGCCTTGTTTTTATTTGATTGCACACCGGTCTCATGCACCGAAATAGAACATCTTGAAGCTCAAAAGGCACACATTGTAAGCTTGTATATCTGCTATTTGTGGTGCACAACACCAGTGTGCGACCAAATATACAGTAAATCTTATGTAGACTTAATGCTACTTTGAGAAAGGTACATGCATGGCAGCATTCAAAGCTTCAGAGTAGTGAGTCTGTTTTAAACCAAGCCTGCCTGTTAGCAACTCAGTATGCATCAGGCATTTCATGACCAACTTACCATCCTGCACTGTTATGTTCCACTAGTGTGGGAGCTGGCAAATAAGACCGCATCAACGTATAGTATAGTCTCCTAGATGTGTTGGAATAGAACTGCAAAGAAGAAACGTTATTTACTTTACAAAATGACCTTTAGATTAAACCTGTGCTTTGATTCCTATCCAGCATTCGCCCATGTTCTGCGTAGAAATGAATCCGCCTGCACTTACTGTAACCCTCGGCTCATTTCAATTCTCACTTGGGCGTCTTAACATAGCTTTAGCCTTAGAGGAAATAACCGTGCGTGCGTTGGTTCCTAATTACGGAGCTGTTGGATGTAATTTAGACCTTGTTATTTTTTTTTGTTTTTTGCTTTTCTTTGCATACCGCTATTTCCAGTTAAGCGATTCCATAGACAAAAGACAAAGAAACCAAACAAAAAAAAAGTTGAATAATTCATACAAGCAGACATGGAAAGAGATCCTTTAAATTACTAATGAACTCAGCCCCAAACCTGTGGCACAGGAGGCCAGCTAGGCCACACACACACACACACACACACACACCACACACACACACACACACACACACACACACACACACACACACACACACACACACACACACACATGCTCACGCACACACAAGGAAGTGGCTTGCCTACACTTGCAGTAGTAAGGAAAGTATAGGCTATGAATAGACCGTCTCCCATGAAATTTAAGGCTTCCACATTTACAGTCACATTCTGTGTAAATTGCATCCTTGAAATAGGTGGGTTCACTTTTCAAGCACATTACTTGCGCCTCAAATGCCTCATCACCATCGTTCAGCTAAGAGTCAGTATGTCTGCAGTCTTATTTGACTTTTGGCATTTGTGTGTCTCATGTGTAAGCGCACATGTACACACGCATGTTTGCATGTGTGTTTGTTCCTCCCCATGCGGAATACAGATTCAGTCTTTATTATTGGTTTTATTTACTTTGTACAAACACTTAAAACTTTTTACACACACTTAAAATACAAAATAATTAATAACCACAATGCTGCTACAACTGCTACAATGAATATACTATAGTGGCTCGATCTGAAATCTCACACACACTGGCGCTGCCAAGCTTTCATAAGTTCTGTTTTTTTTTTTTTTTATTGTTCACAGTTGTGAAAATGTGACATGCCCAAAAGGGACACCAGGGTCAAAGTGGTTAAGGCAGTGACTTCTGGGCAAGTGCACACATTCCTGGGACCTGTAACACGTCCAAATCGTGCTTTTCTTACAGAGGGGAGGAGGGTGAAGTATGCTTGGGGGGGAACCAGTGGTTTTCAACCTTTTTCATACCAGGGCCCACTTTTTATTATGCATTTCAGCCACGGACCACCATTTTATGTTGAGTTTAATCTCTCAATCCCCAAACTGAGGATATTCAAGTTTGTGTCCACAATTTAGGAGAGATAACTGGCAAAACCAAGCTTTATATATGTTGATGACTTTACGTTGTAAACGTTTCATTTTATGATCTCAAGAGTTACGTTTTATTTATCTCCTGTGGGAACATTTGGTTACCAACTGTCCATCATTTAGCTGGGGACCACCTGGAATCCTCTCAAGGAACACTGGTGGTCCCCGAAACCACTGGTTGAAAACCACTGTTCTAGACAATGGCCGGGTCCGGTGAAGGCCCGCTAAAGACCCACTCTGTACTGTTTACAACCGCAGGTGAATTTGAAACAAAATGACTGACCCTTCTTACTACAATCCTTCCTCAAAAGGTTGTCGGGCTCAGAGTCAGGAGTCAAATCCGAGATACCCTTAGAATCCTTGACACTGTTGGCAGTCTGTGACCAGACGTTAAACGTAAGCTAACTGTCTGGTCCAGGAACCCACTTTGAAAAGCTGCATTGTAAGGTGTGCGTGTGTGTGTGCGTGCGTGTGTGTGTGTGTGTGTGTGTGTGTGTGTGTACTTTTGCTGTATCTGCACGTTTTTCCTCTGTGTGTGTGTGTGTGTGTGTGTGTGTGTGTGTGTGTGTGTGTGTGTGTGCGTGTGCGTGTGCGTGTGCGTGTGCGTGTGCGTGTGCGTGTGCGTGTGTGTGTGTGTGTGAGAGAGAGTAGTTGGACTGGGAACAGAGCGATGTGCTCCTTCCCTGGCAGGCGGTGCTGAGTCAGGTGGAGAATGAGTGTATATAATTACACATGGTTGCCCATCAGCAGTCTGAGGGCTCTCTCTACTCTCCCACCAACAATACAGGCTCCTGTCTCTGGACTCATAGCTCCTTTTTCTGAAGTCTGAATTCTGAAATCTCCTCGCCACTTGGCTCATTTTTAGCTCAGATGCATAAATAATGAAGACGGCACTGGGATTCTCCTCCCAGTTAGTGCCGTCTCTATTCATACATCTAGTATGCCCAAACCTTAAGTGGAAGTGTGTATAGGGCGAGTAGCTGGTTTCAAAAAGGGGGATAGCTTCTCATCTGGGCCTTAGTAGTGGGACACTGGTTCCAATACAGTGGGTCAGGACCTGTTGGTGGATCATGGACACATTTTATCTTTTTGTTTACTGCATTTAGTTTTTATTTATTATTATGAATTGACAACAACCTTGTGAGCTTATAGTGTGCTAATGTAATTTACAGTATGTTTTGGGTCACAGGCTAAGCGTGTTTGGGAACCAATACACTAGTCACTATAGTGACTCGTAGACATATGCCTGGGGGTATAGAGGCCTTATATTGTCCATCATATATGCTGTCCGGTACTCTCACTCTCTCTGTGTTAGCCACTGACTGAGTGGGAGGATGGATGAGTCAGCACAAAGTGCTCTTGTTTGATATACAACACACGCCACACACATCAATGTCCCTGCTTGAAATGAGGGTGTGTAGCAGAAATATACCTGTACTGTAGATAGGAGTAAACCTTCTACTTTGTTAGGCTGATGATGTATTTGCATTTTACGCTTCTATGGCTGTGTAAGCTATTGCGGTCTGGCTTCTGTGATGTCTCTCTTTGCTTGTTCTACAACGTAAGTATAATAAAGTTCACAGTATCTCTCTCTCTCTCCCCCCCCCCCCCCCCCCCCCCCCCCCCCCCCCCACACACACACACACACACACACACACACACACACACACCTCTCAATGCAGGTCCTGCAACTCTCTTGCTAGTGATATAGAACAGAGTGAAAACTTTGGAACAACAAGCTCACAATGTTTCACAGTGATCTTGTATATAGATTGTCTCTTTTCACTAGTTTCTTGTCTACCGGTAATTCATGGAATTTCTGAAGGCCTATTCATGATAGTCCTTTGTTTTCGGTGAAGAGGTGCCCACCGAAACGCTCACACCGGGGTGTTCTCTCTGTGGTCTCCTTTGCACCGAAAATTGGACTATGAATAGGTGAGGCCTTTAGAAAAAAATACAATTTCTTCATGAAAGAATACTGAAAGAATGAAGAATTTGTTTTGAATTCTTGGAAAATGGAGCTTTTCTTGGGAATGTTGTTTTGAACAAATAAACGCATTAACATTGGTCTGTGACCCACAAATGGCCCCCGACCCGCTGCTTGGGAACCAGCGGTATGTATATAGGGCGTGTAAGTGGTTAACGCGGAGCGTCTGCTGTGATACTGACAGCCACAGGTGATGGACAGACTGGCTGTCTCCGCTGGCTGTTTATACTTAACCTCGCTGGTCAGACAGATTTACTGGACTTAAACTACGCTGTGTAGTCCTGGGGCGACGCCTCTGAGCAATCGTTTAAACATCTCGGCCTCCGCTCTCCACGTATTAACTTCTTGACAAGTTGAACTCCTGCGGAGGATACGGCTGCCGACGTATTAAGTGCCCCAGCCATATGTTTTTTTTAAAGGGCCACAGTTGGAAGGCTCACTTAATGCAAATTGGGCTGATAGTGTTAATACGCTATTATTATTATCATAATTATTATCGGGTACGCGTGAACCATAGGCCAAATCATCTCATGTTTGCCCTTGATTTGGAGGCGCAGGTGCCCTCTGTGTTAATGAAGCACTAATGCAGCCTCATGGAGATTTCACACTCGAACGAGCCAATCACTCTAATGGAGAAGAGGCCGACGGCTACAGTGAAAGATCCCTCCGCGCGAAGCGGGCGCAGCATATTATTACCACTGTTTCTGATTCCTTTGCGTGGCGTGGAATCATTAGCATGTCAATGAACGCCAGCGAGCGGCCCGGGGGGGGCGGTGGGGGGGTGGGTTGGGGAGCTGTTGGGTCAGAGAGAGCCGGACGGTCACACGATGCGTTTGGAGTTTTCTCTTTCGCTTCAGAGAAAAAAATATTTGCCAAATTAATGCGCTGTGAGAAAATGCATTATTCATCAGGTGCGCCGAGAGCTTTCGGTGAAGCGCTGTTCGCTGGGAACCTAAGCAACCATTCAGTCTAATTAACAACAAGCACGTGTGTCTGGAGGGCCTGTCCTCTGTGGGAGAATAAACAGCACACACCCCCCACCCCAGTCCCACACAAACACATTCATATATGCACACATTCTTGTGTAAACAAATGCACACATACCTGCAAAACAAACAGACGTACTGGTATTTCGACAAACAAACAAACAGACACGTAAAGCGAGCCTCGTGGTGTTCTTCTAGGTTAAATATCGGAATGTGCTGCGGCACATTTAAAGGTTTAAAGAACAGACTTTATGTCTGAGACCTGTCACAGCTCCGGCCATGACACCCAATCCTCCATTTATCTGACTTGTCTTTTCTCTCCCACCATAAAGGGAGACGCTGGATCCAGTAGCTGAGTTGTGTGCAGTATAACTTTACAAGGTACATCCTAGTGCAGTGGTTCCCACACTTTTATCCCGAAATGTTATGCCTCCCCACCCCCGGGACCCAAAATAGTTGCCGATGGTTGTAGGTCGGCCATTTTCACTAGTTCAACATTTATATTTAATTTCCATGGAATTTCTTACATCTATTTTTTGCTTATACAAGTAAATTTGGTATTAATTCATGACAACTCAAAACAAAATGGAAAAGGAAGGAGAGCAAAAAGATAGGGAAGTCTCCCGGTTCACTGTTTGGGAAAATCTTTTTGCACTATCATACTGTATGTTATCTAGTCTCTTCCCTGTACTTGACTGATCAGTCTCTGCGTTTTTTCTTTTGTACCGTTGTCTCTGTCTGGAGTGCTGCTGATAATGACATCTGCAGGGAAACACATGGTGTCCCCTGGGCTATCGCGGGGTGCTATAGTGGCTCTAGGCTCATTCACTGACTGGCCACCTTTGTCACTTTGATATCAGATCTGGAACAGGAGCTTTCTGACTGTCGATGCAGCCCACGCACAGCACAATGAAGGTAGTCTATAGGCCCGTCGGTCAGGTCGGTGTCATTGTCTGAGGCTACATGTGAACACCCTATAGATATAGGAGTGGGATCTGGTGTGTTCAGGCATCGGCGAGCAGAAGCACAAGACTGGCTCTTGGACTGCTTGACACACAGAGACGATGTCAGACAGATGACGCTGATCTGACCCGAATGGTTGCGCTCTCTTAGCCGCAGCACCTTGGGACTATTTCTCTCTGGCTTTCTTGTTTTATTTGACCGGTGTTGTTTCTTAAATGTTTCGCAAATCACCAGTGTTTCCCAAATGTCGTGCCAGCACGCAGAGGCACACACTAAAGGATGAAGGTAAAAATACTGCTGTTCGTTGAGATTTTATCTCAACGTGTTAAAACCACTATATGGAAGGTATACCTGATATGTTGGATTAGAAGTCCCACAACATCACAATTAGCTCCTTTGCCGTGGGATGAGACTTGAAACCTGTGACTGTTGGACGGGTGGCATTAAAGGTATAGAGACGTCTAGAAATGATGTGTTGTGACTTGTGAATAATATAAGTTTCAATAATGTGACAGTCATTGAAACTTCTGCAAAGTTTTGTTACCGTAGAGAGAGTGCTCCAATTATTTTTGATATGTCTATGTGTGCCAGTGCAGTTTTTGCACAGTGTAGACAGCCAGTCATATGAAAGAAAATACATTTTATCGGCTTTTCCACTATAAAATCAACTTTGTGTGCAGGGCCATAAAATATTGACTGTATCCACAAAGCAGTTGAGAACAGGGTTTAATTGCTGTAGAAAAGGGATAATAGCATATCCTACTGTTGCATTATTTATACGCTGGTCTAAACGGAGGGCTTGTTGATGCCTTGTTTTCTAGTTAGATTCTGTTCCCTCTGCTCGTCTCTGTGCACAACCTCTCTGTCTTCATGTTGATGGAAACACCACAACAAGAGATGTAAAACATTGGAAAAACATTGGTCTGGAGTTGTTGGAACCCATTTGTGGGTCACAAAAACATTTTTATGGGTCCCTTCATCTTTTGTTTGCCACGTTTAGTGTTTAGTTGTTATTATGCATTCATTGTGTGCTTGTGGATCTGCTATTTTTCGTTTGGATCCAGAGCAAATATCTTCACAGGCTAAAAGGTTTGGGAACCTCTTCGAACGCTGGTCCTCAAACTTTGGTCTAGGTACCATCTAGTACTTGCGGAAGTACTAGGGGGGGGGGGGGGGGGGGGGGGGGGGGGGGGGGGGGGGGGGGGGGGGGGGGGGGCGGCAGGTAAATGAACAAACAATTAACTCCCTTGGGCTATTCCTGGCACAATATATTGCCAAATGGCACAATATATTGCCAAATGAGCGTCTTGCAGCTTCAGTTCAACGCAAAGGAATCACGTGAAAATGTTTCAAGAAGCACCAAATCAAATCAAAGTGTCTGTGTCGAATTGTATTACTTTTAATCGGTAATTAGTACGACATGCAGACTGACTCAAGTGGCAGTAAAAAAATAAATATAGCAAGCGTTATTTGGCGTGGTTGGACAGTGAGTGCCGCCGTGCCAGGGTCCGGAAAAAGAAAAAAAAAAGGCGAGACTGCATGTCTGCACGGCACGGAGCCACAACAACAACAATTGTACTTCTGCAGTGCAGATGGGAGCGGGCCGGTTTGTGCCAGCGCTGCTGCCCGCCGCTCTCTCTCTCTCTCTCTCTCTGTATGGGCCTTTTGTCTGTCTCGGGGTGAAGCGCAGTGGCACAGAGGGCACTGGCCTCTCCTGGCTGGCACAGCCCTGGGCACACTGTCCATTGTCCACTAACAGCAATGTAGGCAGCAAACACCGTCTTTATCTGACTGGCCGTATACTTCACCCGGTCAGGGGGTCGTTCTCTGGATTGATATTGAGTCCCGTTTGTATGTGTCAAGGCAGTGTGTGTGTGTGTGTGTGTGTGTGTGTGTGTGTGTGTGTGTGTGTGTGTGTGTGTGTGTGTGTGTGTGTGTGTGTGTGTGTGTGTGTGTGTGTGTGTGTGTGTGTGTGTGTGTGTGTGTGTGTTAGTGTGCGTGCGTGTACATGCGCGCATCCCGCTTGTTGATGCGCACATTTATACAGATGCTTGTTGCTGTGCACAGGCATAGAGAGGCATTGGCACCTATAATTTATCTTAACTGTCGGTCTATCTGTAGCTCATATCACAGGTTGCATAGTGCACATTTGGATGTTTATTGCCTCATTGTCCCGAAGGCTCCTGCACATACAGAGATAGCACCGCACTAGCACTGAGCTAGAGCAGGCACTCGTAAAGATGAGCCAGAAAGACATGCACGTACGCACGCACACACACACACACACACACACACACACACACACACACACACACACACACACACACACACACACACACACACACACACACACACACACACACACGTGATACACAGTGTTAGAACACACAAAGGCTGCTTATTCTCTGCGTAGCCTCGGGGCTCAAGTACAGGAGATGCACATTAATAACCTGAAGTTTTTCCTGACTGTTAGCTTTCATTCTCTGGTATGTTTCCCAACAATACACAGGTGACTAATAAACTGAGGTCGGCGTGTCCTCCTTTGTGAAGGAAATCAAGTTGTAAGGGTGCGGCCGACCACCGTGTGTGTGTGTGTGTGTGTGTGTGTGTGTGTGTGTGTGTGTGTGTGTGTGTGTGTGTGTGGGTGGATGGGGCTGCTGTAGACTTGACATTCAGTAATTGGATCCCATGTTTAAAAATCAAAATATTGTTGCTACTCCTGTTAACAAAAAAACACCTCTTAACTTTTTGATGTATGTGTGTTGATTATATAAATATTGAACCAATGAAGTGTTAAGGGAGAAGTTTGAGCAATCAGGCTTTCATATCATAGGAGCTTTAATTGAAATTGCTGTCAGGAACAGCTCATGATGATGATGCCTTCAATGCACCCTCCTGTGTATAATTCCTCCTCTCCTTCTGTCTTCAGTTCCAAATTTGCATTTCCACTTTGTTTACATTGTTCATTGTTGATTTTCCAAGCTGGCATGGAATGGAAACGATCTGTATTATAATGACTGAAATATAAAATAATGTGGATATCAGCACCCCCACCACCTCAGGACATTGTAGTACTGCAGCTAAACTGATTTAAAAGTTCAGAAATAAATGTCAAGACTGGTTATATCGAGTGGTGAATGATGTTCAAACCACTCTTCAGGGGCATATAAAATATAATATGTATTTATATATAAAACATTTTTGGAATGTGTGTTATTTGCACTTTAAAAAGTACTTTGAGAAAACTCTCCTTAACTCCATTGGACCCTCAAACTGTCCGCTCCACCGCCTCTCATGCAAGTGTTGACAATATATAAAATCACAACACTATGAGGCATCATTCCATTGTAAGGTTTTCTTCAATTTCCTGAAAAACTTTTGAGTTATAGGTGGTTTCTTCCCGATAGCAGAGATATGATAATGGCGTGAGCCTTGCCAAAAGAAGAAGAAAAAAAAGGCCCTGAGTGGGACTGTCACCGCAGCCGCGGCTCAACTCAGCGTGGCACCGAGACGAGGCGTGCGTCTCCACAGGCCTGTGATCCTAACCACGGGCTGCACCGCCTGTTAGTCGTCCGGGAGCCGGAGGGGCTGTTATTGAAGAGAGACAGAGACAGGGTGATGAAAGACACCAGGCTGACAGGGCTGGACGGCTGACTGATGATGAGAGAGAAGAGAAGGAAGGGCACACACATGCCTCTAATCACTGCTCGTTTCTCTGCTGCCACTGCCACTCTCTCTCCCGGCTTGATGTGCGTATGGATATGTGTGCACGGCTCTATTTCTCTCTCTCTCTCTCTCTCTCTCTCTCTCTCTCTCTCTCTCTCTCTCTCTCTCTCTCTCTCTCTCACAGACACATACACGCACACACCATTCATCAGACAGGCCCGTCGGGTGACAGTCTGGGGACATATTGGTCTGGAGTGAGAGACCCAAGATTTTTGATTGCTTCGACTTACTTTCGATTACTTCAGTCCTGCGTGTTGTTGGTGAGGGTGCAGGGTTGGAATAAAGGCAGTTATGGGCTTTGTGGAGGTTTCTGTAATTCTCTCTCTCTCTCTCTCTCTCTCTCTCTCTCTCTCTCTCTATCTCCCCACTCCTTCTTTTTGATGGCCTGTGGTGTCTGGGCGGGGGTTTTTAGGTGTGGAATGTTGTCATGTGTGGATAAATTTTGAGTGTTTTCCGCCTTCTGTTGCTTGGATTAGGAACGGGTGTGTTCACTGATGGGGAACATGTGTCATTTTTAGTTAGTTTGCACCCTATCTGTCTTGCATGGAACTGTCACGCACGCACCCACGCTTACACATGCGCACACGCGTACACACACACACACACACACACACACACACACACACACACACACACACTACTTTACGGTTTCCCATATTTTGTTTTTAGCGTTTAAGACTTACCCCTATTGTTAGTTAAGACATACATTATGCATGTTTATATACATATTGGCATGCCTTTGTACATGTGTGATTACTTTCAGTGGCACAGGGGATACCCCCTGAGTGATCGGATAGGAACTGCAGGGTTCCCAGTTCAATCCCAGTCTCCTGCAGATTTAGTGTCCTTGAGCAATACACTGAACAACTAATTGCTCCTGATGTACATGTTGGTGTTGCATAGTTTCCCCCGGCATATGTGTGTGAATAGGTGAATGTAACACAGAATTTCTGTGAAACTCTTTGGATAAAGGTGCTATATAAATACACCATTTCTGCTCTACATTTTGATGCCAATTCTAGAATACCATACTTTTGTACATTTGTTTTATTCTGGACTTCTACTTGTAACAGATTATTTCTACAATTGTGGTATACTGATACTCACAAGTCAAGAATGTGAGTATACTTTTCCCAGCACTGACAGTATATTATATGACTGTGTGAAGTGACATGGGACTCTGCGGGGTCAGGCGGATGTCTGCTTCTCAGTGTTATGCCTGTAATGACAGTGAGAATACGCAGCAACCTGAGAGCTCCTCCAGGCCTGTTTGTTTCCTGTTAGTACAGTTGATCACATTTCACCGGTCAGGATGTACGTGAACCTCCAGCATCATGGGAGACTGGCAGTCTGAATGTGTAGCAATTGTAAGAGAGAGAGAGAGAGAGTGTGTGTGTGTGTGTGTGTGTGTGTGTGTGTGTGTGTGTGTGTGTGTGTGTGTGTGTGTGTGTGTGTGTGTGTGTGTGTGTGTGTGTGTGTGTGTGTGTGTGCACGCGTGCACGCGTGTGCGTGTGCCAAGATGACAGCACCGTGAGAACATTTAACTTACGTGCTGAGCTGTGCTTTCCATTAGGCATTCTGGATTATTTGGCTTCAAAATACTGACTTAAACTAAGCTTTACTCCTTGAATGTAGGTGGTATTCTCTTTTTTTGTTGATTTCATTTGGAAAAGCAGATCATCATATAAATACCATTCTTACACATAAAACATGAAAATAAATTGTTTTCCAAACGCATCCCCACGCCACCCCATGACCTCCACACAACAAATGCGTTCACCTCCAATGTTTCTGCTATTCTACGATAATGAGCTGGTGATTTTTATGACTCTGTCCATGATGGAGAGTTGAGGGGAATTCTCCTTTACAGTATATCCATGGGCTCCAAACTGATGAGTGATGACAGTCCTTGCATGCAGTTGAACAGCACGAGGCTAGACGGATAGATCTGTATTCATGTTTGCATGCGAGTTGGCTGTAGGCCAACTAGAGATGGCTAGTCGGGGGGTTGGTCGGGGTCTGTGTTTTTTGCACATGCAGCAAAAGAGACAGAGAGAAGAAGTCAAAAGTTCAACACACATGCCTGGTGTCTCTTATAGCCTTTGTTTGTTCTTGTCAGGTTATTATGTTGATGCATGATGCATGAAGGTGAATGAAATGGGTTTGGTTAGGATAGGTGATTTAAAATTCAAATGCGTGCGTGTGTGTATGTGGATGTGTGTGTGTGAAGGTGCTAGCACCAGGGGACACAAAGGAGAGCGTTGTTCCATCCCCTGTGTGCTCCTCTCTCTCTCCTCACACAGGGTTTGTAACATTGCATTCCACCACACAAGGTCTTCTGAGTGACTGATACTGGGCATGCGTTATAAAAGGCCTGCTTTCATTCAAAGCTCCGCTCTGCCCTGCCCTGCGCTCACCCCTCTGTACAGGTGTGAGATAAACCTCAAGTTTAAAGCATTTAGTCAATATAACCGTTAGCTATTTACTTTACACAGTCCTGCCCTGGCACACTGTGTGTGTGTGTGTGTGGGGGGGGGGGGTGCACTGTGCATGTGTGCATTTCCGTGTCTGGTACTTCGGGCAAATGATCTACCGCAATAACAGCAAGCACACTTTGTACAGTCCGGAAATACCTTGTGTGTTCCTACGCTTGATGAGCACTCCCTTTCTGTTGCCGGGGTCCCTCCTTTCTTTCCCCCTTTCTTTTCTTTTTGTTTTTCAATCTCCTCGGCTGAATCATCAGACCGTGGAATTTCTCCACAATGTGATCATCCATCCTCTTTATCACCGGCGTCTGTCATATCTTGTCATATCTCCCACCCCAATTCCCCCCGCTTTAGTTTTCAGTCTCCTGTCCCGTCCTGCCGTTCCTCCTCCACGCTGTTGCCACATTAGATAGCCTCCCAACAGAGTTCATGTTTGGCGTCTAAATAGCAGATGAGTAATGGTGATAGGGGGGTGGGTTGGCTGGGTCAGCTGCAACAAGGCGGTAGGGGGGGAGGAGCACATGGCCCGGGTGAGAGCGGGGCAGGCGGTGGAGGGGGCGGCCGGGGCCGGCAGGGTGGGGAGCGTTTTGTTAAAGAAAGGCAAAGAAATTGTTCCGGTCGGCAGATGAAGTCAGTGCATTCCTCCGAGGCAGCTCCCCTATAGAGGGCCGGTGGAGCGCGGATAGGCTGGCCCTGAATGAAGAGGCTGACATAATGCCAGGGTTCAAGCATCAAATTCAAAACGCCTCCCTTTGAGAAGCAACGGGAGAGAGATGGAAAGAGAGTGCGCCATCTGTCTGACGGCTTCAAGTCGTTTTGTCTTTGCTCACAGGGCTGCGTGGTTATGTTTGTTCAGATAGATCACCATCATCTGTGGATATAGGCTGCTGCCTGAGACGGCTCACTTACACGTCGCACGAGGTACATTATTGCCATAGTTTTGAGGCCTGGTCATGAAGGTACACACATGGGGAGAGGTTGTAACAATGTTCATCTGGCCTAGAACGAGCTTCAACCTGCTGTCCAGACGTGTGCGCAGCTGCCTGCTGCGCTGCTCTTTGATTCCTATAGCGCCAGGACTAGAACTAAGCCTGATACCGATTGAAAGTAATGTATGGCTGTTCATGTTCATGGCTTTACTTGTTTGCACGTGAAGCTTTCACATGTGCAGGCATCACATGCAACACACACACACACACACACACACACACACACACACACACACACACACACACACACACACACACACACACACACACACACACACACACACACACACACACACACACACACACACACACATATACACACACACACACACACACACACACACACACACACACACACACACACACACACACACACACACACACACACACACACTGTATACTCTGTCTCTATCTTTCCATGTGTACTACTACTAATACTATCCCTAAATACAGATCTGCTGAAGCTGCTATCCGGCTCTCTGTCTGGTCCCTTCGGCAGTAAGCTATCATAATGGCTTTGAAGGAGGGCAGTGGAGTGTTTAATTGGGTTAAAGATTGGCATTTCTACTCACACACAGGTCCACATCAAGACACACCAGGGCTCCTAACAAAACCAACAGGAAACTCTAACAAATTCTCTTCCCCTGAGGCAATCAAGTAGACCTTTTCAGGCCTTTACTGTGACACAATGCTGTGAGGTTGTAGATTGGCTATTTTTACAATTATTGCCTCTTCCTTTGATATTTTTTGCCAATGTTTTCATAGAGTAGTAGTTTTTGTAGAGTGTTTATTATTAAACGTTTGTGGCTTTAAAAAGATCTTAAACTTAAACATCATGACACTTTACTTGACACTGTTGACGTCAACACTACTGTTGCGTATACTGTAGATGTCACTGGGCTGTTGGACAATGCTCTCTGGATGGGTATAATGACGTGTGTGTTTGTGTGTGTGTGTGTCATAGCTGACGACACTGTGTTTTTGTTAACAACAACTTATGTCATTCCTACAAGTAGGCTAAACTCACACCATGTTCCATATCTGTGTGTGAAAGATAAATGTCATTTTATGGCTAGGCTTAATTGCCCTGTGATCAGTCCAATTCTATCTACCGTACATTAAAACATTTTACAATCACAATCACATTTTACATGTGATTGTAAAGTGAGATTTCTCAAGTTTGATGCAGTAAAATGTTCCCATATGTTTGCCAGTGAGAGAATATGACCTTTATTATTCTCTCATGGTTTGAAAGTAATAAGTGAACTGATCTCCAGTGGTATTTGGTGAAAGGTTCAAAGTTCATAAAAATGTGATAATAATATGTACAATATATTAGATCAGCACTCGGTACAGTGTTGTGCACAACGTGCAAGTTTATGCACCTAAAGGAGGAGGCACCGCCATTTGGGAATCCCTACAGCCTAGGACTTTTCAACAGGTGGTCCAGGGACCACCAGTGGTCCCTGAGAGGATTCCAGGTGGTCCACGGGCTAACTGATGGAAAGTTGGTTAACCAGATGTAACTCTTTGAGAGCTCAAGAGCTCAAGAGTTAAAATATTCATCATGTGAATTAGCCCAAGTCTACCCAACTACAGAATGTAGAAGATTAACGGTCATTTTCATCTGTATGTTTGATTGTTTTGTTTTCTCTGAAATCCAGGCCTGGAATTGTGGACAAATGCAAAAGGAATCTTTAGTTTTGGGCTCTATGGGGTGAAGTGTCATCAAATGGTGGTCCTTGGCTCAAATTCTGAATAAATAGTGGGCCCTGTTATGAAAAAGGTTGAAAACCACTGCTATAGCCTATCCCACAGTGGCCCAGCCAGTGTCGATTGCGGTCTCGAGGGACAGGTGCACTGGAATCATGGTGGTGAATCATGCTGGAGGTTAATAATAATAAATAATAATAGATAATATCCACACAGTGATATTCGATTGCCATGCTATGTTAGGGAATCGCTGCCACCAAAGTGGTACCTGCTTCCGTCTCTTCACACCAAGTCCTGCACTGATGGCGATCTGAGTGTGTCTGTGAAGCTGGAACATTGGATCCATCGTGGAAACCATCCGTCCATCTCTGACCTTTCTATCTCTGGTTTCTTTGTGTTCCACAGAGCCCATGCCATGCGGTGCTGAGCCGGGCCACGCCAAATCGAACCGAGTGGATCTTATCTGAAGACTGCGTGCCCCAATCCGCGCCTGGCCTGGTCCCTGATGGAGCTCAAAGTGTGGGTGGATGGAGTGGTGCGGGTGGTGTGCGGTCTATCGGAGGAAACCTCCTGCCAGGATGTGGTCATTGCTCTTGCGCAGGCCATCGGTCAGTACCTCAAGCCCACTTCCTGCTCTGAAATCATTCTATTGCAAAGAGCAGTGCTTTGTCGCTATATTTAGCTTTTTTTCAGACCCCCTGAGCGCCAAAATTAGTGAAAAGCTCCTGGCAGAAAATCTAGTGCTTTTTGACTGGTGAGTTGGGGCCAGAGATAAAACCCTCATTTTTCACAATTTTATATGTTTTCAACCAGTGGTCCCCAGGCTAAATGATGGACAGTTGGTTAACCAGATGTAACTCTGTTTAACCAATGAAACCGAATGGACCCTTGCGGGTCCATTTGGTTTCATTTTGTCACTCTCAAGAGTTAAAATATCCATCATGTGAATTAGCCCAAGTCTACACGACTAGAGAATGTATATATATTGTATATTCCCTTCCAGGCAAGCATCTAGAGCATATAGTGCATTTTTGAAGTGCCACTAGTGCATTTTGGATTTTGGACACTGAAAAAGAGATCCTGATCCAGTGCACTCACTGGTTCAGGGTCTCAGCTTGGTGCAGGTGCAATGTTATGCTAATTATGATATTTAGCCAACTAAGACTAGACCATGAATAAACTATTTCAGAAGACTGAGTAGGATTAACACTACATTTTCTGTTATTCAAAAGAGTAAGACTAAACCAGAACTGCTGTCAAAAACGAACACTGGATGCTGGCTTGCAAGGTAGCTGCCTGTTCCGCCTTTACCTTCCCAAACTCCACTGTGGCCTAAATAAAGTGCTCCGTCAGAAGCGTCTGGGGGTCCAGTTTTGGAACGGCGCCACGGTTCCAACCCTGTGTCCTCAGGCAGAGCTAAAGCCATACACACACCGCTGCTGTATTCAACAACCCCAACTCCACATTTAGCACTTTCCTCCTTCCCTGAGTGAGCAGCCTGCCAGGCCATCAGGGAGGGTTTGTCCTCATTTCAGGGCCCTTGTGGAAACTTTTATTTCAGCTTTTTTCTTTCTTCCCCGCATCCTTTCTTTTTTAATATTTTGTCTTATGTAACGGCCTCATCCTAGTCTCAGTTGTTAGGGATTGTTAGGGCTACTGGCATCACTGTAAAAAAAAGCCTGTCATTTTCTCAATCATCCATGCTGGTGTAGTAGAAGCCATCAAGGCTTCATTAGAGGAATTAATAAAGAAAAGACGTGGAGGCATTGAAATAGACTTCTCTGAACTTTACCGTGCTATTCTTATTATTCTTGAAATTAATGATTGGGTTTTTATCCATACATTTTTCTACAACGTATTTAGGATAACAATTTTTTTTTTCTACTTCCTTGCTAGTGACCGTACCGATGACCTTAGTGGACACTTTTTCATGATTGGTGATGATACTCTGCACTGCACCTGGCAGTTATGACTGAGTCATTCTTTTTTCCTCTCCTCTCTATTCTCTGCCTCTAGGTCAGACAGGGCGTTATGTCCTGATCCAGCGTCTCCGGGACACAGAGAGGCAGCTGCTGGCCACAGACAGGCCTCTGGAGTCTCTGGCTAAGCTAGGCCAACACGGCAGCGAGGTCCAGTTCTTCCTGCGCCGCACGGGGCCCAGCAGCAGCGATGGGCCGGGATCCAAACAAGACCGAGCGACACCGCTCCCCCTTCCCAAGCAGAACCCCGAATCGGATCCATCCAAACGCAGCAGCCAGCCCAAGAAGTCCCTCACTTTCAACCTCGGACCCTCCACCTCCCCGAGAACCAAAGCCAAGCAGCTCAGACGGTCCCCCCGCGACTCACCGGAGCAGAGAGCTTCCCCCTCGCATTCGCACTCGCCCTCTCCCTCTCCCTCGGCCAGCCCCGTGTCCTCGCATGTGCCATCCCCGTCGCCGTCTCCTTCGCCTCCCGCAGGCCCGTCCAAAGAGGAGGTGTTCCGACAGGTTCTCCAGCAGCAAGAGAGACTGAGGGCCATCGAGGCCCAACTCGAGACCTTAGAGCGGGAGTCTCATGCCTGGGAGCGGCCCTCCCCCTCCGCCTCCCCTTCCTCTGTGTCCGACGGCCACGTCCACGAGGAGATGGAGGCATTGGAGCTGGCGTTGCGGAGGAACCAAGGGGAACTGGCCCACGAGCAGTACTGGGAAGAGGAGATGCGAGCGGAGGTAGAGCGGGAGCGAGGCATGCGGAGGAGGCTGGGGGAGCTCCACGCCAAGATGGACGACTGCGGGCGCCGGCTCCATGAGTTCTCGGTGCGCTCCGCTCAGCTGGAGCAAGAGATCCAGCGGGAGAGCCAGGCGGCGGGTGGCGCCGGCGGGTCGTCCCAGGCTGGGCGCGCCGTCAACGGAGCGGCACCCGAGGAGTGCCTGGACGCCGTGAAGGTGGAGCTGCAGAGTCAAGTGGAGCACGGGGCGGAGCTGACGGAGCGGCTAAAAGAGAATGACGTAGCACTGGGGAAGGCGGAGACTCTGCTGCAGGTAAGGAGAGAGGCCTCCGGCGCGGAAAAAGGGCTCTAGGTCGATGTTGCCAACCCCTCACGTCCCTCTCCTACCTGCATGTCATAGCAGACACTTACGCACTTATCACATAGTGTTAATTTAATACTGATCACTGATGTTCAGTTTTTATACTTTGAGGTTTAGAAGGAAAAATGTCCTTTTGCACACCTACGGGGGACTGGCGTGTCGGATAAATGAACTGGAAGAGTAGGAAGAGACTGGAATACCGCACACTGTCTTCACTTACAGAATCTTATTTAAGCAGCAATATTTCAGTTGGTCAGACCATCGTCAGGCACGTCGAATGTCCGATAAAGATCTGACTGACTGAAACGTGGCTGCTGAAATAAAATTCTAGAAGTGAAGAGTGAAGACATAAGTATAAGGACATTCATCTCAACCAATTAACTGTGATGATTTGCAAAAGTGATGATTTGCAAAACACATTCATATTTATTCATGACATTGTGAGCACATGACGTGAATTGTATACTCAGTTCTTACCTTGTGTGAATGTTCTCTATTGGAAGTGTCTAGTTAAACTGGTTTGGTGAGGATGATCTAATCTGCGAGCTCAGAACACGTGGTTACTTAATTGTGTTTATATTACAGTGACAGTATCTACATAACCCTTGTACTCTTGAATACTGTATGAAAAAAAAAAATCTAATAAAGGTGTTGTATTTCAGTAGTTCTTTTTTTGGGTTAGCCAGCCCACAGATGTAGGCCATGAGGTTTGCCATGTCATTCATGTGTTTACTTTAGGTGGTTGTGGTCAGATGTGATTGTTTTGTATTGTGTCCTTCGAATAAAAGCCTGCCCCAGTTAAAAATGAAACTGAAGCTTCCTCAGAATCCTCATGAAACCTGACACTTGGATCCATCCACTTTACGAAGCTCAGATGGACTAGTTCCTCCCTGATGATTGAGGGAAATTCTAGCTGATACTATATGGTGTTGTTTTGATCGCTGTGTCACAAAGGAAATAGGCTTTGTGAAGTGTTTTCCACCAATATTCCAGATTTTCTTTTTCCTTTAGTTTTAGTTTGGTTTTGTTCTAACTTCTGGTAAAGCCTAAGTGCATTTGTCACTCTTCATTAGTTATTGCCGTCAGCGTTGCACGAGGAATGCATCACATGCTCAACTCGCTGCAGTCCAAGTGATGGTTTGACACTTGATTAAAAAAACTATGAAAAGCTCATTTGATTTCAGCAAGGCCCGTGACCGCCGTAGGGGTAGAAGCGCAGACATGTTCGGCGGCTTGACTGTGAACTTGAAGCTTGGAAATGGCTGTCTTGGAACAGAAGGACGACTTTGCTTCGTGGCTAAGAAACGCTAAGGGGGGGAATCTCAAGATCCATCTAATGACGGGTAGGAAAGGAGCCAGCAGACAGATAGAGTTTGTGTTATTATGTTAGGCCATGCATGGTGAATGTTTTCACCTTATAAAAGGAGACATCTGTTGGGCTTTCTGTTTCGGTTTTTCCCTTTTTTCAGATCACATAAACCGTTACAGCGATACAAGGGTGTAACAAATCCCCATACATTGTTCTTTTATTATAGAGGGCTGTGTGACAGTCGGCTGATGTGATGATGAGTCGTGGCATGCCTGGCAGCCGACTGTTCTACTGTTAGAGAGCGTTAGTGTTGATGAGCACAGTCCTTCTGTCATTAGGCTAATGGAGAAGCCTGCAGGTGTGAACTGTCTCAGTACGCTGGTTGCCTCTATCTATCTGGCGTTAATTACAAGCAAACAGACTATGGCCATTGGCAAGGGGTGGGGGGGTGGCACTGTGGCAGACTGCTGTGGCTCCTCTATACTGAGCAGACACATTGATTATATATGTGCAAATTGTTCCAGTCAATCTGATCGATTGGCTGGCCTCTGCACATCACATCAGGCGTAACCATGTGAAATCTATAGGATCCCTATTGTGGTGGGTGGCCAACCTTAGGAGGGAAAAAAATCACAGATGCACAAGCTCACATAGTGTTGCATTGCCGTGTTCTGAGCTTGTATATATATTTTTGGGTGACAAAGATTAATGTTGACTGGAGAAAAGAAGTATAGAACCATGGGTCCACTATGCAGGCTGTGTCCCTTGATGATAGAGCTTCAGCCTGAACCCTGTATTCTCAATAATCACAGCTCTTGTCTGCTGGCGTCTTAAGAGCAGCAGACACATGTCCATTGCTGTGTCCTTCCCGGGCACCTATATGCCTCAGGCTTTGTGGTTCTATTAGTTGAACCAGAAGATAATTCAGGAACTTCAGGCTCATTCACTGTCTAGTGGTGATGATTGCTCTGATGATGTCTTAGGATGAAGTCGCTTGTTTTTACCAGCCCCTCTGTGATGTGAACGTGCTGCCACCTTGTGGCCAAAATAAAAAACAAATTGTTACTAGGCTACAAGTCAGAGTGCAGCTTCAATGATGGCCCCATCAAACAGTGGTTCCCAAACGGTTTCAGAAAATAGCACTTCACACCTTAATTAATTTGCCTCTTTAAAAAAAACTAAATATACATTTTTTTTAATGTGGTTAAATAATTGTGTGTGACATTGAGACAACTGAGACAACTGTGACATTGACCCCACAAAGGAGCCACTGTTCGGGACATGGTGCCATGATAAAATACAGCCGGAGGGTGTTTTTATGTACGTGTGCTGACTGCATTTTGCCTTCTCTCTCTCTCTCTCTTGTCTCTGCCTGCCCTGCTGCCCCCAGGCCAAGCAGGAGGAGTTGGAGGAGCTGAACAAGGAGCTGAGGCAGTGTAACCTGCAGCAGTTCATTCAGCAGGCAGGCGTCCTGCCGGCGTCGCACACCAACTCACGCACGGATCTCCACGAGCAGCTGGATCAGCTGGAGCTGGCTCACCTGCTGCAGGAGGGATACAGGAACGGAGGTGTGGATCACGGGTCACTCAGTGCGGTGGTTCTCAACCCTTTCAGGCCGTGGTCCCCAAAATGATCATCGGAACACCCATTTTGTTTGACTCAGATGATCACAGATAAACATCGTGAAAATAGCAGATCTACAAGCTCATAATATAGGCCTACATGCGTTGCGAGGTTATATGCTTGTAGATAAGCTATTTTCTCAAATTTTGCCTCTTTTTTATATTGTTTGACCGAATTTGTTTTACAGTATAATGCAGTGGTTTTCAACCTTTTTCATACCAGGACCCACTATTTATTCTGCATTTTAGCCACGGACCAACATTTGATGTTGACTTTAGTCTCTTAGACCCAAAACTAAGGATTTTCAGTTTGTGTCCATAATCTAGGAGATAACTGGCAAAATGTTGTTCAAAATAACAATTCTTCTACATTTTCAAAATGTGTAATTCTTGAAAATTAAGTGATTTTGATGTTTAGATATAATTTAACTCTTGAGAGTGTGAAATGATACCTACTGGACCCGCAAGGGTCCATTTGGTATCATTTTAAGATCTCAAGAGTTACATATATACAGTATAAGGGTCCCTTTAGTTAACAAGTGCCCATCATTTTGCTGGGGACCACCTGGAATCCTCTCAAGGACCACTGGTGGTCCCGGGCCACCTGTTGAAAACACCTGGTATAATGTGTTGATTACTATCAATGTAGTAACAATATTGTTTCTTTATTTTCATTGTGACTTCACTGTTGTCTGGGGACCCCTCCAAAATCATGTTGGCTAAGCATGCAGAATAGAGAGGTGTGCAGTGAAACTAACAGCCATGTTTCTTTTCACTTTCCAGGCCTCGGTTTCGTTTCGACAGAGTCGCCGCCTCGCCCCACCGCCAAACAGTTCCTGGGACATCCACGCAACCTGCAGAACCCTCTGGTGTCCAGTCTTAATCCCGAGGGTGTGTATGTGTGAGACCCACTCCCTCCCCCAACCCTCTCTCCCAGCTCGCCACCTTAAAGCGACCCCATGTCCTTCTGCCCCTCATCCCTGACCTGATTGGGTTCTTCCTTCATGGTATACACAGCCATCAGCTCTGGTGGGGTGACAGAGGTTTAGTATGTCATGAGGGTGGGTAGGGCTCCTGCTTACCTCTACACTTTACCTGCAATGGCTGTCACCTCCCTGATGGACCTTTTCCTACTTCTCCTAACTCGTCTCCAGCTGGTTTCCAATTGCTTGCTCCCTCTCTCACACGATGCCTAGTCTGGTGTAGAGCGCCTCTTCCTTCCTCCGCGTCCTCCTCGCCTCACTAACCCAAATGCTTTCATTATACAACTGTTATTCATGTGCACCAGCCACCAGCTGTCTTTCACAGTCTAAAATTGTTCAGTGTTAAACTCTTAAATGTATCCATTTCTAACTCGTTAAAGGTGGTGTAAGTGATGTTAAAATGATATCAATATCAATATATTCAATAGCAATAGAGTAATCATTGCTTTAGACTCGTTTGTCTCTACATCTTTTTGGGGAACGGAAAATGCAATCTCAGGAAAAAAAATACCAATTTCAATCAGAAGAGACATTTTACAAGGTAAAGTGAAATTGATTTTTGATAAATTAAACCTATCTTTGGATTGGGTGACAGTGATTTTCCATCTGAAATGTAATATTCTGTTAGAGAACAGAAGCATGGTACTGAGGAATAGCTAGAAATAATTCAGAATTACATTTTTAACAAAAATAAATATTACTCACACCACCTTTAAAATGGCACTCAGGATTTCACACTGTACCTCCCTCTCTTTCTGACTTAAGCTGTGTTAACATGGACAGATGCAAAGTCATTCTACCATTCAGGGAAGCCAGCGACATGAATATACAAACTGTACATCTCTAACATTTGTAACCAGCTACAAAAGGCTTGAACTGGTTTAAACTTCAGATTCAAAGATCCAAATACACTGTGTAGATCTTTGTATCTTTTGCACTGTCTGTGTGAACACAGCATCACACAGCGTAATTGTGGACTAACATCTAGCTGCTCTGGCTTTACTTCCATGCAGCCGGGAGCTCCTCCTTCAGTGCTGTCCGGGATACAGGGTGACCTTCCCACCCTCAGGACAGCTTGCATAAAGAGTAAAACACACTGTAATACCATGTTCACACTTAACATTGGGGAATGGATACAACAGACATGCAGACTGTACTGTAGTGTTCTTTTTTATGTTGTGACGTAAAAAAGAAGGGGGAAAAAAAGGAGACCAGTGTCATTTAAGTTTGCCTTTTTATGTGTGGATAATATTTACATGTACCATATGGGGGTATATATCTATACACTGCCTTGTACTTTGGTGATGCTTGATTTCCAAAGAGCAAGAGCCTTTCTGAGACCATATTCACACTGTCGGCCATTTTGCTCTGATGTCCATGCTGCCAACCATGCTGTGTAAATATGGTCGACAGGGCTCTGCAAAATGTATTGCACTGTCCCATTCCCTTCCTGTTTGAAGTCATGGCCCTTGTTTAAATACAGATACATTTGTCTCTCGAGACAGACTGAAGAAGTTGGCTCACGCAACTTTTCTAATGCTTCCGCTTATAAGCAGTTTGTACTGAGAAATGTAGATGCGACGAAGATCTTGGCCACTTCAGCTTTGTCTTTGCAGTCATCCAAAAACATGTAAATTTAAGTAGGCAAAGCAGCAATCAATAGGGTTATTGATTTCTGCATACCAGAAATGGATGAATTCAAATTAAATTAATTATGTATGGAGATAAAAGACAACACCTTCTCTCACAACTTTTGTGTGGCAGTTATAGATTCCCTGTAGAATTAAGAAAATTGTGAAATAGTTGTCTTTCTTGATAAACTCTCAAATTAATCTACTAATACAGGTACATGTGCATTGCAATGCAAGGTCTTAATAAGTTATATGCCTGACAGGGGACATTTTAAGTAGTATTATAACAGGGCCATGATTTGTTGAGTTGGTGACTTTTTCCGTTCAATTTGGATGGATACCCTTGGTACTCAGTCTTCGTCACACCTGACCTTTGGTCTGTCGTTAAAATACAGTATGTTTAGTGTTATAGTTAATCAGACTGAATAAGCAATGCTTACATTGCTCCTGATATTCATCATTGACATTCTAACACACTACTTATTGCAGCATGTATCCCTTTAATCAGATTCCTCTTATCATACAGACAGGCCAAAGTGATGGGTGTGACTGTGTTCCCTCCTTCCTGTTTGCTGTGTGGTGTCTTTATGATTTGGATGAGGAGGGTGGGGGATAGTTAAACTTCTCCTTACTCTGGAGTCTGCAGACCTGTCAAATCCTTTGATTTTTAGAAGCATGCTTTAAAATGAACACTGTCCCAAAACAATGAGCTATCATTGCAAGCCGATAGCAACAGCAGTTGTACCTAAAATATCTGATCTAGTGCAATCTGTGGACATTATGTCTTTGTTGTAGGATGGTGTCGCATGTCAAAAATAGTCTCTCTACAAGATTACAACACGTTGCATCCCTGACACATTGCAAGCTTGTAGATCGGTAGCCTCAGAAACCACAGGTGTTCCGTTTTTAAAGGGGGGGCTGGAAGAGCCAATTATGAAAATTGGCACAGGAGTAGGATGAATCTTGTATTTCGTGTTCTAGTGGGGAGGTAAGGAGAGAAGGATGGGGAGGGGGAGAGGAGGTGCGCTCATACTTGGTATATTTGGCATACTTGGTATGGCATAGGAAGTCGATGTCGTTTTCCATTGCGAGTTTGTTCCGCCCCTCTGTGCCCAGGAAAGCATAGGCCTCTTTCAGGCTAGTAGATCAGATATTTTTGATGCAAGACACCATCCTCCAATGGAGCATAAACTAAGCAGTGTCCTCATGTTACCAGATTTGTTTTCCTGTCATATCTCTTTACCCAGAACATTGTTTTCCAAATCGAACCAAACAAAAGGGATCATCACTCCCCACTTATTTTTGTGTGTCTTGCAGTCTTGACATCGCGAGAGTCGTCATGGAGGTAAAACATGGACCGCAGGGCCAAGGGAACTTGTTCACTGTTCTGTCACCATCACCTCATATTTTATCCCCGTCTCTGTAACTATTGTTGCCACTACATACTACCATTATATATTGTATTGTATATACCTAAGACAGATATATTTACAACATTTTGCTACTGTACACAATGCAAAATATATGTATGAAATGTACAAAATAATTTAGGAAAACTTTTACCTAGAGCAATTATTACTTTTGTCTGTGTATTTAAATAAAAATAAAAACATGTGCATTGTGTTTTAGATAAAACATTGTCTAATTGTGTTTTCCTGGTACCACCATCCCAGTATAATCCTGCTGGTTTAATGAAGCGATAAACATTTACTCCTCATGTGCGATTGCATACACACTTTAGTGAATGTCAGTTCTAAAGTGGAAAGACCTACAGTATGAAGATAAAAATGTATGCTTTCCCGTCATTGACTGATAATGAAACAGAAAATTATACAGAAAATGTCGATTAGCACATTCTTGAAAGCAGAAGTAAATGAGCATGGTCAGTTGCCACTCTTTCAGACGATGTAACGTAAAGGCACAACACCTACTAAGTACTCTCTATGGCCCAGTGGCAGTGCCTGCTGCTGTTCACACATTTTATGTGGGAGTTCTCAAGAAGGCCGAGCAGAAATCAATAGCAGTGGGTGTGGCTTCTGGTTTCACTGGAATCAACCATTCATTTTTCCAATAGAGAGAATTCTCTCTATTGGGGGCTACTGATAGACCTGGACACCACCAACGTGTTGGAATGGGATATAGGGTAACGTTGTCGATTTAGTAACACTTGCTATGCAATTCATTTGTTTCTCAACTGATGATCCAAACATTTTAAAATTATATAATGGAAATCAGGCAAGTCTGCCCTTACCCTTAAAATAATTGATGCACTTCCATGGATGTGTGCAAAAAGAAATCAAACTCACTTTAAATGCATAATCTGTCGAAACAGATGGTCCTAGATTATTTGCAGATGGGTTCTCAGGTTGCTAAATGCATGATCATAGACCACATGCACATGCAGACCAAGGTGCCCACAAGAGAAAGGGACCAATGCATTTCAACAAAGTTGTGTGTAGAACTAGTGTAGCTGGTGCTCAACAGTAGGACAATATGAATATTACAAAAACACATACACACACGTTGCAAAAACCCTGATGTAGCACTGTCCAAAATTTGGGATTGGCATCAAACTACCGTAAAAGATCTGTCAGGCCCCAATAGAAAGCAGTGTACTGTTGTGCTGGTGAGTACATAAAATGGTAAATACTACTCACAACCACACACCTGTGCTTCCCCGCCTGCTTATAATGTTTACTCAACACGCAGAGAGTAAACATTCTGGCCATTTGACTGAGTGACGTGACGCACAGGACGCAAGCCCTGGTGAGTTCTATAAATATGCTGTCCTGCTCATACTTGTCAGATAGTTTCCCAAGCCAAGCATGCTGATACCCCCCCCCCCTTCCTGTCTCACTGTTGCTGATGATTATGTTTTCCATTCATAATTATGTGCTTGATGTATTCCTCAATGCGGGTTTAGTTCAATTAAAGCACAAGCATGCAGTTGTAGAGGGCCAACTTAGCAGGGGGAGGGCCAGACAGTTTTGGTATTAGATCAATTATGTAGAATTGGATTAAGGAGATCAGATTTGGAGGTGTCTGGCCTGATAAGCTCCAAATCCTTCGGTTCCTGCAGTGTGGAAAAGCCTATGCCCTGGAACGACTCCAGCAACAACCACTTGTAATCTCAGACTTATAGTACACACGTACATACACGCACACACAGACTGGACATTCTTGCAGTCTCTCTCTCACACACACACACACACACACACACACACACACACACACACACACACACACACACACACACACACACACACACACATACACAATTGAAATGAGAGATCAAGACAATGCAAGGTCATGAGACTCAGCACAGGGATGCAAAGAGAGGCAGGAATTAGATCCCAAAACCTTGCCACTGTCCAGATGTTCCTCTGACACACACTGAATCCGGGGCAATTCCAATTTCTAACCACAGGGACAGCATTGTCATAAACAGCAGAACATTAACAGATTATAATAGGGTTTCAGGACACCATGCTGATAGGATTATTTTTCTGCTCATAAGTGCAGGACCACTCAACGTGAAGCATACCAAATCTACTTTAGAAATGGCGCCGCAGCTGACATATGAGGTAAATGGTCCATAAAGCTGAACTTTTGTCCACATTTTCAAAGATATGAAACACCGCCGAGCAGATTACGAATCAATATGAGGTGGTAATGGGTGTGTCTTCCAGAATGTGACACCATGGCTGTAACAATATCACTCATGGATGTGTGTGTGTGTGTGTGTGTGTGTGTGTGTGTGTGTGTGTGTGTGTGTGTGTGTGTGTGTGTGTGTGTGTGTGTGTGTGTGTGTGTGTGTGTGTGTGTGTGTGTGCGTGTGTGTTTCTGTTGTGGGTGTGGATGAGTGCAGTGTGCATCTGCACGTCCACAGCATACACTCTGCACGTCCACATTGTGATGATTGAATGATGACCCACCAGTTAATAAGTCTGACATACTGCACTTAGCCCTGTTATGTTGACTCAAACACACACACACAACGCTCCACAGGCAATAAACCTCAAAGACCAACGTAAAGGTAATGCATGGAGTGACTGAAAAAGAGGATAGCGGAAGCCATAATTGATTTGTGCAGAATGTTTACTTGCCACTTTAGACACACTTAAATAAATGCAGTAAAATGAATAATGATACATACATTGTAATGATGATACAGGACTATGAATATTATGATGTTTAGCTTTAAGTCAAATAAATGACACACTCAGGTGATGATTTGGGTGGCATTTTAAGGGATCAACATCATAAGAAGCCACTGGCCATGTGCTATGTATAGCGGTGGTTTTCAACCAGTGGTCTGAGGAACACCCATGGCCCTTGTTGGGATTCTAGGTGGTCCCCAGCTGAATGATGGAGCGCTCTTGAGAGTGTGAAATGAAACCAAATGGACTCATAGGGGTCCATTTGGTTCCATTTTACGCTCTCAAGAGTACATCTGTGTTACTTGTTATACTTATTTTAGTATATGTCTACACAATTAGAGAATGTAGTAGAATTATTTTGATCAACTTTTGTCAAAAGCTTGGAATTGTAGACAGAATCTTCCAACAAAATATACAGCCTACACTATATATAAAGGTTTTGGGTTTTGGGCTAAACCTCATCAAATGGTGGTCCTGTGTCTCGAATGTTAAATAAATATTTGGCTCTGGTATCAAAAATGGTTGAAAGCCACTGCCCCTATGCTATGTAGAGCAGCACATGCACATCAGTACACAGAGTACACAACAGTACATGTGCAGTACACGCCACCACCACTAGGGGCGTCGCGGTGTCTTTTTGCATGCATCCAGGTCTCTTGTCTAGTTATATTACCAGTCTGGACGAATGGGCCCATGGGGCAAATGTCAGAGGGTATCCCCAAAAACAGGTTAGCCGCTGTCACACGCACAGTGGAACTGGAAATTGGCACAATGTGCGTTAGTCAGTGGCTTACCTGCTTTTAGATTTCTACGCTGAATGAAATTCCAAACAAACCTCGAGCTGTGGAATAAAACATACAAGGGATTTTTCTTTTGTATTAATAAACCTACCATAGATCAACCATAACACAGCAAGCAAGCGCAAGCCAATGCTATTCGTCTCAACTCATAGCACAATATTCATGCGCATTAAATAATCATAGAGGATAAGAATATGCCAATCACTGCATGCCACTGACAAAGTTGCAATACTTGGATGTACTCCTGAATATGGAATCTCGTTCGGATTGCCTTTCACAGCCAGTCATTCAATTCCTTCAATTTCTGTACAGACATATTACAAAGAGATATTTTCGCTTGCCTTCTAACTCATCTGTCATGCAGCAAGTTGCAATTATGTTCTATTGATACAGTGAATTGTCAAGTGGTGTGTTTATTTTTATTTTATATTTTACTTGTAGCAGATAGATAGTATATAATGTAACGCATCCATAGGCACCATGCATCTGTTCACCAGACCCCTATGGGCAGAATAAAGAATTATGGCACATAAAGGGAGCTACTTACCACCAGTCCCAAGTTTTATCTTAGAAGATTTATTACAGGGAGGGAAAAATACATCATTTCTTGAACAAGAGCGTCTCTGTCGTGTGTCCAGGCACTGACACTGTTGTTTTTTCCTTAAAAAAATAAATTATATTACATGCTATATTGCTAAAGTTAGGTGCATTTTGGAAATAGAGTAGGCTACACCACCGGAGAAGTTCAGTCCACTTGCACTACCCGAACCCTGCCCACTCCCCTGCTTCTGCAACCTGGCCTGCTTATGCAAATCATACCGTTATACTGTCATGGTGTCGAACCAATGAGCGAACCCGACAGAGCCGTAGAGTAAGACAAGCTTACGCAAACTCCATTCACTTCGTGGGGTCAGTCCAATGAAGGCCCTTCAATAGTACATAGAGTTCTTTTGAGAATGGAGGCAACAAATACGGACAAGTCCAGGACTGGAAGTAGGCGGAAATGTATTGGAGCCAGGCAACAGCCCGGCTTTAATGATTTCAAATTTTAGATCATTCCGTAGTAATAGTAGAATATAAACATTACAGAGACTTTGGTTGTTACTCTACAATACTTAAAAACAGTTGTCATGTTGCACACATGCACTACAATAGCTCTTTTTTCACCGGCCTCGTTGAAAACAATACATTCCCAACTACAGATTGTCCCTATTCAGACTGCATGGACAGCGCGGCTCGAGCGCTCCGTTTCTGACCCCTCGATGTCGCAACACGGATACTAGATGGCTCTGAGCAACGCGACCCGCCCTCTAAACACAGCTGTCCAATGGATACACGCAAGAGGTGGGCGCAACAGCCGGTGGTGGTTGTTAGAGTTATAGTTGGGGGTAGTTGGGGTGCGGCGCGTTCATTTTCGCACGTCTTACATTAGGAATGAACCATTTTCACGGCATCGGTTTCCCTGTTCCCTGTGCGATCATGTTGACAAAAGACTTGCACGCTTTTGCCTTACAATGGGCGAAATGCAACGGAACGGTCGCCGTAGGTGGCGAATTATGGCAAGTTCTTTAAAAGCTGAAAGGACGCGCAGCAGGCAGACCCCTACGATGTAAAAGTGGTTGAACTCAGCCTACTTGTGTACAGTGTTGCCATGAGGAGAGTGTGGTTGTGCACGTAGCAAGGATGCAGCATGACAGCAGGACTGATGGGGGAGTGCTTCTGTACTTCTGTACACAGAGAGAACATTTAGGGAACAGCGGAACACTCAATTATTTACATCATCTGCCATTCTGCCTACATGCACGGGACAGGAAGGGAAGGAGGCCCCGGGTCGCTTTATACTTAACTCTGAGAAATACAGTGTTTTGATTGAAGGTGTGATAATTGTATTAACAGGAGATTTACAGTACATTTCAAGACAAGACACCACACACCATATATCTACTTGTTTACAATAGAGTCCAACATGTTCACTTCATCAAATGATTTAGGTAAATCATTAGGGTCGACCAATTATTTTACCGCAAAAGGTAAAAGTAAAGTGTTTCTCTTATTGCAAGCTATCTATCTAATTTGAAATTTGCATTTAAAACATTGCACTGGTGGCGGGTTTTGGCTTTTATTTTTCCACAATCTTGTTGTCCTCAAGTTGTCCTCATTTTAAAAATAAAGCAAACATATAACGTAAATAGCCTATAAGCAAGACGATTGACTACGATACACAACCAATAAATCTAATATTGTGGGCTAGTTGTATTCGGCATTGTGTTCAAAGGGAACACAATGTTCTCCTCCACTGGTTAAGTTAAACTGGTTACTCGCCTCTAGTTTGTTCTATGCAATAGGCTATCTACTTAAATAAACAGCATGTAAGGCTTGGTCTCGTGACAAAGCTGTAGGCTATTAACCATTCCGTGATATTGTTCCGATATGCAGGATACGCTCTCCCGTGTGATAGCTACACAGTATTACTGCATGTTATGTAATAGGCTTGTTATGTTTTCCTCTATATACAGTAACCAATAGGGGGCGACATATACTAGTCTGGTATCTATGGGGGTTCACAACTTTGACAGCACATGCAAACCCCATAACCCCTTGGAGTCACTGTGTCTGTCAAAGCTGTGCTGTGGTCCCTGGCCCTCTGCATGTGCCTGAGAAGGCGCGGCAGATGGAACACGACCACCCTAAACGGCCTAAAGAATAAGCATTGTGTTTATTATTGCATCAAGTGAACTTGGTAACTAGAAATTGATATTATAAGATTCTGACCTTCAAATGTGCATCATTTTTGTCGTGATTGTTGTACTGTTGTAGTGTGTTTTGCTTTGCCAATGTAAACGTGTTTGCTCAGGCCGGTGAAGCTCTTTGAATTGAATTGAAGTAAGCAGTGTTGGATTGGGTAATACGCGATGCGTAACATAATATATTACCAAAATGCAGTATCTTGTAATATAATATATTAGTAAACTGTAATATATAATGGGATTATGCAGCTTCTGCAGGTTAAATTTACAGCTGATAACTGTGAAGACACACTAGTTAAGATATCAAAAATATTTAGAGGCGTACAAATATTCACTGTAGACTGTATAAACAAAAGCATTTTCGCAGGCCAGTTTCAAATTGCAGTCGTAGGTGCCCTTCAAAGGCTTTGAAAGAGAGTTTCATGTTTAGTGACTGTTGGTACGGCCTTCCACATTTTGGTGGCATAGGAGAGAAATTAATTTATTCCCTTGTTTGTGCCGAATCTGGGTTGCACATCGTCTGTTGGACAAATCTTGTGGTCCAAACCCATTGCAAGATGCTGTATTCTGTCGCCAACCCTGTCATTCCAGTCAGACAAGGTGGGCAGGAGTGAGGTGGGTTCAGGGGGTGAGGCCAAGTAGTAGGCTGACCAGTTTTTGGGGTAGTGTGAGCCTTATTTTCAGGGCCTTTTGAGGTGCTGTGGTACCAAGAGGCAAAGAAACCTTGTTACTGAGCTCCTAGGCCTAGGGTCTTCAAGGTGTTAGTGTTGACCAGGGAGGAGATCCTGTATAGGAATCTTGTTCTCTGGATGACCTTTTTGATTACATTTGTGGCCATTATGTCATTGGAAAAGATTTGCCTCCAGGATAGAACCTTCAAACCTAGGTAGGTACTTAATTTAATCTATTGACAGTGACACCCACTCTGATGAAGAAAATGTGGACAAAATCTTTTCCATGGCAATGACAGCTAAATATTGTTTAGTTTTGCGTCTGATCTCATCAAATGGTGGCCCGTGGATTAATGCAGAATAAATAACGGGCCTTGAAATTTAAAAAGGGTTGAAAACCACTGCTATAAATAAATGGACACTGCGCCTTTAAGAGTGTCACAGTGATTTGAGTGTGTTCAGCCATTTCCGTCCGTAGAGCTATCAGCCGGTGGTGTCACTCAACTCTACACAACCGTTTAAAACAACATGCTTTTACACAACACACATGAATGGGGTAGGTGTCTTAAGTTAATAATACACGTTTAATAAATGACTACGTGGCCTAGAGTTTTGCACGGCAGACGGACAACTGCACGCTGTATGACAAGATTCTGCGATGAATGTCACAATAAAAAATAAAAACAACACCAACAAGCTTGCAGCTGGAGTTAGCTAAATTCAGTGCCTTTGTAGACGGAGTTACGCATCTCCGTTCACTTCGTGGGGCCAGTCCAATGGCGGCTCTTCTGAATAGACCTCTATTGACAATGGGGACAACAATAGGGACAGGTCATGGAGATGAAGTAGGCAGAAATGCAATGGAATGGATTTCTTTAATGATTTTAAATGCCTTTATTTTAGATCGTTTAGTAGTAACAGTACAGCATAAACATTACAAGGACTCTAGGGATCACTGTACACCGCTGTAAAACAGCTGTCATGTTGTACAGGTGCCCAATATAATTATTTGCGTCGTTGAAAACAATACTTTTCCAACTCCAGGTTATCCCTATTCAGGCTACATGAACAACAGCGCTCCGTTTCTGACCCCTTAATGTCGCAACTCTGACACTAGATGTCTCTGGCTAAATTTAGCAGCACCCGTGCTACTGGCTGCTAACGCCGTAGCTTCTAGCTAACTCAATCGACTCAAATCAGTGTTTTTCAACCTTTTTCACACCAAGGCCAATCATTTTGGGGAACATTTGAGCCACGGACCACTGTTTGGTGAGATTTACCCTCTCGGGCACAAAACTATAGTTTTTTTTTGTTGTCGTTGGCTGCTGTATTGTTGTTATACGAGAGATAAACAGACAGACCTTGATCAAAATAGCCATTCTACATTCTCTTAATTGTGTAGAATTCTTGGAGTGAAGTAGTGCAGAAACTGCAGATGTTTAACGATAATTTAACGTATAATAAAATGAAACCAATGTTCATTTGGTTTCATTTTACACACGAGAGTTAAAGATCCATTTGGTGGGACTACCTGGAACCTCCTCAAGGACCACTGGTGGTCCCCGTACCGCTGTTTGAAAACCACTGACTTACATGAAGGGACGGAGCTAGCATTGTGCCATAACACAACAAGGTACCATAGCAGCTATGGCATAGCTAACAACATAACAGCTGCTGCAACGTCTGGACTCTGGACCGTTCATGAGGTCAAATTTAGTACTAGTAGTTGTGGCGTTTACTTTAATGTTGTCATTCAGAGGCAGTCTTTTATACTTGTTTACAAATACAGCCTCATTTTTCCACACAGTCATTGTGGTGTCCATCTCTAGTTTGCAGTAGTTCTCAAACTTTTTCATGTCAAGTCAAGGACCCCCACATTGACACTAATTAGCTCTGTGGAAAAGATATGGTGTGTCGCCCATAATATATGTGTATGCCTCTAGGAGTGAGTCTCAATTACTTTCAAGGACCACCAGTTTGACATGCAATAGTATACTGCGGACCCACATCCAACAAAACAGCTGCTAGCTCACGTCCTCAATGGTGCTAGCCTTTTACTTACTGAACTAGTCTTATGAGATCCATGTATACCTCAACTTGGAGGTAAAACATCTGTATGCATTATAGCTTGTATTAAACACTGTGCCAAGCAATTGTTTCAGAAGAATCCACCGTTTTTAGTTTTTATTAAGTGGTCACGCTGCTGACACCTGTATTAATTCAGGAATGCTGGGCCATTCACTGACTTCAATGAGCGCTTTCAAAATCCATCACCTGCACAAAATGTCTTGACAGAAAGTAGCTCATAACACGTCTATGGTAGATTTTTATGAAACAAACCCTTGGCTGATTGAAAGAGGATAAATCAGGCTTTCCCTACAGCTGCAATTTAGTTGAGTTTAACATTATTTAATACAAGCAGATCGCAAAAGCAATTTGGATGCGTAGGGTGTCCTGTGGAGAGGGTATTGCAACTCTAGAATCATCCCATTATAAAATAAATCTAGAGTTGCAATGCAAATTGCAGCTAATAGTCCTCCACCCTGTTCTTTAAATCACCATTAAGACTGTTATATTAAGGATAGCGTTTGTGGGGTTTTTTTTGTCCATGTAAAGCAGTAATAAGTGCTGAAAAAACAATAAATCATGTCTGACTCCAAGACCTTCAGAATATGGGTAGGAAGTCTCATTTTATGATTTTTGTTTATGTTTTTATTCCCAGGAGATCATGCCCTTCATTGACCTTGTAGTGCCATAAAGCTGGTATCCACGTTCCCCTTGCCCAGTGTCTTTTGAACCTGATTGGCCTTGGCATTAGATCTAACTCTGGTTTCTAGAAACCTCTGAACTTGAGTGCCAGCTGCACCTTTTTCGTGGTCTGACCTGAGGAAACTCTGCAAACAGACATTAAGAGATATTGCAGCTCTGTTGGTTCTCTGATGGTCAGCCATGGATGGAGATGACAGCCAGGATGAGCTGATCAACTACAATGCATCCCATGGCAAGGGGAAGAGGGCTGCAGCGTGGGCCATCTCAGGTAGTGTGTGAGAAATGGTTTATTCCTCCAAATGTAATTGTATTGTAGCCACTAATTCAGCAACACTCTGAAAGGTGGAATGAAATGGAAATGGTGGGGATGTTATTATGGATCTCACCCTATTATATGGCACAGAGGTTTTCTGAACCTATCAGAGCATGCATCCCTTCAGGTGGCAAAAAGAAAGATGGCTCTACGCTGAGCTATACTACATGCGACACATTGACTGTTTGTTTGCAATGGTCGCTCAGCTCTGTGTCTTATTTCTGCCATATATATTCTGATGATGACGTGATGATTGAATTCAAAACGAGTAATAGAAATGAGTGATAGAAAGGGATTAAAAATTGAGTATTTCTGACTGCAATCAAGGCACCTGTGTTTGTGGAGGTCAATTCAGAAATGGTGTGAAAGCAAGGTCAGCGTAATTTCTATTGGCTTTTATTGATGTGATTGTATATGTCATCATGCATCACATTTTTTGTTGACAGGAAGGCGAGTTTTATGGTGTTTTCATATAGAAATACACAACCATACAGTACCTCAACTGAAATAGGATATAGACATACATGTGTGACTGATGCATGCATGTAGTCATACGTGTGTCACTGAAAGGGATAAGCAAACGGTCACATGTGACACATTCACATTGGCATGTCAACTTAGATGAAGTAACTTCTTTGTTTAATGACTGGGGGCTATGTTGACCAATCTATTACCAACTTTCATTTCCCTCTCAGATGACTCAGATGATGCAGAGGAGGATTCTGGGGATGGAAATTCTGATACTGGTGATGAAGAAGAGGATGATATTGACGGAGAAGAGGATGAAGAGGACGAGGAAGATGACAGTGATGGTAAGATTCTGTGTGACATACCGGTACGTGTATGCTTATTCCATGCAATGCCTGGGACAGTATTAAGGACTAAGGGCAAATGGTGTATGCATTTTGCTTGGTATCAGCAAACTATGGCAGTTCATGCCATTCTGATACCATGTGGTGTCATTTATTACGGCATTTAATTTACATTAATTTGCACGACTGTTTCAATACTCTTAGCGATTAATTCAGCAGTCACTAATTGCCTGCGGGTACTCCACCAGATCCAGGGACTTAATCTATTATTATAAGTCCCCAAAATGAACCAGAAGCCAAATCGCCTAAAGTTAATGTGGGTACTGACTTTTTATAAGTCATCTAAAGGTAGCAGGGATTTAGTAATGAGCCGCTAACATTGCGCTCTACTTGACTTAAGATTGTGGGCGCAATGGTGCTGGACCAGGGGTTCATTTCATTGGCTAACCACAGCATGGCAGAGTGTTACTTAGTGATAGGGACACTGTTAGACAATGCGTATCAGCAATCATTCTGAATTGATTAAAAACCTATAAAAGTGAAACAGATGAATGGCAGCGAGCGCCTTTGGCTGGCATATAATGAATAACATCAAATAACATCTCTATTTGTCCAACAGGCATACCTTTATGTTTTTCCTCTTACCTGATTCAGTGGAAAAGTGGTCACTGCACTCGCACCAAATATTCAGATGCTGTTTTGTATTATGGAGTCCTTATGATTTACACTGTGATCTCTCACTCTTGAAATATAATCCCTGGTTTCTGTTGTGTGTAAACAATAATAGCAATTCAAAGCCTTTGTGCTGAAAACCACACCTACAGTCCTTGTCATCAGTTTGGAGGTGAGTGTTCTATGATCACGGCACCAGAGCTGCTTGTGCAGCTGCAGCCCCCCCAATACAAATTTAGTAGATCGCTAAGCTCACAACAGTCACACCTGCAACGCGGTTGTGAGCCTGTCAGAGCAGTATAGCTACTCTATATTATTCTTCAATCATGTTACGGGTGAAGTCGATTTGTCTCACTAAAGGTACCTACTGTTAGCCAACACATACGAGAAAGTTGAATCAGTGGAAACCTTGGTGTATATTCTCTGTACATTACTCACATCATGTACGTATTTGCCTTCCCAGACGAGGTGGAGGAAGAGGGAAAAGCCCTGGAGGGAGCAGTGGGGGGAACCTCTGCTGACCCCGCTGGGCTCAGCTCGGACGAAGACACGGAGAGGTGTCCCATCTGCCTCAACTCATTCAGCAGCCAACCTGTAGCTACGCCAGAGAGCTGTGAGCACTACTTCTGCCTCGACTGCATCCTCGAGTGGTCCAAGGTGAGCTGGACTTGAGGACAGTATTGACACTTGTATTGACACTGATATGAATGCTCATTGCACATATGTATACTAGAACATCAGTTATACCCAGCTAAGTGCTACACCACATGGGAGATAACTATTTCCATAAAGTTTGTAACATGGTACCAGAATGCTGCAGTGCACTGTGAAAGTCTTCATAATGTCACAATAATTGTGTATGTGCAGAATAGGTGTGGATAATTGTGTGATAAATCCCATCTCTGTTTGCCCCTCATGTAGAATGCAAACTCCTGCCCTGTTGACCGAATTGTCTTCAGTAACATTTACCTAAGGAAATGTTACGGTGGCAAAGTGCAGAAGATGGTAAGTGCCCTGCGTTACATTCACACTTTAGTTGTGTGATTTACTTTTGTAGAATATATATACAAAGAGTCTAAGAGAACTTTGTCCACTTTTGATTCACCTTCATCTGATGGTCTTGGTCCGGTTTAGATAACTGTACAGAAGCCAGTGAAGGAGGGACAGGAGGAGACTGTGGATCTGGAACTGGAGCAGACCAGCTGCGAGGTCTGCGGTGGTAGTGACCGCGAGGACCGCCTGTTGCTGTGTGACGGCTGTGATGCCGGGTGAGAAGACCTGTCTATTAATTACCGGTAAATGGTGCAATATCGCAAACCTCCAAGATTTAAAAAGTATTAAATTAAGTATTAATTTCAGGTACCACATGGAGTGTTTGACACCCCCGCTGGATGCTGTTCCTGTGGAGGAATGGTTCTGCCCAGAGTGTGAAGCCAACAACCGTCATTCAAGTAAGATTGCATGTTTGTTGGTTTCTCCAATTATTTTTTTTGGAGTGATGCAGCTAGAAGTGTATAGCAAACTCCTTGAAAAGCTATAATTTAATAATAGTCTGTTTATCTCGGTTACAAGCACGATTTTCAAAACTGCATAAGCTGTCATTTTGGAGAGTTGTCCTTGAGTGAATTGATCGGTGGTCAACCGAGACTGTGGTGTCAATTGTGATTTTTGTACCAGATCACTCCCGACAAATTAACATTTCTGACAAAAAGATAAATGCTGTGAACTAATCCTTATAATATTCAAAATGTTACAACACTGCTCTCCTTTCTCTAGGCTGGGAAATTAACATGAGCAAAAATAGAATTATCCCCCTGGGACGGCTAATCTGCTGTACACTAGCTTACCTACTCTTACCTACCATACCTAAAAGCTGCATAACTACTGGATCTTGATACTAAAAAGCGTTGAAAACCACTGCTCTCTTATCATCCTGACTCAGGGGGTTCGGCAGAAGAGCAGAGTGAAACGGACAGCCTGCTCAGTGACCGTCCCACCACCAGTCGCTCCCGCCGCTCTCCGGTGGGACCTACCCGGGCCATCGCCCGCACCCAGCAGAGCGAGAGGGTTCGCGCCAGCGTCAACCGCCATCGCATTACACAGGCACGCACAACGCAGGTTTGGCATGAGGCGTGATGCTTCTTTTTGTCTTGGCCCTTTTGTCAACTCACCCCACAATACTGACCATACTGTTTGCCCTGTTCTTGATTTTTTTTTTCTTTGTGTGTGTGAGCATGTGAGAAGGAGAGAGAACCGTTACTTACTGCACTGGATTTCACATGAATAAACTGTACATGGGACTTCTGCTTTAGACAGCCCAGTGCATGCAGCATTGTGTGACCATATAAAAGGTGTTACCGGTAACACCATCCAAGTATAACTGGTCATTCTACTGTCATAAGCAATTGGTGATTACATTTCTTGATCTTGGGTTCATTCAGAAAATGGCAAAATTAAACTAACTGGCGGAACACTTTGAGACTCTGTAGAGTGAAGGATTGTTTCTTGTCACCAGCTGGCTCCTAGATATCTGATGCAGTCCACCTGGTTGGATGAGACCATCAACGCTGTAGTGGCAGGTCTCAACACTGCAGTGTACGTACGGGACCTCACACCACGTGCTACCCCCAGCCGCCGACGGATCGGTAAGAGGGAGAGAGAGACCCATAGCACTTGCAGTAGCACTTGGCCTAGCCATGACCTGCTACAGCGCATTAAATTAAAAGACCCAAGTTATGGATCTTCGATAGCATTTTTATGTCAATTTAGAGAGCAGTGTATGTAGACTCTAACCTGACTTCACATCTAGGGACAGTAGTTCCTTCTACTACTCCCATCTGAAAACAACTACTGGGTTAACCCTTTAGTTACACATCTCTGAGATATGTGTGAAAAAATGTATACAACTGCTGTTTGTGATTTTTTTGTTTTGTTTTTGAGATAATCAATTACTTAATCCATATAACTGGTCCCTAGGGGGTGCTATAGGCTGAAAAATGGCATTCATAGAGTGAATTGATTTTACTGTTAGGTTCTTAGCACAGTATGTATGATTCACATTAACTAATTTCTATGTATTTATTGCCATGCTTTTTCTTTTGTTCATTACTTTATCTAAGTTGCTCTGCATCTGCTGAATGCGAAATTGTAAATTGTGGTGTCCACAGTAAAGAGGCGAAAAGGCCGAAAAAAGACGACCTCCTCTGCCAAAGGAACCAAGGGCAAAGCTGCCACTACAGGAGTCAAGAGGCGGAAGAGGAGGAAAGTTAGGAGAACAAAGTCCAGAAAGAAGGTGGTGAGTGCTGTTCTGTTTGAACTTTGAAGTCAGAGATTGTTTTTTTACTTTATTATTTAAACGATCTATTTGTCTATTTATCTACTTTGATGTCTCTTTCTTGCCTCAATCTCTTGGTGTTTCCACTAGGTGGTGAAAAAGCAGGCGACGCCACGGGACCGAATTGCTCGTAGCATTGGGATGGGGAAACCCAAGAATGGTTCCTCTCTCCCCACAGTGTACAGGCCTGCAGAGCAGAGTCTGGGCAGCATGCGGGCTGACATTGGGGCGTCCTCGTTCTCTGTGTACGGCGATCCATTCGACCTGGATCCGTTTGTTGATGCGTACGTTGTCATTCAATATTATTCATCATATTATTATCTAATAATAATATGACACACACACCTACTGATTCAAGTATACCGTTGTTCCTTACTTAGATTAACGTTGCTGTGCCAGCAAATTTGACTTTGAAAGCCCCCTGTTTTGTTCAATTTTTTCCCCTGTTGTTCCTCTGTCTTCTTATTTTGTTTCTTTTTTTTAGTAGATTAGAAGACTTTTGTCAATAGATTTCTTTCTCTGCATATATGAAATAGGGTGGGCAATATAAGCTACGGCTTCAGCCCAAACCCTTTTGGTCAGCCTGATAATTTACATAGGCAACTGTCGATGCCTAACTGTAACGCAGTCTAATGCTGTTTTATTTTATGCTTTTTGACCAAATAAACTAACTAACTAACTAACAATTCATGCTGAATTCAGAAATGAGTTATGAGGCATTCTTTTGGAGCTACTGTAAACAAATGACAGAATGCATGTGCTAAACACAAGGAGAGTCCAAGAAAAGTAAAAAGTCTATTTTGTTTTTTGTTGTACATCAATAAAAAGCCCAAAAGATATGTATCGATGTCCATGGCTTCCTGTAGTTTGATTAGAAAGGATACATACATGTCCTATACATGATGCTGAGTCGACTGAAGATGGCTGTGCAGAGCTTGGGTGAAACAGTGCAAAACCAGCTTACTGTTTTTCAAATTGTACTGTGGCACACATGCGCACACACATAACCTGTTTTGTCCATGAATGTAATAATTCATATTATTGTTAATGCTTTTACCAGTGAAGAGGAAGAGCAGCCGCAGGCGCGAGTCACATCCCTACTAGAGGCCAAGAGACGAGGTATCTCTCACTCTGCTCTTCGCTCTCATCAGCCTGTTGCTCGACCGGTTGCTGCTGGTCTGTCCAGGTAACTGTACCAACCCACACATTGTCCCGAATATGCCTAAGCATCACACTTGTGTGTGTTTAGAATCCTGTAAGTGGCATCAACCAAGTTGATTAAAGTCTACTACATGGGCAAATTTGAGGATTGCAGTTTGCTACTAGGGGAATTTGAGAATTACGTAAGTGTTAAATAAATGGCATTGGTCTGTCATGCTGTTCTAGGAGAGCAGTGGGTGCCCCCCAGTCGCTGGATCCAGTTGTGGAGCCAGCCCCCATGCCTGACCTGCTGGGGAGCATTCTGTCAGGACAGAGCATGCTACTCATGGACAGCTCTAATGTGGTCATCAACAGAGATGGCTCCCTCAAGGCTAACAAGCCAGGTAACTATGTTCAGTGTTTGTCACAGGGAAATAACATGAAACTCAACTTTTTTGTGTGTGTGCGTGTGTTTGTTGCTCCCATGTGTGTGTTATCTATCCCCACAATCAAGTCTGAACAATCAGGCTTTCATATCATAAAGGACCTTTAATGGCAATTGCTCTCAGGAACAGTTTGTCTGGCCTCAAAAGGATGCCATCAATGTACCCCATTTTGTATAATTCCTACTCATCTTTAGTCTTCAGTTCCAAATTTGTATTTAGACCTTTTCTACAATGTCAACCATTGCTGAAAGAAGCTGGCATGGATTTCAAACAAGCCTGGTTTTATCTAGCATTAGTATTACTAGTCCTATACCCGTTGGGTAATATATGATCTGGATGTATAGGCCTAGATGACATTGATTGGGACATTTGATGTTGGAAAGCTGGATAGAACTTATGTTATAGACACTATTTATTCAGGATTGTAGCCTCGGAGGACCACCATTTGATGTTGAGTTTAATCTGTCAGACCCACAATCAAGGATTTTCAGGTTTTTGTCCACAATTTAGGAGAGGTGGCAAAATGTTGGTCAAAATAACAATTATTCTACATTTTATAATTGTTGAAAATGAATTATAAAATGGACCCCATAAAGGTCCATTTGGTTTCATTTGAACTATTTGAAGAACAAATCTATAAGGGTCCATTTGGTTATCAACTGACCATTTAGCATTTAGCTGTATGTGGACCACCTGGAATCATGTCAGGGACCACTGGTGGTCCCTGGACCACCTGTTGAAACCTCTCTGCTGAATGGAATTGCAATAAACCCTGAAGGTCATTACAATTAATATGAATATTAATTGTAAGGGATATGTTCCAGCACGCCTGCCGTGTTCCTGGGGGTTTGCAAGTTTGGGGGACCCCCCAGAGACCAAGTTGTAGACGACCCGGACCGTCGCACGTACACAGACGCACACGCGTAAATGTGGCGTTTGAATAATAACTTTGGAGAGGACTGGATGCCGTGGGCTGCCCCGCGTGAATATCCAGGCGTTGCAGTGTAATGGTAGTAGAAAGAAGTTGTAGGCGACCCGGACCGTAGTAGCGTGAATGGTGTCACCGCCGTGTCGAGAGTATAGCAATATTGGTCAGTCGCCTAGCAGGCGGAACAGCGGTTGCAGTGTAGTGGTAGTAGAAATAAGTTGTTGGCAACTCGGACCGTAATAGCGCGTGTGTCACCGCGCCGTGCCGAGAGTATATATTGCCTGTGTTGGTCAGTCGCCTAGCAGGCGGAACAGTGACAACACCGCTCTGTGCCGAGAGAACGTTGGCTGTGTGGATCAGTCGCCTGGAAAGCGAAACAGCGAGAGCAAAGAACACTGTACCCAGCGCCAATGGCTGTACCCGTAAGGGGAGGTGATACGGCAAACTG
This sequence comes from Benthosema pterotum, assembly GCA_039105355.1. Taxonomy (NCBI): domain Eukaryota; kingdom Metazoa; phylum Chordata; class Actinopteri; order Myctophiformes; family Myctophidae; genus Benthosema; species Benthosema pterotum. The sequence continues at coordinate 45,686,054 of CM076969.1, read as the reverse complement.
TGACCACAATAAATGTGTCTCCGTGACACGTGATGTTACACATGATGTTTTTTTATCTGTATCCGGTGACACGTCATATGCGCGAAGATTAGTTTTTTGACACAAAAGTATTAAAATTAAAATGATGGGTATAATATTTGGTGCTTCTAAGCCGCGCATATTGATGCTGGATGACAGGGCTGTGTGACTCGAGGTTCATTTAGGTTGTCCGTGCGCCGTGGCGTTACGCAAATGGAGACAAATGACACAGTACATTGCACAGGATGTAACAGACAGACAGACAGACACGCTTGCTTGAATTATATAGAGAGATAATGACATAAAATAATCTGCATATCAGTGCCCCCACCAGGTGGCGCTGATATGCAGTGCCAGTGTACTGCAGCTAAATGAAAAGAAATAACATAATACATAAAAAAATGACAATGACTGGATGTATCAGAGTGGTGTTTGAGGTTCAAACCATTAGATATAAGTTTGAGTGACATACAATAAATTATGGGGGTCCTTGAAATTAAAAGGTTTGAGAACCATGGTACACTAAAAGAGCAGAGCCTTAATTTGAATCATCAGTAACACCTGCGAACGAAGTAGGAGCCTAGGCACATAACTTAATTGCAACCAGTCTTAGTTTATTATTCTGGCACTCTGCATTTTATTCTGGCACTCTGCATTTAATATATTTCTAAATGTATTGTGTTTCAGTGGGTTTGTCAACATCGTTGAGGCCAGCTAGAAGTGGCTCTGGAGAAACGAACACTCAGGTCAACCCTGGGATGTCACCTACCCGGGGAGATGTGCCTGGACCCTCCCATAGCCCGCTGTACACATCATCTTCCTCCCAGAGCTCGCCTCACCTATCTCCATTCAACCCCTCATCATCTTCACCTTCTCATTCCCACCAGATCCATCCCCCCTCTGTGGCTCATCCCCGGCTGCAAGGCCTCCACCCCTACAGAGTCAATCCCTCTCCTGGACACGGCCACAGGGGCACCAATGAAGTTGGTTTGCCTGGTGGATCGCACAGAGGGACTACTTCCTCTCCGGACACGCGACCCAGGGGTCAAGACATGTCTCAGCCTAGAAAGACCTCTGCTAAGCCCGTGTGGGAGGGCAATGTATCTGTTCTACCAAGGATACCAAAAATAAAAAGGGAGAGCAACGGTGCCTCGAATGGTTACGCCAAACAAGATGGTGGTGGTGGTGGTGGTGGTAGTAGTACTGGTGGAGAAAGCAGGAGCATTACTAGTCGTGGAAGTACTAGCAAAGGCAACCCTACATTAGGTATGCACAGCCTGGCTGGGAACGAGAGCAGACAGAACAGTGTGGACCCGCAACAGGGCAGGACTGGAGGTCATTCCCAGAGGCACAGGCCGGACAGAGCAGGTACTTCCTCAGGCTTCTCAAACTCATTCTCCTCTTCCTCCTCTTCGTCTACGTCCTCCGGGGCACCAAATCGCCCATGCTCTTCCGCCTCGTCCTCGACGGTGAGCTTCCGCATCAACACTAGTAGGAACTCGTGGCATGCTCGGCGCCTGAGTGGCTCTGCATCTTCCACGGGCGCCGGTGGAAGCGCGTGGGAAGCTGGGAGTGCCGAGGAAGAGGCAGACAAGAAGAGACGGCAGAAGAGGGACAAACAGATGCTGTTGACATCACAAACGGTGGTCAAAAAAGAGCAAGAGGACACCTATGACCCCTTTGATCCCACTCAGTCTGACTCGGACAGCTCGGACGGCGATGTCAAGAGTCGGGATATAAACGCCAACAACTCTTACGAACCAGATCAGCACTCAGAAAAGAAGGACATGTTGGGGCCAGACCAGCAGGGTTTAGAGCAAGTGGGTGTGGTGAAAACCGAGAGTGTGGAGACCGAGATCTCGCAAGAGGAGTCGAGGAGGCCTGACCATCTGGGGCATGGGAGGGATGCGTTGCAGGAGGACAGAGGCTTTGGGGAACCAGTCAAGATCGAGTTCGGAACGGAGCCAGCTGACACTAAGGTTAAGACACAAACTGTGTTTGCTGTAGCTCAAGTTAAGAAAGAACCGGGTTTAGATAATGTGAGGCAGCCTGAAGGAAATTGCCCCGGCCTGAAAAAACATATCAAATGCGAGACCACAGAATCCACCCCATGTCTGGCTGTAAATACAGAGAGGATGAATACACCAGAGGAAATGGGGCACAATGTCCAATCTCCTCCTGCAACCCATGAAGCGGATCCGTCAACATCCACCTCAACCTCTCGCAGTAGAAAACCGAAGGCGGAGATTAAATCCGAGCCTAGGAAAAGTCCAAGTAGGTCGAAGTCCCCGCCTCGGTCCCCAGTGAAGGCCTCTGCTGTTGGTAAGAAACCCTCCAAAGGAGGAAGGTCACCAAAGGGCCACCGATCGGCCTCTAGCAGTCCAGAGACGGGAAGGAGGAAAGACCAGCAGGAGGAGAGACACACCAGCAGGAGGAGAGAGAGGGAAGACGATGGAGAGAGTCGATCGAGGCGGTCCAGGTCCAGAGAACGCAGGAGGGCACGCTCACCATCAGACAGCTCCCGGTCCCACTCCCCTGATAGGTCACGCAAAAGGAAGAAGCGCTCACGATCACGGTCCACAGAGAGGAGGCAGTCCAGGTATGTGTAATTTATCCACTATTGTAATTTAATATCTCCAGTGCTCATTATGCATGGGCAGTTATTCTCTTTGACCTGAGGAGCCTATAGTTGTTGGCATATATAATATTTTTGGTATTTATTTTCAACTTTAGGTCTGCATCTCGGTCCAGCAGCAGAGATCGATCGAGGAGGTACAAGCGTAGGCATGGAAGCAGAGAGAGGAGTGACAGAGGAGACCGAGATCGAGAGCGGGTGTCAAAGGACAACAGACGCGCGCGGTCTCGTTCACGGTCAAGATCACGGTCGGCTTCTAAGTCCAGATCAAGATCTCACTCTAGATCCAGATCCAGGTCCAGAGAAAGAAGGAAAGAGCATGCACGACACCAACCGTCTTCTTCCAGTTCCAGAGACCGCATTGAGTCACGCTCAAAAGACAAAAAGAGGGCAAGGTCTCGGTCCCGGTCAAAAGACAAAAAGAGGCCCAGGTCTCGATCCCGGTCAAAAGACAAAAAGAGGCCCAGGTCTCGGTCCCGTTCAAGAGAGAGGAGGAAAGAGGAAGGGTCATCTAAGACTTTGCAGAAAGCATCTGGGTCATCTCACTCTTCATCAAAAGAGACAAAGGATGTAAAAGACAAGAAGAGAGAGAGGGATCTATCAACGTCCACTCAATCCTCCAAAGAAATGAAAGATGTAAAAGACAAGAAGAGAGACAGCGAACTATCAACATCCACTCAATCCTCCAAAGAGATGAAGGATGTAAAAGACAAGAAGAGAGAGAGCGAACAAACAGGGTCCACTCAATCCTCAAAAGAGATGAAGGATGTAAAAGATAAGAAGAGAGAGAGGGATCCGTCAGGGTCCACTCAGGCTTCCAAAGAGGTGAAGGAAGTGAAAGACAAGAAGAGAGAGAGGGATCCCTCTCAAAGTACCACTAAAGATCGTAAAGAAACACAAAAGAGAAAGCGAGAGATCTCTTCCTCTGCCTCGGGGGTTAGCAAACATGAACCCAAGTCACACAGCCAGACATTAACAGCCAAACCACTCAAAGATCCAGAGATTGTCAAGGAAATTAACAATGACGAATCGACTGTCGATATGTTTGAGGACTTGTTGAAGCCTGTTCTCAAAAGAGAGAAGAAAGAAGTAAATGAAAAGGCACCTTCCCCCCCTCCTCCTCAAGACCTTGGTGCGATGGTGCCCTTAGCGGCACCATCGAAAACAATGCAGATCAAATTGGAACCCAGTTGTCCAGAGTCGCCTTCTCACTCACCCCTGAATCTCACCTCCTCCACAGAGGCCATATCCACTTGTGGCACATTGGATGTGTCCACAGCAGCCCCTGTAAAGCAGGAGCCTGAGGACAGACAATTCACGGCCTCTCCAAAACAGGAGGATAAGGACGCAGAGCCACAGTTCACAGCACCTGTACAGCAGGAAGATGTGGCAACACAGTTCACAGGCCCTGTGAAGCAGGAGGATACAGAAACGCTAACAATCAGAGCCTCTCCAAAGATGGAGGATGGGGATGCGAGGACACGCATCACAGCCCCTGTTCAGCAGGAGGATGGGGACACACAGTCCACAGCCCCCCTGCAGCAGGAGGATGCAGGGACACAGTTTGAGACACAGCTCACAGCTGCTGTGAAGCAAGAGGATGAAGAGGCACAGCCCACAGCCGCTATACAGCAAGAGGATGCAGCGACACAGTCCACAGGCCCTGTGAAGCAGGAGGATGAGGACGCAGAGACAAAGTTCACCGCCCCTGCAAAGACAGAGGATGCGGACACACGGCTCACAGCCCCTGTGAAGCAGGAGGTTGTAGCGCCACCGTCGGACTCTGACTCGGAGGACTTCAACGTGGACATGATGTTGGACAGCCTGGACTTTGTGAAGACTGAGAAGGTGGCAGAAGGTGGCACCACTGTCAAACAGGAGGTGAAGATTGAGGGAGGACAGGTGTCCGTCCAAGAAGGGGCCAAAGCCAAAGCCCCAGTAAAGAGAGTTACCTGGAACATTCAGGAGCCCGAGGGGCCTCAGCCTGAGAAAACCGCTAGCAGTGAGTATCGCCAGTATAAGTTGGTGGTTGTCCCTGTAGCTAATGTATCCACTAGTGCTACTATAGCAACATTTCACTAATAAACATTTGACTGTACTTTCCTTTTTTACTCAGTCACAACACAGGTCAACTCTACCTGATTTGTTATGAGATTTATTTTATGTCTTTTTTTTAAACAGAGTTGGCTCTGTATAAACTGAAGCTGAAGCAGGAAGGAGCTCGCAGACCCTCTTCTTCCATCCACCTAGCCAGTCAGGTTAGATCTCTTCCATCCAATGACTTATTAACCACTGATAAAGTTTTTGACCCTCTTCTTTCAAAGGCGTTCAGTGCAGTTTGTATTATATATACACACTTCCCAAAGTGACCAGGGGGTGGCATGCTTTGCCAAGAGATTGCATCTCTGTATGTTTTTATTTTTTTCACACAAGTCTAGACACGTGGTCGAAACTGGAGTTCAAGGAGCATTTTCAATGAAATGAAACTAAATGAAACAAAACGTGGGAAAATGAAACTGATTCTCAAACAAACTCCGTGGGTGTGCTTATGAAATACAATACTATGTCAGCAAGGAGACCTGTGGAATGTGGATGTGTGATGTAATACTTTCCATCATTCCTAAGAATTGCTTAACAGTAGGGGGGCACAACATGGCCCAGAAACCAAATGATTACATCCAAAATGATCACAGACAGAGATGGAGGGATAGATGCATATTACATTTACATATCATTACCAAAGCATTTAATAATCTGGCCTTTCATGTTGGCTTGAAGTTACATTTGTAACTGCATATTGCCATTTTATCTTTGGTGTTCACTCCTATACAGGAGCTGTTTTCACACTTTTCAAATAACATTTTAAAAATGTTAATCCAGTAAAGCAAATAAAATGGAATGTTTCTCAGTCTGTTTGCTACTCACAAAAAAACGTCTTACTTTGTTGCGGTTTGTTGTGATCTCGTCTCAGTTGTCCATTGTCACAGACTTACCTTCTCTCTCCAGGATGTTGCCGGTGCTGCTGCCAGTGATTCTTCCAAGAAGGGCAGCGCATCTGCTAGTCTCCTTAGTGCCAGTAACATACCACCTGATCGATCTCAGAGAGAGGTGGGTGATGCAAAGAAAAAAAATGTGAGCTTGACATTGTAATCAAAACTCTTTGTGACATGGTGTCTGTGCAGATCTGTGTCTCTGTATGGATGAAAGATGTCCAGAGAGTCCATGCATATTCCCTAGTTCTCCGTAGTCTACAGCATATTTCACCAGAATAATCGGTTCTGAAGAATAATCATTAACATTTCTTGTTTTAGCTTGACCAACAATAAATCAAAATGAAATAATAGCAGAGTAGTATGCACATGTTGTATCAAGTTAAACAATCACGGTTTCATTATAGGCTTTAGCAGACAACACACAGGTTTGGCCAGCAGTAGAGTATTACAGGGTATATCGTAGAAAGCCAAAGAGCACGTACTCCGAACAGAGCATATTTCAGAGTGTGCACTACCGGTAGCAGCGTTTCCATGAACTCCAACTGTCTTCAGTTACAAAACAACGGTCCTAGCGTCTGACAGTTTTGTGGCACGTCTTGGGCAAAAGTGTGGTGTGTGAAAATGTAGCATTCATTGTTTTCTTCTTGTTCTCAGTATTTGAAGAAGCTGCACATGCAGGAGAGAGCTGTGGAGGAGGTGAAGCTTGCTCTTAAGCCCTTCTATCAGAAAAGAGACATCAGCAAAGATGAGTACAAAGAGATTCTACGCAAAGCTGTCCAGAAGGTAACCATTTGTAGTTTAGTAGTATCTTATTAATAGCGACTACTGCAAATGCTGGATCAATGCTGTGAGCCTTTGTCTACTAACCACTATAGGCTCAGTGGCCTTGTGGTTAGAGTGTCTGCCCTGAGACTGGGAGGTTGGGGTTTGATTCCCATACCAATGACTCAATGAAAATGGGAGTTCTGTTATTTCTTATGTCTCCACAATTTAGTGGTTTGGAATGTGAACCTCTATGTTCCCCTATCATCTCATCTCGGCTTGTTAGTATGTCCACAGAGTTTGTTGCTTATTCTGTAAAAACACCGGATTTATCCTGTACTTTGTTCATACCATTGCAATTTATTGGACTGTGTCACATGGCGCTATTGAAACTGAAATGTTTCAATGCCTCCCTTGGCACTAAGCACCAAGGGTTGGATTGGGGGTTAAGTCCCTGCGGCATACTGGCGTCATGCCCAGGGGGTGTACTTGTACATCAAGCTGCCTCATGCTACAGAAACTGGAGATGGCCTTTTGGGCCATGGGCCTCATGGCTCAACAAGGCTTACTTACTTAAAAATAAACTACAATATATTATCAAGTAGACATAAAACCTCTGGCCTTTTTCACATAGCAGTTTAAACCTAACTCCTCGCTTTTTTCACAAAGCCGGTTAAACCAGGATTCCTGATTTTAGCTGAACAGTATCTAATGGTGGCTCATGCTTTGCTGTTGTCGCCAATGGTGGGGAAAATGTTCTGTATACAGTGGTTATACTAATGCTTAAATTTGAATCGAGCCCTGGAAGCATACACATACATGTGTGAAATGTCTGTGGTGAAGTGCCTATTGTTTGAAACATGAAGAACCATTGATGACTAATTTCAGGCCCTGAAGAGAAAGCAGTTTGCCAAAATACTCAGCTTTGACAAAGGTTAAGAAATAAAGAGCAACAGAACCTAGGAAAATTAAAAAGTTCTAGTAGAATCCTATAAGATTAAAACCAATTATAACTGTTCCAATAAAATAGAACTTTCAAAATGAAATGGATGTAATTCCTATAGGTCTGGTTAGCTCAGTCGGTAGAGCTCTTGCCTTTGGAGCACAATATCACAGGTTCAACCAAAACTCAGTGAGTAGCATGCGACATGGGTTCTGTGTCTACATCTAGGTTCTAGATGTAGACACAGAACCCATGTCACATGCAAATATGTTTTCTAGATTCTAGAAAACATATTTGTATACTGTGTTATTACAGTAGCATTTGTCTGCAAAGGAACAATCCAAACCTACTGAAGAACATTCAGTTTGTTACAACATACCGTACATTTTTTTTGTGTACACATTCCATTATGGAAACACAATTTGTCACTGTCATTGCTCACTAGGTGTGCCACAGCAAGAGTGGAGAAATCAACCCTGTGAAGGTGGCCAATCTAGTCAAAGCTTACGTGGACAAATACAAACACGCCAGGAAACGTATGAAGGAGGAAGACGAAGAGAAGGCAGCAGAGATGGAGACAGAAGGCGTGATGAACACTGACAGTCCATGAGGACGGCCACGCCCATTTCAAACACTTAGCTTCACATTATACTTTGGCGCATTTGACCGCTCTTGACATTACCTGTCTGAAGAGTCCTATTCTGTCCATTTTTCAGCACGGTTTGGAGGATTGATCTCTTTTCTGTTTTTGTGGAAATGCAATAGACCTTTTGTTGCTTTCCCTGAAGAGCAAGATATATTCTTACTCATGAACTGTAAACTGCCAAGCATCTGTGTTTCAGCAGTTAATATTATACCTTAATGTAAGGCCTGGAGGTCATGTCTTAAAGAGGCAGCTCTCAAGGACCCTCTCTCATTGAGTGATAATGTTCAGTAGCCATCTCTACAGGCATAATGTCTGGGAGGTTGTGTTGAGTTTTCAGTTTTCTATGATGTTTTGGTATTTGTGGGAGGGAATGGGGTATTTATCGGCAGTGAATCTAATTTTCGTAGTTATGAATAATTCAGAAAATATGCCATGATTTGCATATTAACTGTTATGTTGAGAAAAGACAAAAAAGAAAATACAGTAGATTAAGTTGTAAATAATTTAGATTTGATACACCGTGTACACTTGTATGTCCCTTCGAGCTTACTTGCCGGTTATGCTTGGAGTGTATGTGTCCTGGGTTACGAACTTGATTGTTTTTATTCTTTGTTTGTCATCGTCGTCCCTCTACTGTCTGGGTGAAGGTTTGCTATAACAATAAGTAGCTAAACACACCCCCCATTCTGCGTGCCACAGCTCATCTACTGTATAGTGTGAGATCCTGATAATGAACACATCCATACTTCTGGTTGGAACAGATCATGGTCTCCATCAGTGTGTGAATTACTGGCCCTCTTATATTATGCTCCCCCTCTCCTTTGTGCCTGCTTGGTTTCTTAAAGGAAAGAAACATTTGATTATGAAACTGCTACACCAATGTGAAGATTTTATTTTGCGTACCAGGCTGATGTCGCTGCCCTGAACAATTTAAACTTTAATGTGTTTTCCAGCTTTGTATTTCCATGCCAGCAGATAACCCATAGTATGGGAGATTTCCCATTGAGTCCTAACACCTCTTTCAAGCGAAGAGCATGCTTACTTCTATTTACCAGGTCCATATCTAACTCTGTCATATGTCCATGGGTAGTTATTTGAAGCTGGGGTTTTGTGCGGTAACTATGAGAGCTGCCAGTCCCTCGGAAATGTTTTTTATTACAGATTATTTCCTAAAACTGCAATGTGCAATAACAGATCTTATAAAATATATGTCATCTTTATTATTTGCAATCAGGCAGCAACTTTGTCAAGCAGCATATGTATATTACTAATTGAGATTCATCGACTGCATTTCACAAATCCACAGGATTCTTAAATAGCTAAGATGAAAGCAAACAATTATTTGTTCAAACATTATTAGGTTCTATTATTTCTTATGTCTCCACGATTTAGTGGTTTGGAATGTGAACCTCTGGTCTTTCAAAATGTTAAAAAGCTGCATAGAATGCTATCCTCTCATCTCAGCTTGTTGATATGTCCATAGTTTGTTGCTTATACTGTAAAAACACTGGATTGGCCTTGTACTTTGTCCATACCATTGCCATTTATTGGACTTTGTCACATGGCGCTATTGAAACTGAAATGTCTCAGTGCAGGTGCTCACGTGTCTAAAATGTTTTTGTTTGTTCTGCTTATCTTTATTTACTACAACTAGGACAGGTGTTTCAAAGAGGTACTGCTCAAAATAAATTAGAATAGTGCATATGATTTGTCCCAATTCAGTTAATGTAGTTTTGTTTATTTTGTCTATATATTTGAACTTAAGGGGAATTGGGTTTGGAATGAGTTGGACCACTTCTGTGAAGATACTCCACAATAATATGTTGCTACAATGTGTGTGATTCACTATGAAAATCATAGTAACACTTGATGTATCAACTATGTCAGATAAAGAGGGTTTTCTCAACTGTGAGCTAATATACTTCGCCTGTAAAAACCTGATCTTGCTGGTGTATCAAACTGAGCAATGAAGTTTCCAAAATGGAGATTATCTGTAAATATATTTTTTTTCTGGGACAAGGTTTTAATAAAAAGTAAAACATCTTTCCAAAAGGCTTGAAACCCTATATACAAAATGTCTTCTAAATCCAAATGAGTAATGCCACATTCTGGAAAATAGACCAGTTATGCACAGAACCTATTCTAAATTTGCTTTATGCTTATCCTAACCTGATCTCATGTGACACATCTATCAGTGGCCATTTGACAGTAAAGGTACAAAAAGAGGAAGAAGAGGAATGGTCATTGATAAGAAAGTTACTTGTTAGTGTCAGTGATATCATTTAGTTGCCTATGTTTATTTGAATAAAGAGCGATAGTTTTTTTAAATCCAAAAAGGTGCTTTATTCTTAATACACATTACATCAGCTTTCAACGTGGACATACATATACTGTACAAACTCGCACATTAAATGTGCACTCAGGAAAAAGAAAGACCTGTACCCTAACTGCATCAGTTGAATGAGTTTAGATGTAATATATTTCAATAGTGCAAACATTGATTAATCAGCATAGACGTTCCCCACTTAATTCAATATACAATCAATTCATGAGTAATAATGTTCACTTTGCACCGGATGTGTTCACCAGCTACATGCCTGGTACTTTTTATATGCATGACTTGGCAAACAACCACTGAACCTAGCATCTCTATTCTGGGCCAAATATTTGGAAGAATATACTAGTGTAGAAGTGTACAAGTGTAGAATGAAAACAGGTGGTGGCCTAGTGTAGAGCCCTGGAGAAGTCTAGTAAAAAAAAAATATATATATATATATATATATATATATATAATGGATAAAGTGCATAAAGGCAAAACAGAAGGATATACACACAGTGTGCATACATAATAAATAGAGTTCTAAGTATTTAATAGATAATGGTCTAGTAGGATGTAGCAGCATCATCGGATGATGGCAGGCTGAAGGCATTATCGATAAAATCGTAAAGGCTGTTGGTGCTGTTGTGTGAGATTTGCAGGCTGATGGCACTTTGAAGAGATGATGCTCCTTCTGACTGGGCTATCTCATGAAACTGACGACAAAGCAGCGGAACCACCTGTGGAACGGGGAGGGAGAAGAGTAAAGTGAGAACTAAAGGGAGAAACAAGGGCTCACAATGAGGAAATACATAATGGTAACTTCATATTTGCAGGATGTAAGTATCATTTTTTAAATTATGGTAAAATGGAACAGGGTAAGAGTGCTACCTTGACTATGATGAGCTTCTTCTCTGTTGGTTTTCCATCAGGGAACTTCTCTCCAAAGCAGATGTTGATGGTGTAGTGAGGTGAGCCACCTTGGTTTTCTTTAAACTGCTTCCACTCTGACATATATAAAAACAAACTTGTTAACTTATAAAATACTCTACTACTTTTTTTTCTCCTGCGATGAAACAAAATGATAATTCAGACTGTGTCAGGCAAGATCATGCCATGATTGCTCCAAATAATAGTCAACTAGAAAAAGTGCCCTTCTGGGCACATGTCTCCACGAGGTCAAATACCGGAAATTAGCTGGTAACAGACAGACAAACACACATGGATGGACGGCTTGCTACAAACAGTAGTTATACAGTATTATCTGCTATTAATCTTTCCTCTTATCTCATCACACTGAGATAAAGCCTAATAAATCCATACGTACCACTGATAAACTTGGCGAAGCTAAGAAGTTCTATCATGGTATTTTGTGGCAGCTGGCTGGATTCGGAAAGCACCTCAGTGGGGTCACTCGTGCTGGCGAACATACGACACTGGGTGGACTGCCGGCAGGCATAGATGCCAGTGTCGCGTACCTCTAGGAGTAGACCTCTTTGGATGATATTAAGGATCTGGTTGGTGTAATCAATCTGGTGTAAAGAATGTTGGACAATTAGAAAATAACCACTTGTATTTTCACATTTTTGTCATGACAAACTGAAGATACATATTAGTTAAAGTTTTTTTTTCACAGTTAGTTTTACCTGTTTGCAGTCCAGTAGGCCCTCAGTAGTGGGGAAGCAGATATTATGGACATTGGGTTCAGGGGTCTCGTGGTGGTGGAGCCGCAGACGAGAACATTTTACCTGGGTCTTCAGCACCTCTGTTCTCCTGTAGTGGATGGAGATCTCCAGATCGTTTATGGATAGCTGTATTGGCTCTGGATTTGCTGTGGAGAAATAACAAGTATTAGTCATCCTGCCACAGAGCAGTAGCTGAGTGCGTAGCTAAGTGGAAATTTGAAGGTCCCCACTGTCCACTGACCCAATTAACTGCTCCCAAATCACTGCAATAATACCACCCAATTCTCCAACTAAAATTATTAGTTGTATTAGGCCTACATTATTATTATTATTATTACATTATTACATTATCGTTCATATGACTCACTGTAGATTCAATAGTAGTATCGGTGCCATCAGGTTATAATATAGAATACATGACAATATGTTGACAGCTTCATGACCAAGCTCAGTGATGTATTCTATAGCAATATTAAGATAGAATTTGCAATGTTTAAATTGCTACTCCAGTAATTATTAAAAGGAACTTGCTGTACCCGGGTAGTAAGATGGCTGATGTGGTGTTTGTTGCGTGTGGTTCTGTGAAACAGGCTGTGGTTCTACTGGTGAAGGCTGAACAACAGTGTAGCTAACAGGAACCGCTGGACTCTGTTCGACAGGGATCTCTTCCCAGCACTGCTGCTGCCCTGCCAAAGAAAATAGAAGGAAAAGTCATGTATATGTATTGTGTTATTCATGATAACAATTATCACATTGAGTCCAGCAATGTTACGAGGGATTCATTGTACCTGTGTGATAGTTGTTGAGCTCTAAGGTTCTCATGTCGTTTACCAGAATGTGCTGTGTGTAGAGAATGAGGCATTAAAGGGAGATTTAAGTTCAAGTAGACCATGCCACAAAAAACAATATCTTTGGGTTAATATATCTTTGACCCTGAAACAATATTCCTAACCCATTGGTTAAGAATATGACTCTATGCAGTACCTCATTGCATGGTGTAAGGTAGTCTATAGGAGAACTGTATATGTCTTGTTCATCAAGACATTCCATTGGCCCGTTTCCATGATTATCTGCAAGCAAAATGAAAGCAGCAATTTTCATCATTTCTATCATTTCAAGGTTTTAATTTCAAATGACAGTCATGTAGTAAGATTGTAGTAAGAGTCTTACAGCTAATGTTGATGATTTCATAGACTTTATGTGGGTCGTCTGCATTCTTGGAGTTGTCCTGGATCATCTTGAACTTGCACTTGAGTTGGTTCATAGCGCAGCGGAAGTTGGTTTTCCATTTGGCTTTGTTGTGGGGGAACTCGCTGATTTTACCACTTACCACAGCCCACTCCTGTAAACCAAAGTATAACTTAAATGTAATAACAACCACCAAGTCAATGGTACAAAATAATGCGTATGTGTTCAAGTTGTGGCAGGGGTGGTGTCTTTTTGTAACCTGCCAGATAGATGCACCAAACTTTCTCTAAGTAGAGCTTTCTATAGAGCAGTGGTTCTGAAATTGCAGCCCAGAGACCACTAAGGGTCCTTGAGGGAATTCCACGGGGGCCTGGCAAACTATGAAATAGACCTTTGCGACTCTGTAACTCTGAGAGTTAGCGAGATAGACGTGTTCATGTCAAACTGGGGGTCCTTGAATGAAATGGGTGGATGGGTGGATAATCACTGCATTGGGGGTCGGATGCTTTTTATTAACAGCTTTCAGTGGAGATTTACAATACAGTACAATCCAACACGTCAATACAAGACTGACTGGACTACAAAGCATTACACTTGCTTACAATAGTAGTGTGAAATATAAATATGAAATGTCTTGATGAAATGAACATGGTGGCCCATGTTCATTTCATCAAGACATTTCATATTTATATTTCAATTCAGTTATCATGTACATGATTCCATTACTTTGTATTGTACTTTAGTATTATTATTTTACATCGGCCATAGTGGAAGTAAAAGCAGGGAAAATAAATACAAAGAGGGGAAGAAGCCGGGGGTGGGTGTGAGACCACACCACAGTAGATGGTAGGTAGCCAGGCTACGTCCATCTCAGTGGAGGAAGAAATGAAACTTGCGATTACGATAAGGATTCTGCTTACCTTGAATATTCTACTGTCCTCGTCATTGCAGTCCTTTCTGGAGTTGTGTTTCCAGGGAACTCTGAACTTGTTCTGATCCACAAAACACAAGCCCGCATACTGACCCGTCCGGACCTGCTCTATGAGCCAGTCGGCGAACTGTGGCTTGTGTTGACTGTATGCGGGGAGAGAATCAAGAGGCACGTTTTAGATTTTAGACTGCCACGTTTACATTGTGTTGTTTTGCGATGTGACAACAGCAGACATAGCATGGGGAGACAGTAAACAGTGTTGCTTACCTTTGCATGTTTTTCTGCAGATCTGTCTCGCCAGTATTCTACAAGTTTGCTTTGAGCTGCTGTCGCCTAGGAAGTATTCTACTGCAAGTTTGCTTTGAGCTGCTGCCGCTTAGGAAGTATTCTACTGCAAGTTTGCTTTGAGCTGCTGCCGCTTACTAGTATTCTACTGCTTTGTTTTGTTAGACGAGTGACAGCCGGTTTATATAGATAGTAAAACACAGTGAGTGATGTCATGATCTGAAGTCCCTCCTTCCACCAGCTTCCACCCATCTTGAGCTTGACAACGTGAGAGACTAGGGAAACCTTGTCCGAATATCCGGTACGGTGCCATACGTTGCGCTGCAGCTAGCCTGGAGGTAGGCCTGGACCTAGCCAGCATGGACCGGCTTCGCTGCTCTGTAGCAAAATTTCCCACTGTCGTGCGATGTTTTAGAATTTCCCGAAAATAAACAAAACCAGGTAGCTACTACTACCGAAACAAAGCCTGCCCAGTTTCTCTCTAAAATCCACTTGATTGCTTTATTAAAGTGCTACTTTAATAAAGTAATGTATGTACATTCTATGCACTACGGCATTTCCAGGCTGTGGTAGTGCATTTTTGAAGATAAGCTTTGGAACTCATGACGCTTCCCAGCCTTTCAACTAGACTTTCAGCATGACTTTTTTCGGTGATTCGCGGATCAGTTTCGTTTATTTTCGGTCAGAGCTCAACCAGGGGCTAGTTCCGTGTCAGATATGGGTGAATTGTTTTTAGTTCCAACACGTCTGACTGTGCTGGCGTGTGTTATCACTATTATTAGTATTATGAATGAAGTGCAAGCTACTATTCCCGAGTTCGAGTTGCGTCATGCCAGTATGAGTATTGCATCATCATGAAGAATCATAGCAACGCTTCACTTTCATGTTCTAAATGCGTTACAATTACAAGATCGTAGGCTACATTACAATGCAGTAACGCTCATTATAAGTACTTACAATGATGTTGTAATATGAAGGTTTAGGAATTATTATCCATTATGCACTCATAATGGATTATAAGCTCAGCACAGATCACATAGGCATATTTACAAAGGTTTGTTATTAGTATTACAACTATTACAACAATTCCAGAACTACAACGACATATTCAGAACTGTGAATACAAATTTAAGTCAATATACAGTCGTCATATTTCAGTATATCTGAATCATTATTTTGCTGCTGTTCATTCAGCCAAATGAATGAATGGCTCATTGTGAGGACTTCTGCAGAACTAGTAGCCTGCACCTGCTCTGATCTGTTCTCTGATGAACTTGACAGAGATCTAAAAATAACAACCCATGAAAGTACAATTCCGACCTGTTCCTATGAACAACTAATATTACAGCACATATCTATGACATGCTATGCATGATATGGGTTAAAGTCAAGACAAGAGTTTCAGAATTAGAATTGTGCAGGTGTATGGCTGTGTCATTCTGGACAGACAATGGACGAGAGTAGCAGTGGTTCTATGGGGATCTGGGGCACCCCCACATAACTAGGCTAAACTAAATTAGACATATTCTACTATCAATCAGCTTCATTCTCAATATTTCATTACTCAACACAATAGAAGGTATGCACATGACATCATCATCCCCAGAGGTTGATGGCCCAAATCAAAGCATTGAATATTTAAACTCACTTTGCCACTATGTATGCATGCAGATGCTCTTATCTAGCCACAGACCGGGTAAGAGCAACCGTTCATACACACAACAACCTCTACACAGAGGCCTACAGACTACAGAGAAATGCCCAAGTACAGTATCACACAAGACCATATAAGTATGAATATGTCAATTTTTAATTGACATATTCCTCTGGTATAATTCCCAGCAGGAATAGCTCAGGCCCAAAAGGAATACTCAACACTAAACACTTTCGCTTTCAGTTTCGAGGAGTATTGAAGATGTTAATTAGTGTTACTACACAAACATAAGGTAAATTTGCTCAACTCTGTTCATACATAAATGTGTCTTGGGGGGACTGGTTTGTGTCGTCCAACTTGTTCCATCTCTAAGCTTTTACCACAGCAAGCATGAGGAACAGTAAACCTCATGGCCACCATGCACTTTATGTTCTATAAATGCCATGTCACAAACGTGCTGCTGCAACATATACAGTTCCTCCAGTTACTCCAAGGAATATGGAAGTGATCCACACTCTAATGGAGCACTTCTGTCTTCTTGTGGGTTGGAAGTTGGAAGTGAAGTGCTCCTTCACTGCTTTATGGCTCTCTTTTACTCAGGCCCAGGGTCCATCACTGTAGACAGGAGAGGACATAGCTCTGTCATTGACACATTATGGCTGCTTTCACATCATTTTTCATCGTCATCGTTCTCATATAAATGAAACCTACTACAATTTGTAGCTACTTTGTCATGCGATGGAGTATAAATTAACCACTTTCAGCCCTGGCATCCCTATTTGGGGCGGGTCATCACAGGCTAAACAAATAAGAACAAAGTATAAAATAGCCTAGAGGTGAAGTGGTTAAGAACTATACATTGATTCTTCCTTACAGTTGTGCTTTATGGCCAAAAAAGAAGAATGAGAAAATGAAGAATTTCTTTGAAGACCATTGATATAGATGTAATTGTAATATTTCATAGTGACTATAATTTCAGTTTGCAGCACAAGATCAATATGAAGCTTTTGAGTTGCATACAATACACACATTAGAATAATTTAATGACTTTAAGGGAGATTTAGGGGAATACTTTCAACTTCAGTGGACAATTAGGAGCCAGCAAAAAGGTTTTGAAGGGACTTTCATTGGTGGGGAATTCCAGATTTGGATACTGCATAACACACACACACACACACACACACACACACACACACACACACACACACACACACACACACACACACACACACACACACACACACACACACACACACACACACACACACACACAGGGCATTTTGATTTCTTATCATCAGCAACCAAACACACCCTCCCTTACAATGCCATTACCACTTCAGCTGCATGGCGTACCGGTATGTTTGGGGCTGATCATCAGTTCAGTGCCAGTTTACATCATTTGGAACTTCATTGCTGTGAATGGAGGCGTCCATGAGAGTTATTAATTTAATCAACAGTCTTTCTTCCATTTGACCTGCAGACCACATAGACAGGAACAATTCTCAGTTAATGAATGAAAGGTCAGTTTATACAGTGCCTTTGTCCAAGGCACTTTAAGAGTGCGTTACATTCATCCATTCACACACACATTCATACAACGATTGCAGAAGCCGTGCAAGGCATCAGCCGATCGGGAGCAATTGCAGTTCAGTGTTTTGCCAAGAACACTTCGACATGTAGACAGGAGTAGCTGAAATTCAAACTGCCAACCCACCCATCATTGGATGACCTTCTCTACCTCCTGAGCCACTGTCGCCCAATTGATATGTCTGATATGGTAAAAGATGCATTTATATAGCACCTTTACCATATATGCGCTTTACATTGTGCAGTCACCCATTCACAGATGATGAAGGAAACTATGCATTCATCAGGATCAATTATTAGGGGCTTCCATGTCTTATTCAAGGACACTTTGGCACTAACTCGGGGAGGATCGAACAACTGACCACTATTGCTGCTACTGGTATTCTTTATATTCTTAAATGAATTAATCACATTTTACCAGCTGTAATAAGTTTCTGTGTAGTTCATCAACACAACCATTCAGGTTTGTTTGTTTTTTGGTCATGGAACAAAGTTCCATTATAGAGTTCTTGCTATGAAATAATGATAAAACATAGTAGGCCAGCAAGGCCTGTAGCTGTATGCAGGAGTTATTTTTATGTTGAGTTGTCGTCGCAAACACTTATTTTGTCCCCGTGTCAAATCTCAATGTCCAGGGATTTCCATGACCTCATAAAAATGCTGATGCAGGAATCCAGGATTTTATGGACCTACGCAAGCCTTTCGTTGGGTTTCCTTGCACTAGGCTACTTGCGGTGTTATAGCGCCCTCTGCTGTGTAAGGGTAAAGTCTGGCTTTGCTCCGTGCAAGGACCGCTATTCATATTCATACACATAGGCCTACACACTAACCTCATCACCTTTCTGCTTTTAAAATGTATTATGTGAGCATGCAGATCTCGCCGTCATTATGCCCAAAATAGGGACCACTGGCACTCATAAAGGGCGTCAAGTCAAGTCAACAGTCTATCAAATAGGCCTATCAATATGGACACACATTTCACTATTCATTTACACGTGCACGTCAAATTGAAATCCTCGCAAATTATATTGTAGTCTGAGGCAGAATGCTATGATGCAGGTGTACATTTGCTATTGCTATTATTATTACTACTACCCTTATTATTATTATTATTATTATTATTATTATTATTATTATTATTATTAGTAGTAGTAGTAGTAGTAGTAGTAGTAGTAGTAGTAGTAGTAGTAGTAGTAGTAGTAGTAGTAGTAGTAGTAGTAGTAGTAGTAGTAGGCTAGTATAACATTATTGTTATTAGTATTATTATGCAATAATAGTATTCCAAGTCTTCAGTTCAATAAAGTTGAAAACAAAATGTGTTGTATTACAGTAAGTTGCAAGTTGATGTAGTTATTTATTTCTACCACCAGGGGTCACAACAAATCTATTTTGCTTTTGATTGAAAGCACTTTTACGTTTTCATCCAGACTGCAGAGTTCAGACACAACAACTCTTTGCTGGCCAATGGATTCTTTACAGACGGAAGCGTCTATAACTATGCGTTAGATGCTTTGTATCGGTAGGAGTAGTGGGCAGCCGACAGACAGACAGACAGACAGACAGACAGACAGACAGACAGACAGACAGACAGACAGATAGAGATATCAATGACATTTATATTATTGTCTATTTGCAATAATCCAGATGATAGCTTACACTAAGCAAGACCGGCATGAAGTAATAATAATAATCATACAAATGTAATAAACATTAAAAAACAATAAAAGGGGGGTTGTATCTTCAAATGTTATATTGATAATGATATAGGCTTAGGAACATAATATAGTTTGCCTATTAAGAAGGGCAAAACGTTAGGCAAATAAAAGACGACATAGGCTACTTCTAGACAGAGATAGGCCTATGCGTAAAGTGTTGGAATGGGTCTCTGTATGGTGATGCTAAACAAAGTGCACCTGTAGCGCACTCATTTGAAGGGTCATTTAAGCACGACTGTGATTCGCTATTCCAGGCATTCCACACGTCATAAACACTATGTTTACCTTTAAATTAATCGTGTCTCTGTGCAAGCTTGATAATTGGCAATTATTCTGCTTGGAGACACGCTTGCCTTTTATTTTCTCGTCTAAGGCTGTAGCCTGGATACAGGAGAGAGCGTCCTTGGTATTTGTGATTGTAAAGAACGAGAGGAGACGGACGGAGGGGGGGACGACTGATAATTTGAAGACTTGCCAGGGGTACATTGTCAAATTCAAAAGGCATTTCAAAGAACCAAACCATTCACTTTTTTTCTTCTTCTTTTTTCCCCAATCTCTGTTCTATTTTCCCCCCTTTCTGTCTTTCTTTCTTTTCGCCCGGTTGCAGGCAGTTTGAATCCACCAATGGGCTTTCAAGTTAGAGACATTGGAATGTAAATGAGGCCAGCGCGTGCTCCTGGCGCAGTGAAAGCTGTGGATTGTTTATTGAGCTCCCGGAGCCACGCGCCTGGCTGTAAGAAGAATCACACAGCGGGGGCGGGGCCTCGCGGCGAAGCGTGCGTCTCTCCGAAGGGGAGGGGGTTGCGCGTGGGGGCGCGTGTTGAAAAAGAGGAGTGCTGCCAAAGTTTGGGTCAGATCGGCTCGTGGAAGTAAAAGCAAGTGCAGTCAACACTAACAGAGACTTCTTGGTAGGCTACCCAGTTGTATCCACATCAGCGCGCGCTCCAGCTGCAGCCACACGCACGGCCCCCCACGCGAAGGACACGAGAGCTGTGTGACTTTGGCCAACCCCTAAGATCACTTCCTTCTCCTCTCCAGCCTGTGGGTGTTTGGAGGCTGTTGGCCATCAGTAGCTGTAACCGGACGAGATGGAAACCACCACTACCACCATCACCACCACGCAAAACGCCTGTCCCTTTGGACTCGGTGAGAGACGCGGCGCCACCATCACCCTGCACGCCCCGGCGCACGACGACTGCGCCCTCCCTACTAATGCGCACGCGAACAACAACAACGTGAACGCCGGCGGCGGCGCCTACCACCCGAGCAGCAAGACCAACAAGGTGCTGAAGAGACAGCGCTCCAGCTCGCCGGAGCTCCTGCGCTGCAAGCGGCGGCTGAGCTTCAACGGACTGGGATACTCCATCCCGCCGCAGCAGCCCGTGGCCGTGGCGCGGCGTAACGAGCGCGAGCGCAACCGGGTGAAGCAGGTCAACATGGGCTTCCAGACGCTGCGCCAGCACGTGCCCAACGGCGCCGCCAACAAGAAGATGAGCAAGGTGGAGACGCTGCGCTCGGCCGTGGAGTACATCAGGGCCCTGCAGCAGCTGCTGGACGAGCACGACGCCGTGTCGGCCGCCTTCCAGTGCGGACTCCCGTCCCCGACCCTGTCCGTGTCCAACAGCTACTCCGCCGGCGACCCAGAGTCGCCCC
>CM076969.1:45652542-45662542 GCA_039105355.1 Benthosema pterotum | reverse complement strand
CACACACACACACTAAAGTTGGGGGAGAGGGAGGGCAGTGGTTTTCAACCTTATTGATTCCAGGGACCACTTTTATTTATTTAGAATTTGAGCCACCATTTCATGACATTTTAGCCCCACAGATCCAAAACTATACTGTATATACCAGGCTGGATTTGGAGACATACAGATCAAAATGACCATCAATCTTCTACATTCTCTAGTTGTGGACCACTGGTGGTCCCAGGACCACTGGATGAAAACCACTGAACTATATGGAACGCATCCTAAACTCTGTCCCCATCTCCTCACCATAAAGAGGCTGCAGTCTGCAGGTGTGTAAGCCACGTGCCTGCACTCAGTGACAAACACTCCAGCCTTGCCATTGGCCAACGGCTCGCGCGCGTCTAGTCTTCTGCTATATGGCACTAAGAGATCCACGTCTGCAAAGAGAGAGATAGACACTTAGACAGAGAGAGCGAAAGATATCAAACAAGTGATAAATGACATCAATTACTCATTGCTTTAGCCTATATAACGTCCTACGTCACCGGGAGTGAAAAGACAAACCAATGTTGTAGAGAAATGCCCCGCTGGCCCATTATTAAACGCGTGAAATTCTATTCCTAATGTCCCATAGTGTCAGTCAGGGGCCACGCAGGAAAGGGCACGAGTGAAAATAAGTGCCTTGGTGTTCAGTCCCTTGTCCTTGTGTGAGATGGTCTGGATATGCAATTTTCTCCAGGGCCATTATTATTGGGGGTGGGGTGGGTGTGAGTGAGAGAAAATAAATTTATTCATGTCATTTGGGCACTTTAGGCAGTGGGGAATTTTCACTTTGACAATACACGGGGGCAATATTCATTTTGGGGCAATCAAATAGTGACCGATCAATCACAGGGAATTCATCCGTGCAAGGGCATTTTCATGCGTAAACCAATTGCTATAAATGAAACTTTGGAATTCCTGGCTGCGCGTTTACAAAGAACACAATGTATGACTAAATTGGCCAAGATAATGACGCCTGAGACACCGGTGGGGGATGATCTTTTACACCAAATATCACGGCTTTTCTGCGAATTGTAAACCTGCCATTAAACCGAATTGTAAACGTGAATTGTAAACCTGCCATTTTGCATGAATATAGTAGGTCTAGGCATATAGGCCTAATAAGAAAGAAGTAAGCGCACATGCAATTTAATATTGAACTAATCAGTTTTGATCCCACAGGGAGTATAGCCTATATTGGCCTTAAACGTATCCCTGGCTAATAAGACAAATATATGCCTTAGTTATAAACACTATAGACTTACTTGCCTTCTAGGCATGATGTCCGCATGTTTGGAACCGGCTGCTGCCATAGGCACCTGTTTTGCGGTGAGATAGAAGCGTGTCGCCACCATAGAGTCGGATAGAGACGTATTTTCTCTGTGGTCGCCACTCGCCACTCTCTCACTAGACCCGCATATACTTATGACATCATCAACCTGCGACATTGGTGTTATTTTTTTGTAGCAGTCCCTGTTGAGTAAAAGATTTGAATTAGAATTATTATAATCAGTGCTGGGTCAATATCGGCGATATAAAAACATCGCCGTTGTCTGTACTCCGCAGACCAAGAGATTGTCCCTATTCAGGCCCCTCAATGTTGCAACAAGTGCAATGGTGTTGAATTAAACATAGGCCTATGATGAATTAAACAATGTGGGCCTCGGATTACGTTATGATAGATCCTCCGCTCTTTGGATCCTCCACTTCATTAGGTGAGTAGGACTACTGGATAATTACGTTTCAATCATCATCACCAGTTGCTGTTATTGTCTGTCTGCATGTGTCTGTGGTCGCTGTGCCCCACCACCATGTTGTCTTATGAACGTTCTAGTTCGTGTGAGGGGTCCACCGTTGTTTAGTGTCAGTTGGAGTGTGGACTGTGATGATGTTTTTCGTGTTATGTTGACATGCTTTCTAGTCCATGTACTGTATGGGTGACATGCATGTTCACCATTGCGAATCATTGGTTCACTAGCGGGGAAAACATACCACTGTTTAAATGAGAGGGATTATTGTATGTGTATATTTATTCATTTATTATTTCAGGAAGGAGATTTGAGCAAGTGACTATGGAGCCCGAGGAGGGCGAGACTCTGGGTGGAGACAGTCTGTTTGCTGGACAGTGTCCAGTTATATTGTTTGTAGGTTGTATTGTGCAGTAAATACTACATGTAGTTCATTTAATAGTGGTTCTATTATAGTTATGATCATCATAGTCCTATATATGCTCAAAATGAAACATGGCAAACCATAGTGGTGGTATGTGAAGGGAAATTATAGAAATATCGAAATAACAAATAGTAATGTTATTTTTAGGTAGTTCAGGAAAGAGCTTTGTCAGTGCCGTTCACCATTTAATTGAATAAACAATTTCAACCACATACTTCTTATTGAACAGTATTATACCAATTATCATAAGGCTTCTGCCCCTGTCCTGCCCCTTTCATGATGTTGCCCGTGTTCCAGAAATGGAACCCTAATGATCTATGCTGTACAAACACGATTATGCCACAGACAAAGCCATCTCAGGTAGTGATAAATCATGACAAACGCAATATTATCCTGCAATATCTAATTATCAAGAAGAAAAGAAGTTATTTCAAAAGTTATTTGTGTTTTGTTATGATTTCTCACTACCCAAGTTTACGTTGTCTCTGGAGTAATCATCTTCATATGAATCATTTTTGAAAAGTCTATGAGAAAAAATAATGGGGAACAAGGGTGATGTCATCGGCAGGGTTTAGATGAGCCATTTTAATCTCGATTCATCGAGATTAAGAAAATTAATCAATGCCTGCACTGAAAATACTAATTAAAGGTGTTTTTATTTGTTACTTGCGTGAGCACAGTGCACGTGATTAGTGCGCAGTCTGCATGTCTGCTGTCTGTGGTCCGTTATTGCTGGAATATTATTACACCAGAAATTAAGAATTATTTGCAATTATCTCAAATGTTTCATACTGTATACTATAGTACCAGTTTCCATCACTTTTTTGATAACTTGCGTTGGCGGCATTCATAGATGGATTAAGAATTTATGGGCCCCTGGGCCACCACCAGCCAAAGGACCCCCCCTACACAGGAGCATTCTTCTTCCTGGTGCGGTGCACTGGCATTTCAGCATGATTTGCAGCATGGAATTGCTTGAAAATAATAAACACGGAAAATAACTAGGCCAAATAAATGCAAAACGTACTTTAAACACTTGCAGTAATGCACAGCATCATGATGGTTTTTGGACTTTTTAGGTTATTTTAATGACACAAAATGAATAGACCCATTGTTAATAACAGTGACAAGGGCCGTGTCCACCACTGTTACCCGTTTTTTGGGAGGCCCTGAGGTTGAGCCTGTTAGCTATCACAAGGACACTCAAGCTCGGGGCCCCCCTGGTCCTAGGCCCAACGTGCCCGTTGGATAATCCTTCCCTGGCGGCATTATGCCTGCATATGGAGGGTATGCGTGTGACATCATCAAACCAGGAACTTGCAGAATGTTGAGTACTAAAAATATACTTTGGCATTAGATCATACATCCAAATAGAAAAGTAATGAAACAACATTGCATTAAACAACTTTAAAGTTTTCCAGCACTCATGATTTGCCAGTCACTCTATGTATGCGGACACCCTCTGTAGTTGAATCATGACAAGCTCGACTAGGAGGTGGAGATGACACTGTATCGGGTGCATCACTGTCTGTGACGCATTATCTGAGAGATAGATAGGCTGGATGGGTGTTAATGGGTGTCGGTTGCCTATCTACAGTGCAAGGCAACAGGTGCTACAACTAGGCGCTGCAGCTATACTCTGTGGTGCAATGAGTCAGCCAGCCTTGTAAAATGGTGAAAATGGACTTTGCCATGGTGTCATGGCAGCATTTCCCCAGCCAAGGGGCCAATCTGTCTTCTATGTTTGCATCTGATATTATTTCAGCAATATTTGATGGATGAATCTTTTGGCTGGAAAAAAGGAACTAGTAGCCTGTCACAGTGTGGACACAGGGCTTATAACAAGGCGACCAACCGGCGTATTGATGATGTATTTACTGTAAGAATGTTGCAGAGTGAACAGAGGGTCTAAAACGGCTGCGTGCTTTTAGTCAGACCCCATTGGTCAGATAACTACAACCTATCTCTAACGCTCACCCTAACCCAGCCTAACATCCCAATGGAACCAATGCATGTCTGACTAATGCTATGCCAAAGTATGCCAGTGCATGTTCACACTAATGGGACTTTGGTTCTGCGCAGACATTGCCATGGCATCGTTTCTTCAGACAAGAAGAGGCCAATCTCGATGTTTGCCTCTGGGTTTGTGGCTATAATGACAGACAAAGACAATATAAGGAGTGAAATTGCGTGCATAAAGTGGAAGGGAAATCGTGTGGCATAGTGAGTGTAATGATGTTTAACATTGTTTAAGGCACGTCTGGGTATGATGATGATGTTGCACATATGCTCTAATGTTAAAAATCATCTGAATAAAGCCTGTTTTAAAAATAGAAAATAGAAAAAAAAAGTTCAATCTTCAGAATTACAATTGTTACACATTTACATTACACAGTTACATTTTGTTATGTGCTTTGATGCTGTTCCTTTGGCTCCATCAGTGCACTGTTACAGGAGGTTTATGGCAAACTGGTGGTCGTTGAAGTTTGAGAATCCCCGTCTTGGATGTATTTCGGGTGAAAGGATATTTGGCTGATCTCTTTCCATCACTTCTCTATCTGACAGGATCAGGCAGAACCAACCTACAGTATACATATACAATATACATACATATATGAAGCACTGATTTTCAGCTGATAATAAAAAGCAGATTAGATAAGAGGAAACTTTGCGGCTGTAAAGATGCAGTGGTGATTCAGCAGAAAGCCGAAAATGTAAGAAATGAATGGAGATAAAAGCAAAGAGAGGAAAGAGCATGGGCATAGATAAATGAAGAGATGGTGCACAACCTTGACCACTGCTTACAGAAGTGTTAATGTTTGAACATGCAGGCACAGAGGCATGGAGACATTTATGTTTAACATAAAAAGGAAACAAATGTTGAACCTGATTTGGACACATGCACGCACACTCCTACACACACACACACACACACACACACACACACACACACACACACACACACACACACACACACACACACACACACACACACACACACACACACACACACACACACACACACACACACACACACACACACACACACACACACACACACACACACAGCCTAGTAGTAGTTAGTGCCAGACAGGCAGTGGTAAGGGGGTTTGGACTAATGTGTATGTGGTGTCTGTAGTGAAGGTCACTGATGATAATGCTTTATAACCTCACACCTGCAGGGGGGACTCTCGTGGCCTCTTCTCTATTGATTAGATAAGATCCAAAGGAAACCCCTTTACGTATTTAATTCATTAGCTTAAGTCTAAGCTACCCTTTAACTATTGAAAGTGCAGCATACAATCCTCATATATGAAATAAGGACAATATAAGATCCATAGTATTTTTTAAGTGAAACATACAGTATGTAAAACAAACAGTATTTAATTTTGTAATGTATAAGAATTATATATGACATTCAAAACAGATATAAGATCCATAGTATTTTTTGTAAAGTGGATTGTATGGAGAAGGTGCCACTTTCAGGAGTATACAGTATATGACATTTACTGTATATAAAAGATTCCATATGGGATTGTGCTGATACTGTTTCTACTTGCAATTTGCAAATGCTTCTGTCATATACTGTAGTCTGGAGAACAGAAGCTCATTCCATGAGTCAGAGATAATGTGACACATCCCCTCACGTCAGTAGGACACAAGTTCTACTGGACGCAAAACAGCTGTTGTTGAGGCTAAAATGTATGTTATTTGTTAGTGTCTTTATTAATGTTTCAATAAGGAGAATTTCACACCATTTGCACTTAATTTGTTAGAAAAAAGTGGTCCAGGTGTTATTTTGTGAAAACACTCCTTAATGCCTCTTTCCCCTCTCCCAAAATAGGCTTATAATGGGGCTAATGGGTCTAATGCAAGTTCACCTATATACATCGCTCCAAAATGCAAATTTCTGCTATATATTGTCTCCCCAGTCCCCACCATGTCAGTAGTGTGTTAACACTCACACTTTCACTTTCACTTTCGTTTCAGCAGTGGTTAAGCCGTAAACCATGTGCCACGCCCCCACCTTTTGAAACAGCTGAATCACTGCTGTACCAAAAGTGAAAGTGTGAGTGTTAACACACTACTGACATGGTGGGGAGACAATATATAGCAGAAAATTGCATTTTAGAGCGATGTATATAGGTGAACTTGCATTAGACCCATTAGCCCCATAATAAGCCTATTTTGGGAGAGGGGAAACGGGCATCAAGGGGTGTTTTCACAAAATCACACCTGGACTACTTTTTTCTAACAAATTAAGTGCAAATAAAGATAAAAAAAACCTTTGGTGTGCAATTCTCCTTTTCCATCATACTCGTCAGTGTTGAACTGAAAATCTGCACACAAATAAAATGAATCTCTTGCTCATATACTGTAGTACAGCAGAGACAGCTTCCGTTATTTGGCTCTTGGGAGCTGTAGTTCCAGACTCTAGCATTCGGAGACTGTGGAATAGTTGTTGGGCTACGAGAGACAATTGTGCTGACAACGTGCCGCTTTCAGGTTTCGCTATGGTGTACCCACCATTGGCCATGTGAATGGTGGCCAATATTGGCGAAATAGGTTCCTTTGCCTCTCACGTCTTCTCTCGCTCTCTGTCTCTCTGGGTTAGGACTCTTTGGTTCTATAGCATCTGCGGTGGAGATTCACTGTCACGTTCAGTGTAATGAGCTGTGCTGCTAATCACACGCCTAAAGGAATGGATACCTGGATCTGTTGACAAGCCCCTCCGCGGCTCCACCTCCCCACTTGTGCACGCAAATGTCATGGGGCCTGAAAAGGCCCTGCGGCGAATCGTCCTAAATAGGCATCCTCTGCCGCCAAGCCGCCCTCACTCCACAGTCCCCGACATTTGACTCATGTTTCCCTTCTATCTTTCTGGGGGGGATCTTTCTCCTTTCAAATGAGGAGGAAGGAGGCGAGAAAGGGAGTTTGAATGCTTGCAGCTCAGTGTGTGTGTGTGTGTGTGTGTGTGTGTGTGTGTGTGTGTGTGTGTGTGTGTGTGTGTGTGTGTGTGTGTGTGTGTGTGTGTGTGTGTGTGTGTGTGTGTGTGTGTGTGTGTGTGTGTGTGTGTGTGTGTGTGTGTGTGTGAATAGACCCCTAAACTTCAGACGACCCAGCAGAGGAGGGGAGCAGGCAGAGGGCTGAAGGGTGGAGAGATGGAGAGGGAGGGGTTGTGTGTGTGTGTGTGTGTGTGTGTGCGTGAATGTGTGCATGTGTTGCAGGGTGGTGGTGGTGGTGGTGGGGGTCATTTGCATGCGCCATTGTGCTTCACAAGTTTGGGTCCTTTTTTTTTCTCTCTTTTTTTTGGGCCGGGGCCCTTTTGGCCATTTACTTCCACTCTGGCTGGCTGTGGCTGGCTGTGAATAGTCTCTGCTCCCGGGAGACACAAAGGGGCTTTTGTGCCACGGCCGCACCATATTCATCATGTAAGGCCTGTAAGACAAATCTGATTGGACGTCTCTGTCACTTTGATGTGGGTCCAGAGTGCGAGTGGCCCTGAGATTGCTAACTTCACTCTCTATTGCCTATTCTGAGGCATTGATATGGGGAGTGGCGGGGGGGAGAGGAGAGAGAGAGAAGGGGGTAGGGGGGGTGGAGGGGTTGGAGCAGGCAGGCAGGGGGTAGTCCTCATTATTTGCAGCAGCAAATTCATAATAAATTCCCTCGTCCGACAAAACTGGGTGGGGATGATTGACACTACTTTACGGCAGGCCAAACAAAAGCCCTGATTTGAGCAGAATACCGAATGAATGGGGCGAGCGTGGTCTCAATTCAAACAATTTTAATCTCTCCCTGTCCTCCCTTATTTTTCCTCCTCTCCTCTCCTCTCCATCACCCCCCTACACAACCCATTTCCCTCACACTTTACCCTCTTTGTCCGGAGCGCTCTCGTTTTACAGGGTAATTCCACTCCGACGCAACTGCTAATTGTGCAGGGTTAAACTGGATGCGGGTGGACTCCCGTGAATGATACAGGGTTCATTCTGTCCCAGTGACTGTGTAAATGATGGCCCAGAGAGGCTGCAGCAGGCACTACCATTCTGGAGTGGTCTGCCTCTACTGGCTAAGGGCAGGACTTAGCTGGCACTCATGCCTAAATTATGCTCCATCGTACCTCAGTACCACAGTACCCTTTCCCTTGAGGGAAATGAGGAATTTGATGGCCGAGATAGTACTGTAATTTTCTCCTTTTTAATTGAGTGCACAGATAACGGGTCCATTCTGTTACAAGTGCACACTTTCTGTGTCACTGGAGTACCTAGTATATTGAAACAGAGGATTTGACTGTGTTGCAGAACTAGTGCAATCTAGAGCTAATCTAGAACAATCGCCACTTCACCGGCAATGTGCAGTACAGTTTTTTTTTTCACACTTTTGTTTATTAAAGATTTCAGAGCATGCATCAAAGCGAATAATAACAATAACAATAAAAACAATATGTGATGCACCCATATAGATGTAGTTACAATAAAATGTGCAGTACAGTTTAACTATTTTCTAAACCAGAACACTTCGAGACAAACCTAACGCTTAATTTGCCCCTCACGCAAGTAAAAAACAAACAACCAAAGAATGGCCATAGCACTTGCCCAAATGTACTGTTTTTTTGCCCAAATTTCAGTGTTTTTTGTGCAAAAATAAAGCTAGGAATCGATCGCATCATGAACCCCCATAGTTAGACATATCACATGCTGCATAAAGCATGATGACATTTTGCATGTGCTGCCTTCTATAGGTTGTGACTAGTACCCTGACTTTGACCTGTGTTTTGAATTTGGGAGTTGAATTTCAGTCTTTTAGTACATGTTATTAGACACTGTTAGAAACACATTGGTGAAGACATTTCTTGGTACTGATTTAGTTCCCAGATTTTCATAACTTTCCCTTAACCCATTTAGGCCTGACCTAAGGTTTTTGAAAAACTTTAAATATTTATATATCATTCAGCATAAAAACAAATTGAATATTTGAATACTGTACATACTGTACAGGATCCAAATATGGATTCCTGTCCTTAATGGGTAAAAGGGGAATTCCACCCATTTTCAACATTTTTTCCGAGAGCGTAGAAATGCAACCAAATGAACCCTAACGGGTTCATTTGGTTCCATTTGTACGCTCTCAGAAAAAAGAAGCGTCAAAAGAAATCCATTAACATGGTGAGAATACATCTTGATGATATCATCAAGATGTTTCACCATGTTAGTGGTTTTCTTCAGACCTCCATTTCTTGGGAACACAGAATGGGGGAACGTTTTTTTTTTATCATCACACAACATCTCTAAGGTATACTAATGACATATTAAAATGTTGAAAATGGGTGGAGATCCCCTTTAATAATGTGCGCTGCACTCTCATCATGACAGAGCAGTGTGTTACGTAAGACATCTTTCTCCTCCTTCGCAGCACTAACATTACCGTTGACCCCTTACAGACCTGCTGTCAGATCATCAGGAATTCATACAGTCAGCTACCGCAAGCCATATTCTCTTGGTTTGCGAATGTGTGTGCAGCGACATGGAATGTTAGGTCAATCATCAGTGGAGAACAAGTACCTCCCAATAACTGTATTACCTAAAGACATGTTTTTGAGGGCATGTATGAACCTGTTCCCTCCCTCTCTATCTGTTTGTGTGGGTGGGTGTGCGCGCATGTGCATTTGTGCGTGTTGGTATCTCTACAGGCATGCTTGCACGAACGTGCATGTGTGCTGGAGTGTGCCATGCTTTTGTGCATGATGTACCATATGTGTGTGTTTGTGTGTTTGAATAGGATGGCTCCACCCTGCTGTTTA
>CM076969.1:45632542-45645042 GCA_039105355.1 Benthosema pterotum | reverse complement strand
CTTCAGGTCATTGTGGAGTCCTTCACCTCATTGTAGTGCACACAATCCCACATACACTCCCAAATACACACATTCATTAACAGTTCATACTTTATATCATTCCTAAGTCCTCCTACAATATCTGGCCACCTTTTCTTTTCTTTTTTTTTTTTTTTTTTTGCAGCCTGATAAATATGCACAAAAAATAAATAAATAAACCCAACATGTCATGTTAATTTGCCCCAGTGTATGTTGGAGTTCCATCATAAAGCACTACAAGGCACAACAAGAAAAGTGGAAATTGCACGTCATGGTGATGCTATAATACAGGGGTTTTCAACCTTTTTCATTCCAGGGCCCACCATTTATTCAGCACTTGAGCCACGGACCACCAATTGAGGATATTTTTAGACCTACAGACCCCAAAACTAAAGATTTCTTTTGCTTCTGTCCATGACCATTAATCTTCTAGTTGTGTAGATTTGGACTAATTCGCATGATGGATATTTTAACTCTTGAGAGTGTAAAAATGAAACCAAATGGACCCGCCAGGGTCCATTTGGTTTCATTTTTACGTTCTCAAGGGTTACATTTGGTTCTTTTACGTTCTCAAGGGTTACATTTGGCACCCTTTTCACAATGTGAAAAGGGTGCCATTTTTTGTTACACTGCAATTCAACATTCAAAGTCAAGATTTCAGGCATTGGGTTCCAAAACTATGTTTTGCAATGATCTACCTCCTCCAAATTGCACACTGCTTTCATGATTTGAGACATTTTGTACAAAGGTTTTTCCTTCCTTGGCCTCTAGACCGGGAGTGCACATGCAAAGTAATAAGTACAAATGCAAATCGTCCTGTTCTAAAGTGACATTTTGTCCTTGGCCTAGTGGGATTATGCATGCAAAATGTCACAGAAATTGCATACTGCATTAATGATCTGAGGCATTTTGTTCAAAACAGACCAAACCTGCAAACTTTGAAAGGAGTAAGGATGGAATATGGGAAATCAGACAGATCTGTGTTGACTGAAGTGTATTTTTGTTACTCTGTATTTCTCAATGTATGTCTGCATTTATCAAACAATTTAAATTAATAAACAGAATGTATATAAAAAAGTAGGTTTAGAAGAAATCTGCCTGTTGGTAGCGCTATAACAGGCCCTTCCAGAAATCTGGGGGCAGAGGTTTGTGGTTGGCATCCCAGGGAGTGTGCATAGTTTGGCATGGACCGGGCCAACAGTGCCAGAGATCAGCTGGACATGAACGGACAGACGGATGGGGTGTAAAACATAGTCTCCCCGGGCTGTCAACTGCCGAAAAGCACTCAGGTGAAAATGGGGTTTATAGTGACCAAGCTCAGCGAGTCAATATTTGGACTCACCTACTATAGATGGGGGTTGGCTTTCTTATGCGCTGTGTTTTTTTTTTGCCTGGAGGTAACACTTTTTGGCCCTACCTTGACTGTGGGTGACAGAACAGGACAGGCAGCTCTCGTCATGTGACTCCCAGGATTAGCAAAACCAAAGAGTGTAATCCTCACACTTTGAAGTCTTTGGGGCATCAATATCTCACGTTGGGCAGTGTGTTGTTGTACAGTATAGAACTAAAGAAACCAGCCTGCATTCAACTTTCTTTTTGAGTGTTTCAGAGAAAGGACATGAGTAAGAAAGCAAGCGACCAAGAAAGAAATACTCGGAGAGAAAGAGTCCCCTTAATAACATGTGCAACACAATGTGTGGGTGTGTATGTATGGCATAATGCGTATGTGTCAGGGGTGTCAGGTAGCTTTGGGCATGTGGCAGCAGGTCTGATGGCCTGTTTAGGACTTATCGCTGTTTGTCAGATAACAGCATTGTGCTAGACCTCTTTATGCTGTGACCCGGCACAAGCCTGCCTCATGGAGTATCCACTGTCGCACGCGTGCACAACACACACACACACACACACACACACACACACACACACACACACACACACACACACACACACACACACACACACACACACACACACACACACACACACACGCCTGAATATAGCCTGTGTCTGTGTCGTTTATTTGGAGGGGAAAAATTCCAACATAAATCCATTTATCGTGTGTTTGGAGGGAAGGATATTGTCGATAGAGATTTTAAGTCAACAACGCGGCAGGTGTCGAGCGCTTTTTACTGCGTACGAGTGTCTCCACTCCCGAGGCTTTATGGCCCATAAAGGATGGAACCTCTCTTTCCTCCAATCCCTCTCCCCTCCTCCTCCTCCTCTGGCCAGAGTCCAGACTTGGGCTCTCCCGGGCGGCAAAGTGAGTCGAGGGTCCAAACCCAGGCATGCTGACCACTTCACACAGGTTTTTGTTTTGAAACTCGAGCTCATATAAACTATAGCTTAACAATTCTCAAGATCGTGTTTTTCTTTTGCTTACTTTGACTAATTAACAATGATAATAAGCAGCCACTTTAACCGGTTACTTTCCCATCACTATGAGATACCAAAGACTTTGTTTCTTTTTTTCCTCCTCTGCCCCTCAGCCAGGCTAGAACATAAAACGTGTGGAGGCATTGAATGAGGAGAGAGTTTGACGCGACCAAACAGCCCAGCAGCATATATCTGCTGGAACCAGTCCCAGCTGAGCTCACAGGCTATAGATCACTCTTTCCATGGCATGACATATTCCCATTTCATTATATAGAATGCAAAAACGATCCGTTGCCCTTTACTGGGTATGGAGAAAGATAAAGTCATGTAGTAAAGGGCCGTGTGTGTGTGTGTGTGTGTGTGTGTGTGTGTGTGTGTGTGTGTGTGTGTGTGTGTGTGTGTGTGTGTGTGTGTGTGTGTGTGTGTGTGTGTGTGTGTGTGTGTGTGTGTGTGTGTGTGTGTGTGTGTGTGTGTGTGTGTGTGTGTGTGTGTGTGTGTGTTGGGGGTGTACTAGTCTAATCTTGTTGATCCATGTGCATCTCAAGTGAGACTTCAGACAATTATCAGCAGTATAGGTTCATCTGGTTAAAGGGGAAGGTATTTGCTCCAACAGGTGCTTATGCAAGATGGCTATATGTGCGTTACCAATTGCACCTGTGTGTGTGTGTCTAACCCAGAGGTGCCTGGTGTCACGGCGGGGTTGATAACAAATCTTGTTGCAGGGGTAGGAATGTCTGATTTGCTCACACCTTTCTCCTGGGAGGTCCACATTCGTCACTGACCTCCGAATCAGAGACGGCACCAGCCAGAGAACTCCAGCAGCTCGGCCGACATACAATACACGTTCATCTCAATATGTAGAGCCGCCGCTGCTACTGTAACCTGCCACTTCGTCCGTCACAGTGCAATGACTGGTCTGGGACCAGATAAGCCACGGGACGCAGGTACCAACCGAGCAAAAGCATTCAGATGCTAGTCCGCGAGGAGGAGGAAGCAGGCAGGGAGAATCTGTAGCCGTTTGTTTGCCGATCCATCACAGTCCTGTCCTGACAGCGGCCTTTTGGCTTGGGGATGGGAGAATTAGGTTGGGTTGTCTACCCATTGATCCGTCCCTGCGGTAGTTCAATCACAATGGGTGACAGTGGAATGTCAGCCTGTTTTCCTGCAGGGTACTGGACAAACACACATGAATGGGAGGCATGGACCAGAAGCTATTGTTATGTGTAACGCAGGGTCTCTTGCATCTGGTGCCCACTGGGACCATTTAAGAAAAACTGTAAGGGCCACATTCACTCGCACAGAGATGGTTGGTTATTGTGGGATTTTGATGTGCAAATGCGTTGTCCCCTATAATGAAATAAAGAGACAGTTAACGTATGCATCATGGAAGATCTTTAGAAGGAATGGGAAAATAAAATTTGAAAGGATGTATGATGTCAATGTTTCCTTGGTCGTAACTTGTAGATCTGCAATATATGCAAATACTTTTATAAATGTGGTGATGTCAACTTTGGCTTACTGCAGTGCAACACTGCCCTTTAGATTTGCTCTATTAATAGTTAGTATACTGTATGCTTGAAATTCTGTTACTATGCCTAAACCCAACCCTAATCTTGAGGGAACAAGAGCTGAGGGAACATTGACATGAGCCCTAGTAGTTGAATGTCCAGTGCATTGTCACATGAACATATGAACATTATTTTTGGTTCGGTGCATATGATATTACATCATAAGTGATGTGCACGATTATGAAATTATGCAGAATATCCGATCTTCGATTATTTGCAGGTTCAGGATCTGACGATAAGACCGACGATTCTGACCGAACCTGTTGAAAATGAAGTATTCAGTTAATAAATAGCATAACACTTTTCCAGGTGTCTGTTTTCACAACTGAATGAGTTGTGAATTAGATGAGTACATAAATTAATGGTAAATTTTGTTTATTTCTTTTTTTTATTCATTTGCTGGTGAAATACAATTAAATAATATGCATTATTTTTAGACCATTCCAATACCGATATGGCATTTATATGGATGATGGCCTATATTCCTATTATGCTACTGATAAATCGTCTACCCCTATCGTCTACCCCTATTCATATCATCTATATTATAATATTTAGAAATGGCCTTTGGACAGTTGAGGTGGAGGTTAAAAATGGCTGCTGCATTTATCTCTGTGGCCTTGCCAGGTCACACACACAAACACACACACACACACACACACACACACACGTATACGCGTGCATGCAAACACTCAGCATCTTGGGCCATTTGTAAATAAGAGGGACGCGTCTTTAATGGCTCCCAGCAAGATAGGGGAAGGACAGAAGGGTAAATAGAAATACCATGATAAAGTAAAGCGGAACTGCTGGCTGGTGGTCTGGTGTGCCGCCATAGTTTGCTCTGTGTTAAACCAACAAGATATGAGGAGGGCCCATGGAGTCTGGGCACACTGAGGCGTGTGGCCACAGCCTCTGTATCAGTGGCTCAGATTTTCGGTTAGATAGCCAGGCCAAGGCGTGTGTGTGTGTGTGTGTGTGTGTGTGTGTGTGTGTGTGTGTGTGTGTGTGTGTGTGTGTGTGTGTGTGTGTGTGTGTGTGTGTGTGTGTGTGCGTGTGCGTGTGTGTGTGTGCGTGTGCGTGTGCGTGCGTGTGCGCGCGTGTGTGAGGTAAGTTGAAGATAGTATTTACTGCGCCCACTCAGGCAGGTGCGCTTTAATGCAGAGCGTGCAATGCTCCTTTGAACTTTGCTCTGTGAGTGTAAGTGTGAGTAAGGAGTGTGCTGAGTGCGTGTGCGCAAGTGAATGTTGTGTGCGGTTATTTGATCAGGGGCATTCAGAGAGCAACCCTGGCTCCCGCCTTTTCTCTCTTTTCTTTCCATTTGGGGGCCAGGTGAGGAACAGTGTGGTTTGGTATGAAACGATGGCTGGAGTCACAAGAAGAGAAGGCAAGGCATGAATGGAGGACATAAGAAAAGACGAAATGTTGAAAAAGGGGGTGTTGTCCCTAAAGTCTGCGTATGTGAGATAAAAGAGGAGGAGAACGAGAAAGAGAACTGTAGAGCAGGGAAAGTGTAGAGAGAAAGAGATGAAGAGCAAGCGACAAACTCTAGCAACACTAGAGTGGATATATTACTGTAGAAATTGAACTTGGATAGTAGTTACTGCTCATGATGCACACACTCAGCAGGTACCCTATGTATTAGCCCTATTTGGTTAACAATTCCTAGCTTGCATTGCCTAATGAGCTGAATGAATTGCAATCTAACCCCTTCCCTATCCTTTGTAGCCACCGTACCACACTAATATTGCATATATAGCGCCTTCATCCAAAGCGCTTTACATAGTGCATTACATTCTTGCACATACTCATACACCGATGGAGGTAAAATCATGCAAGGCACAACTATCACTTCGAGAGAGATTTGGGGCAGGCATCTTGCCCAAGGACACTTGTGGACAAGAGGAACCAGGATTCGAACCATGAATCGTTGGATGACCAGCTCTACCTCCTGAGCCACAGTCTCCACTATGTATTCATTTTGTCCCTCATCCTTCTTGATTAAAACTACTGATATTTACAAATATTAGTTATTATCAATTTAGTTCTTTTTTTTACGGGTGCAAATTATACTTTGGCATAGCAGACCACTTATGGTCTGCAGTGAAAATATTCTCTCAAACACATCCTTGTAGCTCTCAAACAAAATACAATCTTGCAGAAATCTGTGTGCCCTTCGTTGCTTTTGCAGCCATCTATGCTTTATGTGCTAGAAAATGGTGTTAATAATGTGAAAACACTGCCATTAGAGCTGTCCAACCAGTGATGACCATCACCCCCTCCTGTGTTCCCCATCTCTCCATCACAGACCCAATAGTCCTGGACCCTTTCCAGTCTGAGACAGTGTGTGTGTGTTGCGTTGTGGTGGTGCCCTCTCATGCATAGCTTCGGGGGTGCTCCTGTGCAGTTGAGCGTCAGGAGTGATTTGATTTGGTTTGTCTGTGACCCGTGCGTTTCAGGCTACAGGGAGAGAGCGCTGGCGGGCCAGAGAGTTGTTGGGTCACTGGGCCTTCACAAATATGACACACACCCAGAGGCTTGGGATGACTGTGGGATAGTCTCTCTGGACAGACGTGGATTGACTACAAAAATATGTAATTCTTCCATTTAAAGGGGAACTCCACTCAACATTTTAATATGTCATGAATATTAATTTTGTGGACATGATAAAAACGTTCCCCCAATTCTGTATTTCCTGAAAATGGAGGTCTGAAAAATCATTAACATGGTGAAATGCATCTGATGACATCATCAAGATGTATTTCACCATGTTAATGATTTTTGATTTTTTTTCCTGTGAGGGTACAAATGGAACCAAAAGGACCCGCTAGGGTCCATTTGGTTTACATTTGTAACCTCTCATGAAAATTTTGAAAATGGAATTCCCCTTTAACAGTCTGTAGTGGAGACTAAGGCGATTGTGCTGCCTTCAATGTACCAGGTTTTGTTGAATGAAGCCTAACTAGTGGGGTTTTCGTCTCCATGTTAAATGTGGATGTCTTTACAACTCTTGTAAAAGTTTCACTTTCAGTCCTAATTTGTTGGTGAGTCTATAGAACCATTTTGGTTCGAGTGCCCGCACACAAATTAAATATTTGGCCTGTAGGGGGCGTAACAAGGTGCCAACCCTACCAAAACATGTAAACTGTTGTAACTTTTGATCAAATTGTCCAATCTGTACATATGGGATATCTATGGATTCACAATCAGGAGTAGCATTTGCTACCTAAACCTAATTACACATAAGATATATTTTTTTCATCCATTTATTGGTGTATATCGACAAAAATAGCAAGCAAAACAAGCTAAAATTAGCTAAAACCGAAGTGAGTTTCCATCTCCATGTTAAATTTAGTTGTCGTTTACAAACTTTAAAAGTTTAACTTTCAATACTAAATTCTAGGTGAGGTAACCATTTTGGTTAGAGTGGCCAGCACGCAGATAAAGATTATTAGGGGGGGCTTCAAAATATGATATAAGACTGTCGTAACTTATCCAATCTGAACATATGACATATTCACATTCAGAAGTAGTATTTAGTCATTTTAGACCATCTTACCCCAGCCCCCCCCCCCTCCCCACCCCCTTGTGTGTATCCACAAGAATAGTCCTGACAGCTATTTTCTAAAATATTAATTCTAGTAAATAGTCCCACATTGTCAATGATGAGGAATTCATTGGTACTATTTACATTTGTCCTGTGACCATGGCAGATATTTCTCATAATGGCCACCACCTGCTGATATTTTAACAGTAATTAAAATTCTCTGATCCTGATTCTGGTAACTAATCCTACGTTTTCAAGGACACAAGTCTAAAAGGATGACGTGGGGTGAGGGCTTCCAGCCAGAGTTTCTCCTCACTTCTTATGGCCTCAGTGTTCTGGGGCTATGTCAACTATGTCAATGCCATTGTCTTTGCTGAAGGTTTCTTTCCAAGTCTCTAGCTCAGCCCTGCAAGGTCTAACCCAGACTTGTGCAGATGGCTGCTGGCTCATCTGGAGGCCCCAGTTTGTGTGATTAGGTGGGGTTGACTGCCGCAATCAGCATTAGGGCTTGACCCTTTCAAACTGTGGCAGTCTAGCCAAGTGTCTGCATTTGTTTTGGAGGCTATATACAGGAGACAGTTTCTCACCAGCACGAGGTATCATGAGGTGAAGGCTCCTTCAATTGACATTGTTGTTGAGTCTTCATGGGGAGAAGCATTATGCATTCCGAACCATCTTCAAGAAGGACATGAGAGTCGAAAAGAAATGGTCACCATGGTGCAATATAAACTACTTTGAGTATGACTATTTTCCTGTCAACTAGCTTGTGTGTGAAGGTACAGCACTTCAGCAGTGGTTTTCACCAGACAGCTTTTACTGTATGGATCTGGATGGGATCTGGCTAGAAGTACACAGACTGGTGTTGAATCTGGGTGGGGATCTGGCTAGAAGTACACAGACTGGTGTTGGATCTGGGTGGGATCTGCTAGAAGTACACAGACTGGTGTTGGATCTGGATGGGGATCTGGCTAGAAGTACACAGACTGGTGTTGGATCTGGATGGGGATCTGGCTAGAAGTACACAGACTGGTGTTGGATCTGGGTGGGGATCTGGCTAGAAGTACACAGACTGGTGTTGGATCTGGGTGGGTATCTGGCTAGAAGTATACAGACTGGTGTTGGATCTGGGTGGGAATCTGGCTAGAAGTACACAGATGTGTTGGATCTGGAAGGGGATCTGGCTAGAAGTACACAGACTGGTGTTGGATCTGGATGGGGATCTGGCTAGAAGTACACAGACTGGTGTTGGATCTGGGTGGTGGGCATCTGGCTAGAAGTATACAGACTGGTGTTGGATCTGGGTGGGGATCTGGCTAGAAGTACACAGACTGGTGTTGGATCTGGATGGGGATCTGGCTAGAAGTATACAGAGTGGTGTTGGATCTGGGTGGGGATCTGCTAGAAGTACACAGACTGGTGTTGGATCTGGGTGGGGATCTGGCTAGAAGTACACTGGTGTTGGATCTGGATGGGGATCTAGCTAGAAGTATACAGACTGGTGTGGATCTGGGTGGGGATCTGGCTAGAAAGTACACAGACTGGTTTTGGATCTGGATGGGGATTGGGCTAGAAGTATACAGAGTGGGTGTTGGATCTGGGTGGGGATCTGGCTAGAAGTACACAGACTGGTGTTGGATCTGGATGGGGATCTGGCTAGAAGTACACAGACTGGTGTTGGATCTGGATGGGGATCTGGCTAGAAGTACACAGACTGGTGTTGGATCTGGGTGGGGATCTGGCTAGAAGTACACAGACTGGTGTTGGATCTGGGTGGGTACTGGCTAGAAGTATACAGACTGGTGTTGGATCTGGGTGGGAATCTGGCTAGAAGTACACAGACTGGTGTGTTGATCTGGAAGGGGATCTGGCTAGAAGTACACAGACTGGTGTTGGATCTGGATGGGGATCTGGCTAGAAGTACACAGACTGGTGTTGGATCTGGGTGGGCATCTGGCTAGAAGTACACTGGTGTTGGATCTGGATGGGGATCTGGCTAGAAGTATACAGACTGGTGTTGGATCTGGGTGGGGATCTGGCTAGAAGTACACAGACTGGTGTTGGATCTGGGTGGGGATCTGGCTAGAAGTACACTGGTGTTGGATCTGGATGGGGATCTGGTTAGAAGTACACAGACTGGTGTTCTGACCTCACTGGGTACTGGTCAATCGGGTAGAGCTGGTTTGAGTTGGAGTGAGTACTAAGAATATGTCAGCTGATTTCATGGGCTCACTTGATTTTCACATATAGGGTAGAAGACATGGATTTACTGCCTACATCAATACATCAATATTACACATTTTGATGATTTGACTATTATCTAGCTTTTTATGAAAAATCATAATCCTTGAAAACGTTTGTCATCAGAATCAAGATTGTATGTTGTATGAGCTGAATTGGTAAAATAACAGCAGATGATGGCCACCATAGCTGTCATCACAGACCCATAGCCAAAACAATTCCTTATGGCAGGCTTTAACTTTGTGCCAAATGTCATGCTTTCATTGAAAAGTGCACAATTTTCACACATAGAGTCTGGGCTATAAGTGGGTATGCCTAACTTTAATCCCCCCAATACTGTATTGTTTCTATTTATATACAATTTATACCATTACTCATTCATGATAGGTAGGCACTAACTTCATCCTTTAAATTAGGTGCCATTTGAAGTAATTTGATGTACATGGGCGTCCATTTTTTCCATATCATATTCCAAACATTAATATTTGAAATCCATTTAATTCCTGGGTTAGTATTGACTTGATATAGCAAAAGAAAACAAAGAAAAAACAGCAATTGTGAGAAAATAAAGACTTTTAAGAAAAACAAAAATCCGATTTTGGTCAATTTTGAAATTAGGCAAAAAAATGCATATTTTTTTCATCTACAGATGGGCCACTCGAACTAAAAATTGTTCTATAGGTCATCATCTACAAATTAGAAGCGAAAGTTAAACTTTTACAAGAGTTGTAAATGACGGTGTGTCGTGGGACCCTAACTTGCTTGTTGCTCAGCTGAAATTGAAGCACAAAAATAGCTTATTTTAGGGATGTAATAAACACAATCCTTCAACACATGAGTCCAAGACTTTCCACAAGAGAGTCTTTCTTGAGAGACGGTTTGTTGAGGAAAAGTAACAATGAGGAAGAAGAATAGAAAGATGATAATGAAGCATCGAATAATGCTTGCCACAGCTCATACTGGGTCAGAAGACTTGGTTTGCATGCCTGAAATGCATTTCATCAAACTTTGCACACACCTGTGTTTGTCATGCATTGAACAGTGGTTGATGTAAAATACATTTGACATGTAACCTGCTTCATCTCCAGTACATGTGTGTTCACACACACACACACACACACGCACGCACGCACGCACGCACGCACGCAACGCACGCACGCACGCACGCACGCACGCACGCACGCACGCACACACACACACACACAAAACAATTAGTGTATGCGTATGCATGCGTGATGCACGATCACTAATTGTTTTCTCCAGTGTCTTGGGATTGTGTTTGCGTTGTGCCGATGGCAACTTGGATTCCAAAATAAATTTTCATTTGGGCGATGGGACACAGGTCTTTGTTTATTCCCTGATTCATTCAATTACCCCCTGTTTGGTTTGTTTAACATTTCATACTCGTGATCTCATTTTATGTTTGGATGCTTTTCAGATCTGTAAATTAAAACGTCGGCCGAGCAGAGAAGTTGCTTGTGGTGTAGAATTCATTAAGGCTGCTTGTCCCCTTGTGTGTGTGGTGTGTGTGTGTGTGTGTGTGTGTGTGTGTGTGTGTGTGTGTTGTGTGTGTGTGTGTGTGTGTGTGTGTGTGTGTGTGTGTGTGTGCGCGTGCGCGCGCGCGTGCGTGCGTGCGCGTGCTGTGTGTTGGCGACACATCACACAATGAAGGTATCCCCAGAAAGTGTGTGTGCATGTGCATGTGAACGTGCGTGCGCATGTGCGTGCGTATGTGCATGTGTGCATGTGATGCTATGGTGAAAGGCACCATCTGTTCCATGTGACAGTAATGAAGTGTGGGGTATTGTGGTACAAAGCCTCAGACCCATTCATCACGGCGGTAGGCGGGCCAAGCATATTCCCCCTGACGTATAGGATACCTACACACACACACACACACACACACACACACACACACACACACACACACACACACACACACACACACACACACACACACACACACACACACACACACACACACACACACACACACACACACAGTTTCTGCACAGTACATTCTGTGTAATTCCCTCTGCGGGTCCTTATTGCATAGCTGTTGCATCTACATAATAGAAACGTGTTCACCTGTAGAGCAGTTGACTCCAACACTTAAACCATACCCCCTGCATAAACATTAAGCATGGGCTGGTCTCAAGGAATTCTGCATTTATCAGTTTTGAAGAGGCGTTGGAGTTGGGGACACTGGTTCCCAAACATTTTCTGGATCAGGCCCAATCATGGAGCAACTGTAGTATACTTCTTTTGCATTACTTTATAAAAAAAAATGAATCTGCCATAATCAGTACAAAAGTTTTTGCTCACTAGCCTACAGTATAATCTAGACCAATGGTGTTCAACTGTTTTCATAATAGCAGCCAGCAATATAAATATAAATATTTTTTCAAAAACATATTGTTTAAAAAAATCTGTCAAATGATGATGTCATTGGACTGCCCACAGCCTTCCTTCCTGTGAGACACAGACCGAGTAGGTCTCTGTCTCACAGGAAGTGGTAGTGGTATTTAATCATGTACATTAGTGAGGACCTATTATATGAAAAGTGGTGAAGTGGTCCTTTAAGCATTTGAGCCACAGACCATGATATATTTTTTTTTATTTTTTAATAACATTTTTTCCCACAAATCCATCATGGTGTCCGGAGGTTGGTACCGTATGATCTAGCAGACTAGACTATGATAACCCATTAAGACCCGAGGCTCCATTCTAAAAATGCTTTCTAATACAGTAGCTCTTAC
>CM076969.1:45620042-45627542 GCA_039105355.1 Benthosema pterotum | reverse complement strand
ACAAAAGCCTCCCAAGTAGGCCAGGCACCTCTGAGGCTCCAACGCATATAACTTGCATCATTCCAAGTAGGCCAGTGCTCATTAGTCATTGCTATAGATAGGGGCACCGTTATAGTACTAGCTACAGTTGTCAGATAATTGTAGTACAAGTACAATATTAAAAGTATATGTAAGAGTACCTCAGATGTGTACTTGCGTAGGCTGCTTCCACCACTGGCAAACATCTTTGAGTGTTATACAGTGGAACGGGCCAATGTTTTTATTTACATCAGGCATGACGCAACTGTGATGAATGGTGTGTTGGTGCTGTCGTTGAGAAACCCATCACGACATGCGGGCGTTTCCACAATTTCTGTAACGACTTTATTCTCCTGTATTATTCCATAACATTGTGTGTGTGTGTGTGTGTGTGTGTGTGTGTGTGTGGTGTGTGTGGTGGGGGGGGGGGGGGGGGGTAGAGAGAGAGACAGAAAGAAAGAAAGAGAGGGAGAGAGACAGAGAGAGAGGTGTACCTCTCCTGAACTCCATGCTTGTCATGTGGTCTACATTAAGAGTCATCTTCTGATTTGATGTCTGACAGTTATGGAAATCTTTCTCACACGTAGGAATGTATTTTACTATTCATCATCATCATAAAACATTAAACGGATCCCCTTGTGGCTGTTGGAAGGGATTCTTCTACAGTTAGCTATGAGTCGTTATAGGAATGCCCCTGTTATCTTTGAGACATTAACTTGTTTAATAAGTTTCATCTTTCACTCATTCACAAGCATAACGTGCATGTGAACACGTACACAGCCACGTGCGCACATGTACACACACAGGCACACACTCTCTCTCTCTCACACGTTAAAAGTCAGTTGGTTTAGGGATGTCTCTCACTACTAGCGGTTGTGGGATGAGGCAGACAGGTCCACTCATGTCTTATTGTATGG
Organism: Benthosema pterotum; assembly: GCA_039105355.1. Lineage (NCBI taxonomy): Eukaryota > Metazoa > Chordata > Actinopteri > Myctophiformes > Myctophidae > Benthosema > Benthosema pterotum. The sequence goes on along the minus strand of CM076969.1, from coordinate 45,626,607 downwards.
TAGAAAATGAAAGTGGCCAGAGGGCATGGATGGATGTGTGTGTGTATATGTGCAAGTGTCTGTGTGTACGAAATACATGTTTTTTTGTGTGAATTTGTGTATATGAAATACACTACAATTAGGGCTAACTGATGTTGTTTAGTATTTGTTTAAACTAATTTCACAGTGACCACATTATAATCTACAATGTGCTATGCACAGTATAGTGCATGTACACATAGTTCCGGGGTTTTCAACAGGTGGTCCGGGGACCACCAGTGGTCCCTGACAGGATTCCAGGTGGTCCCCAGGCTAAATGATGGAAAGTTGGTTAACCAGACGTAACTCTTTGAGAGCGAAAAAATGTTTACACTCTCAAGAGTTAAAATATCCATCATCTGAATTAGCCCAAGTCTACACAACTAGAGAATGTAGATTAATGGTCATTTTGATCTGTTTTGTTCCTGAACTCCAGCCTGGAATTGTGTACACACTACACAAGCAACATCTTTAGTTTTGGGTCTGTGGGGATAAAGTGTCATCAAATGGTGGTCCGTGGCTCAAATGCTGAATAAATAGTGGGCCCTGGTATGAAAAAGGTTGAAAACATTTGGGGTTTAACTGATGATTTTACTGTCTGTGTCATTGTCTCTTCTCGTATAATACAGTCAAACCTGATGATGTGGCTTTGTGTCTGCTATATAGAAGTATCGATGTCTTATATGTCACCCATACGTCTGGGCCTCTGGCTGCCCTTTTGGTGGCAGACACCTCCCTGGTCTCATCCTCTGATGGAGGACAGCTCTGTCAGGCACAAGAGGTTGCTGCTGGCTATTTCTGATCATGAATTTCTATATATCGCACAACTCTACCCCCACTCTACCGTATCCACATGTGCATCCGTATACATGCATTGCTTTGACCGTGCTATTTGCTATCATTGATTCTATCTTTTTCTTGATACTATCTTATCTTGATATTATCTTTTTACCATAGCGGTAACACTTTCTATGATCCCTACTTTATAATGCATTATGAGAACATTTATAGTGCATTATAAATGCATTCATAATGCCTCATAACTACACTCATAAACAGACATAATGCTTTGTGATGCACTATATCAGTAGTCATGAAACATTATAATGTCACTGTCATAATGAATTATAACAGCTTAAATTCCAAGGATTCTATGGATGTTCTTGAATACTTATGAAGACCACATCTATAATGCATGATGAGGGTTTATAATGCACTCTTGACTGACTGCTTATAATAGATTATGAAAACCTACACATGCAGTTCATGTGAACTGTAGTAATGACTTATGGCATGCTATAATGGCCCATTCATTATCATGAGTTATCATTGTATGGGTTAAGTAAAGTGACACACATGTATGCATTTATAATCATGCATAATTGATCATAAAGCGTCATTGTTGGGGCTAAGTAAAGTGTGATTCATTTGCTTGCATTTAAAAGAATCTATGCTGCATCTTGAGTGATTATTATGCAAGACAAATACAGTAAAATGTGTATGGTGGGAATTTATGGACAAGAGACCAAATACATTTTTCACATTTATTTTGACAATTTCAATTTGAAAATAGCTGGAAACACCAAGGCCAATTCAAAAATGGGTGGCAATCCCAAGCAGAAAAAAAAAAGAAAAAAAAAAAAAAAAAAAAAAAAAAAACTACCCATAAAAGGACAACTTTGTTTTTTGTTTTTCAGCCAAGGTTAATTATGTACGTTAGAGAAAAGATGCATGTTAATTTTTCCTTTCGCCATTTTTAATTTTACTGATTTTAGACTATATTATGGAGATTTTTATTACCTACTATAGTCCTAATAAATTAACTGGCTACAAGAGTTCAAAGGACATGGGCCTTGGTTGAAAAACAAAAAACAAAGTTGTCCTTTTATGGGTAGTGTGTTTTGTTGTTTGTTTGTTTGTTTTTTTTCTGCTTGGGATTGCCACCCATTTTTGAATTGGCCTTGGTGTTTCCAGCTATTTTCAAATTAAAATGTTCAAGGTAGAAACACACGCACACACACGCACACACAAAAACCTGACCCTGTGCATGGGGCACCTGCAGACCTGGCCAATGTCCTTCTCTATGTTTGTTCCATACACTAGTTAAGGAACAAACATGCTTAAGGTTAAATCTACAAAGAGCAGAACTGGGACGGATAACGTATTCTTCCACCTGCTATCCCCTCATGACAACTTTGTTGTTTGTTTTTTGTTTTTTTGTTTTTCTACTTGGGATTGCCACCCATTTTTGAATTGGCCTTGGTGTTTCCAGCTATTTTCAAATTGAAATTGTCAAAATAAATGTGACAAATGTATTTGGTCTCTTGTCCATAAATTCCCACCATACACATTTTACTGTATTTGTCTTGCATAATAATCACTCAAGATGCAGCATAGATTCTTTTAAATGCAAGCAAATGAATCACACTTTACTTAGCCCCAACAATGACGCTTTATGATCAATTATGCATGATTATAAATGCATACATGTGTGTCACTTTACTTAACCCATGCAATGATAACTCATGATAATGAATGGGCCATTATAGCATGCCATAAGTCATTACTACAGTTCACATGAACTGCATGTGTAGGTTTTCATAATCTATTATAAGCAGTCAGTCAAGAGTGCATTATAAACCCTCATCATGCATTATAGATGTGGTCTTCATAAGTATTCAAGAACATCCATAGAATCCTTGGAATTTAAGCTGTTATAATTCATTATGACAGTGACATTATAATGTTTCATGACTACTGATATAGTGCATCACAAAGCATTATGTCTGTATATGAGTGTAGTTATGAGGCATTATGAATGCATTTATAATGCTCTATAAATGCTCTCATAATGCATTATAAAGTAGGGATCATAGAAAGTGTTACCAAAATAGCTAACTCCATCCACTTAGTCATGTTTTCCCCCCATCAGTGCTATTGCAAAGTATTAAAGCGCTTCAATAAGTAAATCCTTTTGAGCTGAATGTTTTTTTTTTTTTTTTTTTTTTTTTTTACATTTCTTCTGGACAGCAGAGGTGTTACTCAGATGATGGTGGTGTACAGTTCAGAAAAGTAATACATGTTTCCATAAAGTACATCATTATTTTGGAGGAGCATGTTAATCCCAGCAGTCTGTGTGTTCACAGTATTCATACTTCATATGACCTCCATTTCAAGGTTTAAGAGATGTAAAAGTTGATAAGGGGCATGGATGAGCAACACTGAGAGACAGAATATGGAGACAGAGTATGGAGTGTTATTTGAACCTCATATGGTTGACATTAATATATGGAGATAACACACAGTAGCTGTAGTCGTACTTACTTTGTAATGCCAGGCCTTCCTTCATTTTTGAGCGGTGCCAAACCACCCCAATGCCGACTGCAAGTGTATGTCTGAGTCCTACCTGGTCTTTGCAATTCCATGCATACATAACTAGAAAAATGTACACAAAATCTCTGCATGTTACACTGAAATAAATCTGTGTATATTACAGTGAAAAGAACCCATGCATATACTGAAATATGTCTCCATTGACAATGACGGAGTGGCGCCGTCTCTACCGACCTTGAAGCACCAGTGGACGAGGAACTATAGCTAAGTGAATTGCTGTGCTGAGCATTGTGAGGGTCGGTAAAGCCGACTCAGCCGCGTCCGAGTTACGATGTGTTGTGGACAGAATAGTAAATATTAGAAACCCAAAGTCCCAAACTGCCCCCCCCCCCCCTAGCTAGCTATGGTGAACCACATCTGTGTTTGTGAAAACCATGCCCGAAAGTAAAGATTTTGAGTTTTTCTAGTTGTGTTAACATGCAATTCTGTAGGTTGCCATTCCGTGCATAATGTACTATTATCTGTGACATTATAGGTTGCTGAGTCAACGGCGTGTATGTATTTACAGTATCTATCTGTCTGACTATGAGGCCTCAAGAGCGGCTCAGTTCACACATGTGTGATTTTTTTTTACCTCATAAATCAGAATCGGTCACCGATTAGATACAGGCACTTTTATCAGCCATGGTCACCTTAGCCTCTCCTGAGATCTTGATCAGAGCTATAGCTGAAGATTGACTGATTAAATAACATCAAAGCTTCCACCCCCTAACACCCACGGGCGTCTCACATGTGGGGCTTGTCTGCTGTCTAGAGCCCATGGGGTTGCGTGGAGGTTCACACAGGAAAAAGAAGTAAATCAATCCCACTTGAATACCACGCTGTTCTGTAGTGTGTTAATGCATATTTAACCACATGAACCCTATAGCGTCCATATTCTGGGCATGTTGTACTAGGTTCGGTTCAGGGAAAATATTTTTGATTAAGCCTTTTTGGTTGGGATGGAAAAAAAATGAGGAGACCAAGTAGGAATCCTCTGTCTCACTTATAAGGTATAGTCGACGTTCGTCGTTCGTTACCACATATTTTTTGAGTTTCCCAGGTGACAGTAAAGGCCTATTCATAGTTTGATTATCTTAATCATCGTAATGTCATCACTGCTTACAATTAGTGTGCTTTTTTCCTTTAAAGCACATTGAGTCCTTGCTTGTCAAGTGAACTTGACTTGTAGCTGTAGCTAGTCTGCTGTTTGATCCATGTTTGAATACACTAAATTTAGTATCTCAACTGAGATTCTCAGGGTGGTGGTCTTCAGTTCAAACGTTTGATTATTTTGGGGGTCCCCACTTGAAAAGGCTGAGAAATAGTGATTTAGGAAGGTGATCTTAAGGGAACTGGTCCTGAGGGGAGTGGGTGGCGCTGGGGGGGATACTTGCGAGAGGGAAAGTGAGAAGGCATGCAGCTGAGAGGAAATTAAGTGACCCCCCCTGGGCAGGCCGTTCCCCTCCACTCCCACCAAAACATGCACAGCACACTTAAAGTGAAGTATGGATTACTGCGGAAATGTGACAGAAAACAGTGTCGTCTTCTTTACACGCCCTGAACTTTTAACCTTTTTCTACCTGTTGGGCTTCGGGGCAATTTCTCAACTCATAACTGAAACTGCAAAAATAGTTTCTCATGGAAACTTCAGCAATAATATCACAGCCAATTGGTGGACAAAGGTTGACTTGTAATATCAAGAAATACATTTACTGTACATTCACCTAAATGGTAGATCATCACTCCATCACATGTGTTTATTGACTTCCTTTTTCAATTTTATGAATTTATTTAGTTATAAGACTGTTTTTAAATTATGTATTGACCGTAGAGAAATGAAAATTAATATCTTGACACTTGTTTTCATGCAATGTCAAGCACATATACAGTATAATAATAATAATAATAATAAACTTTATTTATAAAGCACTTTTTTAAACAACGTTTCAAAGTGCTTGAACAATCAGCAATAAGAGCAGCAAAATACAATAAAACAATGGACACAATTAGGAAGGCATTAATAACAATAATAATGAAACATAGGATGAATTATATAGATAAAAAGGCCAACCTGTAGAAGTGAGTTTTTAAAAGACATTTAAAACTAGTTAAGGATCTAGTTAACCGAAGATCCTCCGGTAGGCTGTTCCAAAGCTTGGGTGCCCTTATAATAAAGGCCCGGTCACCTTTGGTTACTAATTTGGCCTTGTGGGACTCTTTTAATAAGCATAGACCAGACGATCTGAGATCGCGTGGAGGATTGTAGTACTCAACCATATTGCAAAGGTAACTTGGGGCAAGACCATTAAGAGCTTTAAATGTTAATAAAAGAATCTTAAAATCAATCCTAAAGGACACTGGCAGCCAATGGAGTTCAGCCAGTACTGGAGTTATGTGTTCAAACCTCCTGGTACCAGTAATTAGCCGAGCTGCCGCATTCTGGACCAGTTGCAGGCGATGTACCAGGCTTTGACTGAGACCTGAATATAAGGCATTACAGTAATCTAATCGAGAGTAGACCAAGGCATTAACAGCCGTTTTGAGATTATCTATAGAAAGAAATGATTTAATTTTATTTAAATTGCGTAAATGCATGAAGCATGTTTGAACAACCTTTTTAATTTGATGTTCAAAACGGAGTTCTGAATCAAACTGAACACCTAGATTTCTTGCTACAAGAGAGACATTAGCTGCTAAGGGACCAAGACCATCAAGAATGGTGGATCTTGAGCTTGGGGGACCGAAAATAATGATTTCTGATTTATCTGAATTTAATTGTAAAAAGTTTTGGGACATCCATGATTGTATGTCCTCCAGACAAGCCTTGAGTGACGATAGGCAGTTGGAGGTTCTTAAAGGGAGATAAAGCTGGGTGTCGTCAGCATAACAATGATACTGTATTTTATGTTTACGAATAACATGACCAAGGGGGAGCATATATATTGAAAATAGGAGGGGACCAAGTATGGATCCTTGGGGAACACCACATGTGAGCTGGGCCATAGAGGAAGTGACACCACCAACAGTAACGGACATGGTTCTGTTTGAAAGGTACGAGCGGAGAAGTTGAAGAGCAGTACCCCCAAGACCTACCCATGATTCCAGACGATTCATAAGAATCGTGTGATCTATAGTGTCGAAAGCCGCACTAAGGTCAAGAAGGACCAGGATA
>CM076969.1:45567542-45615042 GCA_039105355.1 Benthosema pterotum | reverse complement strand
CACTCAAAATGGCCCTGGTAAAGAGGCATCAACTAATTAGCAGAAAGGGATGCGCATACCTTTTGCTTTGTACATTTACTAAGTTATTTTGTAAATGTATGTATATCCGCAGCTAATATCAATGACGGTAGATGCTTTGCCTGTCTTAACCATTTTAAAGCATTGAGCTTCCATTCAACAGAACCTGGCCCTCTCTTGGCCAGGATGGTCTGTAGAGGGTGACAGAGCACACTGTAAAGTACAGTAGATCTGCTTCCATGATGTGAAGGTACTGTATAGGCTGGTCTGACCACAGGCAAGGAGGACAATGAGCAGCAGCCCCTATGGAGGCTAGAGTAGCTGGGTTCAAACCAGTTAACCAGATAAGTCACCATTACTGTCTTGGTTAGTTATTACTATGTGCAAATTATTCTGAGAAGTTGACAGTATGCGTGCAGGCCATGGAAGCTCAAGATTGGCAAACAGAATGAACATATTTCATAAATCTGCCCAGCGATGGACATGAAAATTTGCTTTGACAGAGAAAGACTTCTAAAACTGATGGCATGACTGTTCTCATTCCCAGAGGAACAATTTATCATTCTCCTCTCTGATTTACTAAGCATTTTAAACAGAGAGAGAGGGAGGCAGGGGGAGAGAGGGAGGCAGGGAGAGAGAGAGAGAGAGAGAGAGAGAGAGAGAGAGAGAGAGAGAGAGAGAGAGAGAGAGAGAGAGAGAGAGAGAGAGAGAGAGAGAGAGAAGAGAGAGAGAGAGAGAGAGAGAGAGAGAGAGAGAGAGAGAGAGAGAGAGAGAGAGAGAGAGAGAGAGAGAGAGAGAGAGAGAGAGAGAGAGAGAGAGAGAGGAAAGAAGAGGAAGAAAGGGATAAAGATAGCATTTTATCTGCCTCACACACACTTAAAAAACAAAACAAAATGTATGTTCAAAACAAAGATCTTTGTGGGCACTTGCTGCTATACTTTTCAATTTATCACCCTAATAAGCTGCATCACACCCGCTGACACAATGAAAACAGAAACGTCACAATTTTGCTCCCGCGCTGATTTTATTCTTGGAAACGTGTTGCAGAAAAAAGGAGGACAGTCTGGGAGTCTGGGTCGATATGTCCGGAAGGCGAATTAGGATCCCTCTCTCGTTTTAAAGCCCTCCACTCTCGACTTTGATAGAATATCGCGTTGGCGCCTGCTCTGCAATCATCATCCTGTGTCATTGGCCTGTCATATACCGTGCATCATGCATGTGCATATTATCTGTTGTATGTGTTCACCGGATGTGTGTGTGGGTGTACATGTAACATGTGGCTGTTCGGTGAATTGATTGCCTCAGCAATAGCTCTCAGGTGTGTCCTACCTGTACCATGCTCATCTCTCACAGAAGAGAATGCTTCCCAAAAAGCCAGACGCTGCGTAGGCTTATCGCTCCCTTGTGTTCTGAAATTGCAACTCCCAAAATAGGCACATTGACTTACTAAGTACTGTACTGAAGCACAAAACATTCAAGGTATTGGTTGCCATTGTAAAATAGCAGATCCACAAGCCCACAGTGTATCACAATGTGAAGCATTGTGAGCTTGTAGGTCTGCTACTTTCAAAAGATTTTTAGGTTACACTTAAAAACCTCAAGTGGAACATTCTACATTGAGTATTGGTACTTTGAGTAGAGTTTGATTTTGTACTTTTGCTTAAGTACTATGTTTAAATTCCAGACTTTTACTTCTCTAAGAGCATTTCCACTTTGCAGTGTTGATAGTTTTACTTTAGTAAAAAAGAAAAATCCACCACTGATGTTTAGAGATGCCATGTGAATCATACATGGTAAACTCTATAGAAGAATGGATTGCGGGAGGAAGATATACTGCTACTGGGGTCTGCTAGTGTTTCAGGGGTCTTGCAGCAGGCTGCAGAAGACTGTCTGTGGACTCTCCCTGTTATAAATCCTTCATATCTATACAGTGCCTTCAGCTATCTTGTCAAGGCTTAAGCAAACACATTATAGTGGAATCTCTGCAGCAATAAAGATAGCCGGGTCTCATCAAGTGATTCCCTGTGATATTCAAGATGAACTTTACTTTGGTTGAAGATCGTTTGGGTGATAATTGGACATAGATCGATAGTGCGGGAAGATGTACTGCAAAGCGCTAAAAAGGCAGCAGTTGATGATGTAATATTGAATTATTCTGTACACAGTTAACTGTCCTGATGTTCTAGCTGGGAACACAGGGGGGATTCACATTTTTCATCAGTGTTTGAGTCAGGTTGATGTAACCATTAATCCCAATATTTTTCATAATCGGTGTCCCTTATATTATGGGTTCTATATTTGTTCCACTCCCCTTCCCAAACACAAATCTCTCCACCAATCTCTCTACCAAAAAGTAGCCATATAGTATGTCTATTTTTGCCAAATGTTTTCCTCCTCAGAATAAGACCGCTATAGGGTTAATGTGGTTAACCTTCAACACTGTTTCTTATCTCTTGTCTCCACCATAAGGCATGTGTTGCATTCCGTCCGTCTGTGTGTCCGTCCATGGCTGTGTCTCTCTGTGGACAGCTAATCTCTGGCACTGCTGGCTTGTTGACAGCCACCACAATTAAAACACGTTTTTCTGACAACCCAGAAAATCATGAAAACATTATGTGATTTCTGTGAATCTTTGCATGCACATTCCCACTAGGCCAAGGAATAAATGCCACTTGAAATTTCAACTCAGTCTCATGATGGCCCTATAACTGACACTATAAACACAAAATGGGGTCGATTTGTGTTTTTAATTATAGCATAACGGCACCGATCTGTGTATAACCTAGTATGCACAGTCTGCCCGGTATCTTTCCTGGTATTTTTCACATCACACACACACACACACACGCACACGCACACGCACACGCACGCACACACACACACACACACTGTTGTACTACATGCACGCGCACTATACTACTACACTGTATACTAGTTCATATCGTATGGCGGGAAGCACATCTCACCATGTTTGTGTATACACATGGCGTGCAATCTATGTTGCCAAGGAGTGGCAGGGATTTTCCTAAGTAAGGCCAACTGAAGTTGGCCTGGATTCAAAGTCTACACTTGGGCTGAGGTGAGGTGAGGTGGGGTGGGGGTGGGGGTGGGCTGACTGGACCACAATGCCTCACAATACATGGAAGGTAAACAGGAGGTCAGCCCTCTGTGGTGTGTGACCTCACCTGGGTCTTTACCTGTGACCACAGTACAACCATTTAATACAAATAATATGAATACGTAGATGCCATTCATTTTTCATTAAGATATTTCACCTGCGGCTTAGCCAATAAATAAGTTATATTTGTATTATTCTATTTAGTATCTGCACTGCTATCCCTAAATTTCTTTGCCCTTTTTTTTGCTATTTTGAGAAACATTTTGAATAGTTAAAATGGCCAGTCTACAAGCTCACAACCTGTCAATGTAGACTGGCTAGTTGAAACATTCAAAAATGTTTTTCAAAACCGTAAAATAAAGCAAATAAGTTACGGATAAGGGGATTAGTATATGATGAAAATGGAGCCCTATGTGTCCAGTGAAAAGATGGACTTGGAGCTCTGGTCAAGTGGTTTAGTGGTTAGAAAAGTAGGATATTCACCTACAGGACCATAATAGATAGTGGATGGTGAAATGTGTTTTGATCTATACATATATACTTTATATTATACACATGACCTGATCATGACAACAAGCAGCCAAGAGCGTCAGAGTAATTTCATCATTACTTCATCCATCCATCTTGACATCGCCACTCGAGACTGATGATTAGTTCTTCGATCAATGTTAGGTATTCTCTCTCTCTCTCTCTCTCTCTCTCTCTCTCTCTCTCTCTCTCTCTCTCTCTCTCTCTCTCTCTCTTCTCTCTCTCTCTCTCTCTCTCTCTCTCTCTGACTCTGTAGCTGACTGATGTGAAAGTAGACAGATGGGCTTGGCACCCAGACAACAGACTGTCTTTCTCAACGTCTGTCACCTGCAGCTCTCTCTCTCTCTCTCTCTCTTCTCTCTCTCTCTCTCTCTCTCTCTCTCTCTCTCTCTCTCCCTACAGCTTTTTTAGTCTCTCTCTTTTTCTCTCTGTCTCCATCTCTCTCTCATGCCTCTTGTCCTCTGTCTCTTCTCCTCCAAAACCGCAAACAACATCTAGTGTTCAGGATGTTTGCAGTGCACTGTTCAGCCCCCCCCCCCCCTCTCTCTCTCTCTCTCTCTCTCTCTCTCTCTCTCTCTCTCTCTCTCTCTCTCTCTCTCTTCTCTCTCTCTCTCTCTCTCTTCTCACCATCCCTACTTGCTCATCAACACCTCTACCCATCTCTCTCTCTCTCCCCTCTGTTTTGACCCCTCACAAACTCACCCCCCATCCTCCCATCATCTCCCACCCAGTGCCATTATGGCCCCATGCTAAGGCAAGCCTTCATTAAATGTCAATTATACGCCAGAGACCACACAGAGCAAGGCGAGGACACAATGATTTCTGACCCCATAAGGTCAACATGCTTATGGCCATTGAGCTCTTGTTGGGGTATAACAGAATGCCTACTCAGGGCTGTTTGCAGCGTTCTATGGATTTGGATGGGGGGGCGTGGGCCGCGCTGTCGAGGAGGGACAGGAGAAAAATTAAGAGGACGGGTTGAGAGATGATTATACGTTGGAGATGTTTCTTGCGTGCTCACCAACACCGCGTCTTAATCCTTCACTCCCCATGACATATATTGTCGGAATTTATGGCCCTAATGAGCATCAATGCATTCTGGCTCCATACAATGGGGCTGTTGAAAAGACAAAATTTACACTGAGAAGCGGGGGGGGGGCATGAATTTCAATGTGCCAACTACAGAGAGAGAGAGAGAGAGAGAGAGAGAGAGAGAGAGAGAGAGAGAGAGAGAGAGGATCACAGGGTCTCCATATGTGTATCTGTGCGCGTGAATATTTTGGTCACACATCTGTGCATTCCCTGGCGTGTCACTGTGCATGAGTCTCATACCTCAGCGCGGACAAGGCCAGATGGTGAGGTTTTGGTATAAGGGGGGACACACCACATGTTGGGATTGTCCATTCAGACAAGCTGTGCTGTGTGGACATTACACCCCCCCCCCCTCTTGGCCCCTAAATAAAACCCATCGGCCTGCATCACATCAGGTCGGATGGAGGCCCTTGGCCCTTAACATGGAACAGGCGAGCTGTGGTGCATAAGAGCCACTGTCATCATGAGTTTGTCTGCATCTTCATATCTGTAGCTGTGCCCGACCTGCTTTTTTTTTGAGGGGCCCTAGCCTCTCCTATATACAGCGTTTGTCCCACATGTTGCAATTGCCGTTGATAAAGAAATTGCTGTTGACAACGAAAGGGGACATCAAGCCAAATGTCCACTAAATCTTGGCCTACATGTCTCATATTTTCCTGACAATGACGTAGAACTTAGGTCCAATGTCCAATATGATGTACATCTAACACACAGGTTTGATTTTTTTTGAGTGGTGCAGCCCCTCCAAGGCCAAGCTTTGTGCTATACCTGTCTTGCACAACCCTGTCCTTATGTTTAGCAACAGGGGCCACTGTTTCACCAATGTGCCACTCAGTGTGCTACTTGGTGTGTTTTTTTTTTCGTGCCTATGATAATGGCATGGTTCACACTGTGTGATTTTTTTCATCCCTATGATAATGGCATAGCTTGATTCATTAATCTTCTTCAATCATCTTTAGGTACAGGTGTTAACCAAACATGAGCCATATGTCATGCATTCTGATGCTGTTGGCAGTAGCGTTACATTCCAGGAAGACTGATAAACAGATTTCTGGAGGGATTAGGTTCCCATTTTCATCATCACAAGAGGTTAGCTCTCCAAAGTTCTCAGCTTCAATTTGTGTAGAGCTAGAGTTCCAAATTTCTCGAGAGTTCGCTCTGTCCTGATTGGATATAATTGGTATCCCAATTATTTTTTTGTTTTGTTTGTTTGTTTGATTTTTTTCAGTAACCGCTGTCCCTGAACAAACAGTATAATAGTTATCAGAATATACAAATGTAGATCTACAGTACACTCTGTTGTCCCATATCAACAGTGAACGTTTGGAGGAATAAAATGCCGATCTACAAGCTCATACAACGTGTAGAGCTGCAACAGTAAGCTATTAGTGACCAACTGATCAAGCATAGGCCCCTGTGGCATCCCCTCCATGTCATTTTCGATTTTCAAAAATAGTAGATCTAAATGATCACAAAGTGATGCATTGTGAAATGTAGCTCAGCTGTATTTGCTACCACTGTATGTCACTGTCATATGAAAATGTATAGAGCATATTGTCACACAATAACAATAGATATGTACTTATTCACCTACAAACTGCACTACACATGTCAAATCTTGTAAATATTGACACAGTACAAGTCTGTCTTTTAGTAGACTGTCAGAATCAAAATAGAGAGAGAGAGAGAGAGAGAGAGAGAGAGAGAGAGAGAGAGAGAGGAGAGAGAGAGAGAGAGAGAGAGAGAGAGAGATTGAGTGAAAGTGAGTAAAGGACGAGACAATGGAAGAGAGTGAGACAGTGTGAGAAAGAAAGATAGATGGAGAGCCATCTGTCAGCATTGGCCGTCGACTGTGAAGAAGAGAAAAAAAACTCAGGGTGGAATGGGTGCAGCGCCTGAATGAGTGCAGGGTCCTTAATAAAGCAGGACGGGCCTCAGAGTAGCCCCAAAATTAATTTAATTCCTGCTTGTGTGTGGACTCCGTACAGATAAAAGCACTCCTGTCACGGACAAGATGTACCGAGAGAGAGTGCCGAAGAAACTTCCAGGGGTACAGCGTATAGAAAACCCACCGGCGCAGCACTTTTATCACTTCGCCATCTTTCCAGGGGAGTACATTGGGATTACTAATGCATCTCCCTGTCAGCATGGGGCTGAAAATAGGCGAGTGCTGGCCCATTTAATCAGACTCGTACTGACCCCTAGCTAAGGTGAGAACCAGCATTTGGACAGGAGTTACAGGAATGCTGAGGGATCATGGGTGAAGTACTAACTGGCTTGTGTCCCCTTGTGGGTAGACAGGTGTGTGTGTTTGTGTGCGTGCGTGTGTGCGTGTTGGGGACACTCGCACATTAGAATGGGGTTTGTGTCATCAGTACCTACCCTGGGTACAGTTGGCAAAAGGGCCCTTCTGTGTTGCGTTTGCGTGTTCTCCCCGTGTCCTCAGTAGAGTAGGTACCCTCACAAAAAGACAGTGTTGCCCCGAACTAGTTCAAAGAACGAAAGTTCAGGAACACATTCATATCCACATATTCATATTTTGAGCAAACGTGAACGGAACACACCCTATATCTGCTTGAATAACGACGATCTGAACTCGTTCATTTCTGGTGTGAGTGAACGTCACTTTTCTTGCGCTCGATTTCGTTCAAGAGTGGGGCTCGACATGCTCGCATTTGTGACTAAAAAGTTCATAGCACCGGTGTGAGTAGAGCATTTGACCATTCAGTTGTGATAGAGACATGACAAGTGCACATTCTATGAGTTGCAGTTCTATACCTAAATTGATATATACTGTAGTACAACTCGATACATCCTTAGCTTGAAGATCTGTTCTCCTTGCTGCCACCGCCCCGCCCCTTCCCTCCCCCTGGCAGCGGCAGGGCGTATATCTATGATCAGACCAGCCAACACAGCACCAAGGAAGGACACTCCACATTGCATAGGCTACTAAAGTTATTTGCATAGTTTGTAATGTGCGACCGTCACTCAATATGACTTAACGAAACACGGGGGAAACAGACAGCATGCACACGTGAAAAGTGCATGCGCGCACACACAATCGCACATGACGGATTCATAATGATCAGAAACAACTCTTAGCATCTTGTTTACAATCGTGTCTGCACAGTGTGAATGTTATTGGTAATCGCCGACCTAGCTGGATAAATGTCAGTAATCCATCCGTATTCGCAAATCTTAGGGACGTCAACAAATTGCAGGTTTCATTTTTTTAATGAAGTGTTGTCTGCAAGTAGTTTATCAGCATGAAAACAAAAATATATGAAAAGAAACAAAAATAATATAAATATCAATATTGTGATAATAGCTGAAGTAAAAAAATGATATAATTTACCATGTTGCCTGCACCTACCACATATTACTTTATTGAAGGAAAACACATTTGATCTCTTTGTTGTGCTACTAAAATGATTGGTGTGCTACTAGCTTTTTCAACTAAGTACTTGGAAAAATGCTAAGCATCAAGCCATGTTCAAGAGTGAGACTAGAATGAGCTGAAAATAGAACAGATCTACAAGCTCACAGTGTCACCTGCGACGCGCTATGAACTTGTAGATCTGCTCTATTTTCAGCAGAGATGGCAGAGGTCTGAACTGAACTGAACTTAATAAAATCTTCACAAATTGACCTATAATAAAGAGGAAAAGGACGTCTGCAGTTGTATATGGCTATGGGCTGCAATCATTTTGAACAAAAAAATAAAGAAAGAATGGAGGGGAAAAAATAATGAAAAATAACTAAAATTGTTATTTTTTTGGAACCTTGGAAAAGTTCAACTATGAACTATGAATGGAACTAGTTTGTTTTGAAATGTATGAACTATGAACTGAACTGGTTCAGAAAAAAGAGAACTTTCCCAACACTGCAAAAAGATGCAATAATCCTGGTCCCTATACTGCCTCCATCTGGCGCCAGCCACCCGATGGAGAGCAAAGGAACGGGTTGGAATAATGTGTACTAGAGTTCTCAAACTCTGCCCGAACCCGACCAGGCCTGACCCGAAATTTTAGCGTCGGGCTCGGGCCTAAAATGTATGCAGATCAGTAGGGCCGGGTCGCCGGTCGGACCTACGGCTCCATGAAAAAAGCATTATATATTGGATTATTTTATTATGATAAAAAATAATAATTTTTAGGGCTGGGACTTTAACTGATTAATTGAGATTAATTAATCACAGAAACAATAACGCGATTAACAAAATTAACTCATTTTAATCGCCACACAGACCCCAAAACTAAAGATTTCTTTTGCTTTTGTCCACAATTCCAGGCTGGTTTTCAGAAACAAAACAGTTAAACATACAGATCAAAATGACCATTAATCTTCTGCATTCTCTAGTTGTGTAGACTTGGGCTAATTCAGATGGTGAATATTTTAACTCTTGAGAGTGTAAACATGAAACCAAATGGACCCGCAAGGGTCCATTTGGTTTCATGTTTACGCTCTCAAAGAGTTACATCTGGTTAACCAATTTTTGATCTAGTTAACCAAATTTTGATCTGGTTAACCAACTTGCATTGTCGACACAGTGATTTAGAAAAAACTCTCACACGCTATACCAGCCTGTTTTAATTGACAAAAAAAATGCTTCTTGGGTCAAATATTGGTATGCAATTAATTGAGATTAATTAATTACAAGGCTTCAAATTAATTAGATCAAAAAAAAATTATCGAGTCCCACCCCTAATAATTTTGTTATGTCTGTCTGTGTATTTACCTCTTATGATGATGGTGCTGATTGGTATTTCCACTTTTACTCAGTGTTGAGTGCTCAAGTTCTACCCAAACCCGACCAGGCCCGACCCGACGCGTCATTGTAGGTTCGGGTCGGGCCTAAAAACTATGCTAATTGGCCGGGCCGGGCTTTGGGCCTGATCAGTTCGGGCCCAGTTTCAGGCCGGGTCTCAATTTTCAGGCCCGTTGAGAACTCTGATGTGTACTTCTTTCTGCACGCTATACCCTGCCGTGTGACAAGAAGTGCCTCGAACTCCTCATGCTGTTTCAAAGAAGCATGTGGTCCGTCCGTTGCTCACCCCAGGTTGGCAGAGGGAATGTAGCACGCAGGATTACATATACGCTCTCTTATCACATTATACATCATCCGTTCGTTGTCATTCATTGCAAAAATAAGACGATTTGCACATTGGTATGTGACTTGTGTAAACTTTCCATTCACTGTCAAAGGCATTTACACGTCTCCTTTACACCAACTAACTGGGAAAAAAAAAAACAAAGCCACATAAATTCTCCATTCCTTGTCAATGACATGGCATTGGAAATTTGGTGGCTTTGACTATGGTAAATATCATACAGTATGACAGAGGATTACAATCTCGGCAATATGTAGTGAACTGAATATTTCTCTCAGCTTAATATCAATATTGATTGATATTGAACTCTATCAATTGATTGAACTCAATTCCAGTATTGGTATATGTGATATCAATATCACATTGAAACAACATTTTCAGACATAACCAAGACTCACAACTCACTCACAACTTCACAACACCTTGCATCTCAGTGCGTGGTGGTGAACTTGTGGAATTTAAACACTTTTTTTCAGAATATGAATGAATAAACAAAGAAAATCACAATGCCATACACATTTTGCATAACAATTCGATGCAAAATCCCCAGATCTAGTCTCATATGGGGTGAGATGACATTATCCCGTCCCTTCCAAAGGTAAGCTGTCTTTGCTCCAACAGACCTTAGCTTGTCACACTAACTGGTTTAGTGACAGTGCTCTAGTGATGACCGAGGCACTTTTCTCGTGGGAGACTGATGGTTAAGTTCGGCCGGATCATTGACCCGCGTCCACCCCCTCTGTCTGTCCTTCTCTCTCTGTCCTTTTCCTGCATGGTCCGGTCCCCCCCTCCCCTATGGGGCCCCTGGTGGTCATCCACCCCTGGACCCTGACATCCACCCCCAGTGTGGCCCCTGTCCACCCACTGTGTCAACCCCAAAGAGTCCCGGGGGTCAAAGTGGCAGCAGTGAAGGTGAAAATGCAGCTTTTTTCTTCCCTTTTCGGGGGGGCCTGTTTGTTCAGCACCCTCCATTCTCTTGTGTGATCAGGCAACCAAGTTCAGCTCCAAGACAAACTCCCCCCCTCCTGTCCCTCATCCTACCTCTCCCTCTCCCCAGGGGGCTGCCCCCCCCAGGGCTACTGTCTTCTCTCTTTCATGTCTCTTTCTTCTTTAGCAACGGATCTGCTCTCTGTTTATGCTTCTTTCCATAACCCCCCAACACCCCCCCTCCTCCCGTCTGTTTCTCTCAAAACTCTGTCCTTATTGCACTCTACTCTTTCTCACAACCCTTATACCCGTCTCAATCTTCTCTCTCCCTCGTACCGCTTCTTTCTCATCCCTTCTCTCACCACGCCGCCCTCCCCTGTTGTCGCCTCTTCTTCCCCTTTATCACAATTTCATCTCTCTCTTTATCTTTAATCTTCTACCTCCCTATCCATCCTCCATCCTCCCTTCCCTCTCTGATATTCTTTGCTCTCTCTCTGTCTTTCTCTCTCTCTCTCTCTCTCTCTCTCTCTCTCTCTCTCTCCCAGTGTGGCCCTAAACAACACCCGTATAGTCTGGAAGCCGTCCCATCCCAGGCGCTGCCCCCGGAGGCCTGCCGCACGGCCCCGTGGGTAATGGCCATTGTGTATCCCCACTGATCCCTGACGGGGCCATATTGTGGCCCGGCGGGACGTCACGGAGCACAAAGCCAAACGGCTTGCCGCATTGTCTCACACTCCAAATGAAGAAGTTCCTCCTCCAGCAGCTCCCCAAAGCAGCCTTGAAATGTGCAGGAGGACGGGGGGTGGGGGTGGGGTGGGGGGGGGGGGGGGGGTATTGTTGGAGATGAGGGTTGAGTGTTACTCATTAATGCACCAACACTCTGCTCATTTGGATCTAAATCCCAAGGCAGTTGCGCGTACACACATACGCACGCACACACACACACACACACACACACACACACACACACACACACACACACACACACACACAACACACACACACACACACACACACACACTTGCCAGCATGCAGTTTCACTCTAAAATGGACTTGCATACTGATGGATAACGTGCACACACATGTGCACTGACACAAGCACTTGCACGCATGCACACACAGGATCTACATTCCGCTCGGGACAAATGTGACATAAATGGTTTTCCTCTGAAAATAGATTGATTTCATTAACTATAAACAAAACATTTGTTGTAATAGAAATTCAAACACTGAAAGTAATTTGTAGGAAATACAATGTACAAAGACGGATGACACCATTGTATTACTCTAACCCTAACCCTTACCCACTATATTCTATGAATTTGAAGCAGCCTTCTCCACCAGACAGACTGTCCCATCCTGTCACTTATTTACAAAGAACCCAAGTTCACTGGCAATATATCTGGCCAGCCATGACCCTGTGGGTCGTCAGACAGCTCACACAGGAGATCCTCTGTGATTCTCTGTGACACCATCTAGGTAGCATTGATGTAGGACAAGATAAATAGAGATAGCGCGTCGCACAGACAGCTCTTTTCCATCTGCAGCCATCACAGGGCAGGAGTGATTGAGAAGAAACGTGCTGTTTAGGCCTCCAAACACCTTGTCCCGCTAGCGCAGGTCAATATTAACTGTCTGCCTCAATGTGTAACTGTGCCTGTTTTGTCTACTTTGTCTCATGTGACATGCTGATGCCTGCCTTACAACTTCCATGCAAGATTTGACTAATTTCTCTGCATTTGGGTTCGAACCGCCCTGCACTCAGAGAAGAACAGTGCTCAGTGTCGAATTGGTCGACCAGAAAAGGCTCTGGCCGTGCACCAGATTATTTGCCATATTGCAAATCCAGCACAGCAGCCCGAACTTCGTTTGTCATGGAATTCCTCTCACCTCACTTGTTGAACTCCCATTCCAGCACCTGCCATGTCTGCCTACTTTCCACAGTCAAGATTCTCACTGCAAGGACTTTCCAGGACTTTTCCCCAAAATGCCCACATAGTACAATAATAACTTCTGAGATCTACATATATGGGCACAGGAGAGACAAGGACAGATGGATAAAGAGATCTTCATGTGAACCACAGACAGATTAAATTATCCCATCTACATGCTCACAACTTGTCCAAAAACAGCAAAGTTTTTGGACATGGTTTGGTCTATGGTTTACCATGGTTTACCATTGGTCCATGATTTACCATGGACCAAAATAGCCCCATGTCTCACATTATGGCCTCAATTTTTGGTTTTAAGGCTTATTAACAATATGGTGTGGAAATGTAAACAATCACTGAGCTGATGTGGGCTCAGCATTTTACAGGGCCGTGCTGTCATGGTGATTTTGCCCTGATTGAGAACTTCTTGCCTAAATCAGTACTTGAAGGCTGCTGTATTTGGTTTACATGTCTAAATACTGACCGTGGTTACGCAGCCACTTAATCAAATTAGCCTATATGGCCTCCATTGTTGACACTGCACTTTGCATTGGAATGTTGATCTTGCTCGCATACTTGCAGCTACTTACTGTCCTCTTGCCTGTTATTGTCAATTAACTGCAATAATATTTGCGTTACACTTTCATTTGTGTGCTTACGTTCATTATGTTGATTAACTGTGCCTTTAAGACGTTTGGACATCCTGCTTTTTGAATGGCTTCTTAAGGTACATAGTTGTGCAAACTCTATGAGCACTCTTAGTGTTACCAGACGTTTAGTGAAAAAATGTGTGTTGTGTGTGTGTGTCTTCCTGGAGGGTTCAGGTCAACAGCGTTGTGTCTGCAGGGCGGCAGGTTGAGCAAACTGCCCCCCTCCCGTGATTCCTGTGTGTGAGCTGTTGACACTGAGCACAGTTAGATTGGCCATGGCTGTAATTTGGACATGGCCAGGGCACGGGGGACTTGGCTTAAGGGGAAAACCTTCACTCCACCAGGCCATTTAGGCGCCCCGGAGAGAGGCCGCCTGCCTGCTCTCAATGAACCTCCGCTAATCCCTGCAGGAACTCATCATGCCAGAAGAACTCCCTTTGCCCTCACTGCTCCCTCCCTGTCATTAAGTTTTTCAGTCTGTCTGTGTCTTCCCCAGGCTGCCAGGCCTTCCTACAGGGGCGGATATAGGCATGGGCTTGGGGGGGCAATGCCACCCTAAATGACCTGACTGCCCCACCAAACATGATGGCATGCAAACAACCCAAATTTCAAATGTATTTCAAATTAAACTGCTGGTGATGAAGCCCCAGCCATACCATTTTCTCTTGCCCCCTCCAACATGTTGTTCTTGTCCCCCCCCCCCCCCCCCCCCCCCCCCCCCCCCCCCCCCCCCCCCAAATGGGACATGTTAGTTACTGATAGATATTCATCAGTTACATGCACACATCAGTTACCCTAGTAGTTCCATTCAAATTATCTTCATTCCAATGTTTTTTTTCCAATGTTTTTTTTTTTTTTTTTTTTTGTAACGCTTTTCTAGGTTACTATCTGTACTGGATCCCTTGTCTTTCTTTCTGATCTCATCTTTAGACATGTCTTCAATCAGTAATGGGCATAGAGAAGCTGCAGGTCTGTTTTAATCCTTCCTTTCAGCTGGAGGGCCATTAGACCACGAGAATTTAATTAAACATTCTTGGTGCTGCTTCTGTTAGCCTCTGTCTCTGTCTCTCTGTCTCTCTGTCTCTGTCTCTCTGTCTCTCTGTCTCTCTCTCTCTCTCTCTGTCTTCCTCCTCCTTTCTCTCTATTGCACACTTGTGCCGTTTTTTTTAATCAGAGTTCGCTACTGTACTGTATACTAGTGTATACCTGCCACGGCTTTACTCGGTGGAACGTCGTCTCTTTGCCCCTGCAGCTCTCTATCTGGTGAACAGTTTTGTTTATCTTTCGATCTGACGCTTGCGTTGTCCAGAACTCTCTGGACGGTTGGAAAATTCAATCATCTTTGCAGCATTCTGTCACCGGAGACAGAGAAATTCCATCAGATATGCAGCTTTGCAACTTACTGTAGAGTAACTCAACAGAATACACAAGACGTGCTCAAGCTCAGTAAATCATCAGGTGCTGCATGTTGTCAGACAGAATCCTATTATCGCCGTGCTTAGACCTTACTACTATAAGTCACACAAAACCATCCTACGTAGCAGATCCACAAGGTCCAACCGCATCTCAAGCTTGTTGATCTGCTTGCCTTTTCTTTTTACTTGAAACCAAAGGGTAACCACTTTTGACAAATGAGGTTTCCATCTGTGAGAGACGATACTTTTCTCTGTTTGGTGAATGAGTTCCATTATCACGGTGACACAAGAGCAGTTTGACTTGGATGTAAGAGGATCTGTTGTGATTTAAACTCACAGCGTGCGAGATGAAGTACTGTATTACTAAACTGCCCTGCTATCTCACTTCTTAGTGTTTAGACTAGAGCATTTGTACACTTTATTTGACTCTGAGGAATTAGCCGGAGGCGACCTCATTCGGTTGATAAAGTCTGAACTCCATAAATCAGCCGCATGCGTCTTGCCACACCTCAGCCCAGTGGCCCATTTATTGTGCAAACCAAAACACACGCACACGCACACGCACACGCACACACACACACACACACACACACACACACACACAACACACACACACACACACACACACACACATCCATGTATAGGACAACCCCAACTGTAATTTTCTTTCAATTATGCAAATTACTTTCCAACGATCTGTATTTGAGGTCAGACCGTTGAGCTGTTTTTATGCTATATATATTTTAGTTTTTACTTTTTTTTGCTGTTGCGCTTCCCTAGAAAACACTTCATCTCTCTCTCCGCACTGTGCAACAGACTCTGGTGCAAGTCTGGCAGGCTGTCGTGGTGTTAATTAATGAGCAACCTCACCTCTCTCTACAGATCTGTAATATCCAGAGTGTTTTAAAGGCCAGTTCACACCAATGCAACTCCTTGCATGTCTTGCAGCCATCATCCTCAAACTGAGACTAGTTGCATTGGAGTGGGTGTGCATTGCCGGGTGTCACTCATTGCATTGTTGTGAAGTGCATGGGCACTTCATGAACATGGGCATGAACCTATAACATGAAATTCAACTTTTTGAATTTCGTTTGTGTTTTTGGTGCTCCCATGTTTGTTTTCTATTTCCACAAATAACCAAGTTTGAACAATTAGGCTTACATATCATATAGGAGCTTTAATGGTAAATGTTCTCAGGAACAGCTCATTGGATTTTGGCCTAGTGATGATGTCGTCAATCTCTTCTGTCTTCATTTCCAAATTTGCACTTCCACTTTGTTTGCAATGTCCACCATTGTTCGTCTTCCAAAATGGCATGGAATGAAAACAAGCCTGGTGTTATTCCGTATCAGCACTATTGTGACTCAAATATTAAGCTGCATATCAGTGCCCCACCGTCAAAGGACATTGTGGTATTGCAGCTAAACTGCTTTCAAAGTCCAGAAAGAAATGACTCAAACCATTAGAAATAAGCGTGCGAGACATATACAATATGATATTAACTATTCAAAACAATTGATCCAGATTTCTACTGTGATGCAGGTTGAAGAAGGATCAAGCCCTGTCCTTCCCTTCATACATCATCTAAACATCTATAGCTTACTGTTTCTCTCCGTTGGTTGCTTAGGTGAGCAGCAAGTTATAGATGCTCTGAGCAGTTCCATGCCTGGTCTTATATTCTCATGTTTTAAATGTATTTATCTTTGTTTATAATGTAGCAGATTGAGGGAAAGGTTCAAGGTTCAAGGTTTTTTATTTGTCACTCCAGTGTATGTCAGGACATATACAGGGATGAAATAGCGTTTCCTTTTTTCACAGTGCAATAAGACAAGACAGTGCAATAAGACAATAGTCAAGACAATAGACAAAGTCGAGACAATATATAGACGAGACAAACAATAGTGCAGCAGACCAGTAAAGTACAAACTGTACACCTAACTTGAGGTGAAGGTGCTAAGCTAACCAGGTGTGATAAAGTGGCAGTAGTGTGAAGCTAACAGACAGCTAGACAGGACATATATACAACTACTACTAGAAACTAGCAAACTACAGTATACTACAGCTAGAAACTACAACTAAAAATCTAAAGCTATATACGAGACTATATAGCTACAACTAAACAAACAACATATAGCTTACTATGAGGTGAGGTATACATGTGCAAGATAGGATAGGATAGGATAGCAGCAGTTCGATCCAGTCCTTCAGTTGTATGTGTGTGTTTGACCATGTGTGAGTGCGTGCATGTGCGTGAACTTGTGTGCGTGTGTAAAGGAGCTGACACACCAACCCGACGTTGCGCGACGTCGGCCAACTGCTGTGTCGCCTTGCGTCGCCTTGCGGCGCCTGTGTCGGGCCAGGTCGGGCTCCTTGGACACACCGCAAAGACGACACACGACGGTCAACTAGCCATATACGTTCTGCGCATGCGTGAGAGGTAATACCCCTCCATACCAGTAGGTAGCGGTAGTCTGCATTCACTGAAAAACAACAGAAAACCGGAAGCTCTGGGAAACAAAACAAAACAAGAAGGCTTCATATTCACGCCACATTTCCACATCACTCTCGTTACCACAATGAGAAAGAATAAAGAATTGGCTCCTGCGTTGTCAGCCCTTGGCGTTCTGCTTGTGGAAGAAGAAGAAAAGAGGAGGCGAAAGATAAGAAGAAACCGCACTAAATGGGTGAAATCGTGGATACAACAGCGTCAGACTCAAGGAGCTTACCCGAACCTGTGTCGAGAGCTGGAGATGAATGAAACCAACGATTTCAAGAATTTCGCTCGGCTTTTCCTGTTCAGTTCCACATGTTGAAGGAACTTATCAGGCCGATTATCCAGAGGCAAAACACTAACTACAGGGATTGTATCTCCGTGGGGGAGCGGCTGATGGTAACACTGCGCTTCTTGGCAACAGGTAGGCAAGCTTACGGTTTTGCTATGTTTAAAACAACAACACTTTCTTTTTGTATAATGTGCTTTTTACAGATTGAACATTGTTTGGATTTTGACTAAAGTGCGTGAACAAACAGGCGACATATTTGAAACACGATAATTAAGCTATGTGCTTGTTAATATTTACAGGGGAAAGCTTCAGGAGCCTTTCGTACCAGTTCCGAGTTGGAGTGTCAACAATTCGGCAATTCGTTCCTGAAACCTGTGCAGCAATATACCAGGTTTTAAAAGAGAAATACCTGAAGGTATGTGTGATACGTTTACTGTACATCTTACATCTCATTTACATCTTCAGTTGTGTTATACTGTTTATATCCTGGCTTTGTAGAAACATAATGTACTAGATTTAGTTACATTTGTATTTTGAAATTGTCTCCAGTATATACTAGTTACCAATCAAATGGAAATTAACTGTTATGGTGTACCTCTACAGCAATTCATTTGAACAATTTAGTTACTAATCAAATGGAAATTAACTGTTCGGGGGTGATATTCTGTAACCACTGCAGCAATTACTTGAACAATGTAGTTACAAAACAAATGGAAATTCACTGTTCAGGGGTGATATTGTGTGCCTCCACAGCAATTCATTTGTACAATTTAGTTACTAATCAAATGGAAATCAACTGTTCAGCTGTAAATCAACTTATTCAGACTCTGAGATGGTCTGTCCCATTGCCTTTTGAAATTATAACAGTAACTTGATTAGCACTGTGGTATGAATTGTCTTGAGCAGGAAATGCCTAGAACTCAACCTGCATTTGTTTTTGTATTTATTTGTATTTTATTGTATTTTATTTCCAGTGCCCAGACACAGTGGAAGAGTGGCAGCAAGTAGCCAATGGATTCCAAGCTCAGTGGAACTTCCCAAACTGCCTCGGTGCTCTGGATGGGAAACATATCAACATTCGCCCCCCCCCAGGAACTGGATCAACATATTACAACTACAAACATACATTTTCTGTAGTCCTGATGGCACTGGTCGACAGCAGTTACAGGTTCCTGTACGTGGATGTTGGTTGTAATGGCCGGATTTCAGATGGTGGAGTGTTTGGAGGATGCACACTGCAGCATGCCCTGGAGAACAGAACATCCAACATCCCTGCCCCTGCACCACTTCCTGGTTCTGACCAGCTGGCTCCTTATTGCATTGTGGCAGATGAGGCATTTCCTTTGAAGGAGTACATCATGAAACCCTATCCAAACCGCAGACTATCTGAAGAGCAGCGCATCTTCAATTACAGACTTTCACGAGCTAGAAGGGTGGTAGAAAATGCTTTTGGCATCCTAGCCAACCGTTTTCGAGTGTTTCTAACCACCATTAACATTCAAGACACTGCCAAAGTGGAGGACATAATTTTGGCTTGCTGTGCTCTACACAACTTCCTGCGGACCGAGTGCTGTGACCTGTACATGGTGGGAATTGTTGACCAGGAAGGACCAGAGCATGACACTGTCCCAGGAAGATGGAGAGAGGACCCTGATCTACGACAAGCTCCCCTGCCACACACAACCAATTCTACAACAAGAGCCAAGCAACACAGGGATGAACTATGCCGTTACTTCATCTCTGACACTGGTGCAGTGCATTTTCAGTGGGGCAAAATATAATGAACGATAATGAGGGAAAGACGTTTCAAACACGTCAGAAGTATGGATGTTTGATGTAAATAATGTATATACAGTACATGCTTGATGTTAATCAGGCAGAAAATATGATTTTCTTGTTTCGTTTGCAGTGTATTTATATCATGATTTGCTGTGCTTGTTACTTTGAAGTGGTATTTGTTTTGCCGTGTATTTTGCATTATTACTTTACTTTTTCTTTGCATGGTGTGGACTGTTTCTGTTTGTATATTTTGATTTCTTGCTGCCGCACTTTAGTATCGTAAACAGTTGAACTGTGCCCAGTTCCTTGTGTGTTTCAGTGAAAAGAAGAAGACGGATGAACTGACTGCCCTATACTGCACACCATAGCTGCTATTTGCACAAGATCGTTCCTTGCACGTCCCACGCACTTTAAGCTCCATATTACTAACGTTAATTGCAAATTTGCACAGTAAGCCAGCTAATTTGCACAAGTCAGGATTTTAACGTTGGTTTTATTTTTGTTGGTTAAGTTGAGGGTGGTTTAGGTTTTAGGGACATTTTAGTTAGGCTTTTATTTTTAGTATTAATAAAGATTGTGTTTTTAACCGGCCATCTAGAGTGCCACCTTGTACCTTTTAGTTAATAAATTTGGATTGTTCTTCCCTTTTGAAAACCCTCGTCCTCTCGTCCTTTCTTGTTGTTCACATTTTATATTGCTCTTAACCTGGTAAAAAGAACCTGAGTGTCCGGAAGTATTTTAAGAGTTCTTTAATCTCTCAAAAATTAAAGTGGCGTAGTCGGCCTACATTCTAAGTCCACTTGGTTTGCACAGTGAGCACCTTGCACTTTAAACAGTGCACTTTACTATGTTTTTACTGTGTTTTACTAGTGGTTCTTAAATAATTTATATTAAACTTTTTGGTGACGTAAAAGCTACAGCCCCAAAGCTCGGGCACACGTCACATGAATATAAAAAATAAAGTCTTTTATCGGAACAATAATTGCCTTATATTTTTTCCACAGTTCTGTACACTAAGTTTCTAGCAAGACTTGCTGTGTTTTTTTGTTTTCTTAAATTTAAAACACATGGCAGCTATCTGCTTTTTGGTGATATTTGTGGTGTATTTAAAATAGATGGTCACCTTATTATTATATTAACCCAAGTTTTCACTTATCTCTATGTGTAGCTGTATTAACTCCAATATGACTTTCGCAAATGGCGTTTAAAACAACTGTTATCTGATTAGATTAGTTAAAAATGGTGCTTCTTAATAAAACAATCTATGGTGTAAAAAACTAGAAGAATACCCTCTGTTTAAGTCAAAAAGTGTTTTAATATTTGAGTGCAATGAAATACATAAGTCAAAAAGTGTTTTAATATTTGAGTGCAATGAAATACAAAGAAAAATATAAAAAGGTATGTAGTAAAAAAAAAACATGCAGGAATTATTTACATCAGATTACAATACAAATGTGTGTTTCTGTCACATCATGACTACAACAAAGTCAAGTCTGTGCCAGATGTCTCTGTCTGCCTCTGGTCCACCAAATACTTGAACAGGAGATTGTCCACCTCATGCTGGAAAAACAGCAGTACATTTTGTGGCAACTGCCGCATTCTATGTTCAACGTTCCTGCAGTATGCAGAGATGGCATCGTCACGGTCGTCCTGCATCATCTTCTCCAGCGTCTTGCCAATGCTGCGCATCAGACTGGTGGACTCATTGCAGGACTCCTCAAGTTCCTTCCTGCCGCGCTTCACCCGAGGCCTCGGAGTGGACGTCCTGGAGGTGCTTGGCAGAGGTGAAGACACTCCACATATGGTGGACTCTGCGAGGGGACTACTAGGCCTTGAGTCTGTCTCTCCTGGCTCCTCTGGGCTGGTGGTGGCACAGCTCTCACTGGTGGTGGCACTGGAGGGTAAATCAGCAACTGTTGAGGGTTCCTTTAAAAAAAAAAAAAGATTCACAATGAGGGGGATTTAAAATCATAGATCATTAACTTTTCACCAAGAATTCATAACAATATTAGGACATTGTTGTCATTGTGTTAACAATATCTTGAAATCACAGTGTGAAATGCACTCTACAGTAAGTAGTCAGTAAGCTACTAACAAAAGTAAAGAGATTTTTTTACTTTTAGAAATAAAATAGTCTAGTTACCAGGTTGGACGTGGTGTCCTTCCTCTTTGTGTGCGGCTCCAGAAACTGCAGCTGGGTCAGGATCCATTGCTGCCTGCCAGTCTTCATGGCTCCTACACTTCCAGAGGGAGCAAGTTTCCTGTACCTTGTGTACTGAGTACGCAGAGAATCCCACCTCTTCTTGAGCTCCTTTACTGAAAGACAAAGACACATTTTTAGCATTGTGCCTTGTGAAGAATAATAGAGTAAAATAAATACAAGAGTAATAGTAACGGAGCTTGAGCTATGTTGAATATCTACTGAATTCAAACCAAACGAAATAATGGCTTCTTTTTTTTTAATAAACTGAAAGAACTAATTCTATTTGCCAGTACTAGCGAATAACTCCTACGATGAGTTTCTACTAAAACTTGAGCTCAATGACCAAAAATAAAATCTTACCAGATATAAGAAGCTTTGCTTCAATTTCTTGCCATAGCTCCGTTTTCACCACTCGGTTGGCGTATAGCTTCTCTGTGATGTCGTACAGCGGTGGCCTCTCCTGGATCATGGCGATCAGCTGGTCCTCGATTTCCTCAGTCCAGATGGCCATGGCGTGAACCAGAGCCAACTGTGTGTGTCTTTTTTATCTGTCGTTGTCTGTTTGCTTTCGTCACTTCCGTTTCTCTTCTTGCGCCCTGATTCGTTACCTGAACAGCCAATCACAGAGTGAGCTGTTCCGCCGATGGCCGACGCCGATTCAACATGTCAAATCGGCTGAAAAGCTTCCGACGGGGGGGCGCCGTGTGGCGACGTGCGGCGACGTGCGGGACACACCGGGGAAACTAGGCCGGCCGACGCCAACCGACGGCCCGACGGCCGACCGTCGGCTTGGTGTGTCAGGGGCTTAAGAGGTAGTGGGTAGTTGAAAGTCCAGCGTCCGTGTGCATGTGTGTGTAGGGAGTTCAGCGTGTGCGTGTGTGCGCGTGCACCCCCACCGTGGGAGGCGGGAGGAGTGGTAGCGTGGGGGGGTGCAGAGTGGGAGGGTGCACAGTGGCGTGCACAGTGGCGTGCACAGTGCGAGGGAGTGGGAGGGAGTTCAGCATCCTGACGGCTTGGTGGACGAAGCTATCGTTCAACCTGCTGGTCCTTGCACGGAGGCTCCTCAATCTCTTCCCTGATGGGAGGAGGTTGAAGAAGCCGTGCGTAGGGTGGGTGGTGTCGCCTGCGATCTGTGGCGCCCTGCGGGTCACACGTGTGTTGTAGATGTCTTGCAGGGACAGAAGGGGGATACCCACGATCTTCTCGGCTGCTCTCACTGTGAGCTGCAAGGACTTTCTGCAGGATGCTGTGCACCCACCAAACCACACAGTTATGCAGCTGGTCAGGATGCTCTCGATCGTGCCGCGGTAGAAGGAGCACATGATGGGGGCTCTTCTCAGTCTACGGAGGAAGTAGAGGCGCTGCTGAGCCTTCTTGACCAGTGCTGTGGTGTTCGTGTTCCAGGAGAGGTCCTCTGTGATGTGTACACCAAGGAATTTGGTGCTCTTCACTCTCTCCACTGCAGTTCCGTTGATGCTCAGTGGGGAGTGCTGGGTGTGCGCTCTCCGAAAGTCAACAATGATCTCCTTCGTCTTCTCCACGTTGAGAAGGAGGTTGTTGTTTGCACACCACGTGGTCAGATGGCTCACCTCATCTCTGTAGTTGGACTCATCGTTGTTGTGGATGAGACCGACCACAGTTGTGTCGTCCGCAAACTTGACGAAGATGTTGTTGCTGTGCTTTGGAGTGCAGTCGTGGGTCAGCGGGGTGAAGAGGAGGGGGCTGAGCACACATCCCTGGGGGGCCCCCGTGTTCAGGGTGATGGTGCTGGATGTGTTCCCGCTGACTCGGACTGCCTGCGGTCTCCCAGTCAGGAAGTCCAGCAGCCAGTTGCACAGTGACGTGTTCACTCCCAGCTGGTCCAGTTTGAGAGAGCAGTTAAAGCTCTGTTTTTATAGTAATATTATTATGAGCAGTTAAAGCTCTGTTTTTTTAGTAATATTATTATGATCACCCTCATCATCGCTCAAATAGGCTACTAGTATCAGCATCACTAGAGTTAGCACAGTTTTTATTCATACTGTATTATTTTCATCATAGGCAGACTCCTCAGACTCAATATGCCGTATATTTAGATGGTTTTATCATATAGGACATGACGTGAATGTCCATAACACACCGGTAGTTGGTACTCCTGCGAGCCTCTGGTTCCAGTCACAGGGTTCGAATCCCTGCGGTGTGAGCCTACTGTTTCACATATTGTCCTATATGTTTACATAAAATGTCAGTTATCAAGAAATGTATTTATTTGTAATACCATAATGAACTTTTAATTACACTTCATCAAGCATGGCAGGCTTTGATTATCAGTTACCATTTATGCAGTATTTTAGACCATGTGTTATAGCCTGTTGGTTTTCCCAGGTTAAGTCTTTTTTTTGAAAATCGAACAAAACACAACATACTATACTATGTAGTATTTTTTTCTGGATTTCAACTTTTTTCAAAAACTTAACTATACTATGTCATTTAAACTATTTAACTGTCATTTAAACTAGTTAAAACTATTTAACTATTTAACTATAGCCTTACGTTTTTTCATCTTTTTGAAGATTTTCGAAAAAATGACGAAATCTGGCACTACAGTCTCGCTCAGCATGCCGTTTTTTCACCATTTTGAGCATTTTTGAGCATTTTCGAAAAAATGTCGAAATTTCGAGAAAAATAAACGCAAGGCTATAGCCTTACGTTTTTTCATCATTTTGAAGATTTTCAAAAAATGACAAAATCTGGCAAAAGCGCAAGGGTATAGCATTACAGTCTTGCTCAGCATGCCGTTTTTCACCGTTTTGAGCATTTTTGAGCATTTTCGAAAAAATGTCGAAATTTTGAGAAAAAAAACGCAAGGCTATAGCCTTACGTTTTTTCATCATTTTGAAGATTTTCGAAAAATGAGGAAATCTGGCAAAAGCGCAAGGGTATAGCATTACAGTCGCAAGGGTATAGCATTACAGTCTTGCTCAGCATGCCGTTTTTCACCGTTTTGAGCATTTTTGAGCATTTTCGAAAAAATGTCGAAATTTTGAGAAAAAAAAACGCAAGGCTATAGCCTTACGTTTTTTCATCATTTTGAAGATTTTCGAAAAAATGAGGAAATCTGGCAAAAGCGCAAGGGTATAGCATTACAGTCTTGCTCAGCATGCCGTTTTTCACCGTTTTGAGCATTTTTGAGCATTTTCGAAAAAATGTCGAAATTTCGAGAAAAAAACGCAAGGCTATAGCCTTACGTTTTTTCATCATTTTGAAGATTTTCGAAAAAAAAATGACGAAATCTGGCAAAAGCACAAGGGTATAGCATTACAGTCTTGCTCAGCATGCCGTTTTTCACCATTTTGAGCATTTTTGAGCATTTTCGAAAAAAATGTTGAAATTTGAGAAAAAAAAACGCAAGGCTATAGCCTTATGTTTTTTCATCATTTTGAAGATTTTCGAAAAATGACAAAATCTGGCAAAAGCGCAAGGGTATAGCATTACAGTCTTGCTCAGCATGCCGTTTTTCACCGTTTTGAGCATTTTTGAGCATTTTCGAAAAAATGTCGAAATTTTGAGAAAAAAAACGCAAGGCTATAGCCTTACGTTTTGTCATCATTTTGAAGATTTTCAAAAAATGAGGAAATCTGGCAAAAGCGCAAGGGTATAGCATTACAGTCTTGCTCAGCATGCCGTTTTTCACCATTTTGAGCATTTTTGAGCATTTTCGAAAAAATGTCGAAATTTCGAGAAAAAAAACGCAAGGCTATAGCCTTACGTTTTTTCATCATTTTGAAGATTTTCGAAAAATGACGAAGTCTGGCAAAAGCGCAAGGGTATAGCATTACAGTCTTGCTCAGCATGCCGTTTTTCACCGTTTTGAGCATTTTTGAGCATTTTCAAAAAAATGTCGAAATTTCGAGAAAAAAAACGCAAGGCTATAGCCTTACGTTTTTTCATCATTTTGAAGATTTTCGAAAAAATGACAAAATCTGGCAAAAGCGCAAGGGTATAGCATTACAGTCTTGCTCAGCATGCCGTTTTTCACCGTTTTGAGCATTTTTGAGCATTTTTGAAAAAATGTCGAAATTTTGAGAAAAAAAAACGCAAGGCTATAGCCTTACGTTTTTTCATCATTTTGAAGATTTTCGAAAAATGACGAAATCTGGCAAAAGCACAAGGGTATAGCATTACTGTCTTGCTCAGCATGCCGCTTTTCACCGTTTTGAGCATTTTTGAGCATTTTCAAAAAAATGTCGAAATTTCGAGAAAAAAAACGCAAGGCTATAGCCTTACGTTTTTTCATCATTTTGAAGATTTTCGAAAAAAACGACGAAATCTGGCAAAAGCGCAAGGGTATAGCATTACAGTCTTGCTCAACATGCCGTTTTTCACCGTTTTGAGCATTTTTGAGCATTTTCGAAAAAATGTCGAAATTTCGAGAAAAAAAACGCAAGGCTATAGCCTTACGTTTTTTCATCATTTTGAAGATTTTCGAAAAATGACGAAATCTGGCAAAAGCGCAAGGGTATAGCATTACAGTCTTGCTCAGCATGCCGTTTTTCACCGTTTTGAGCATTTTTGAGCATTTTCGAAAAAATGTCGAAATTTTGAGAAAAAAAAAACGCAAGGCTATAGCCTTACGGTTTTTCATCATTTTGAAGATTTTCGAAAAATGACGAAATCTGGCAAAAGCGCAAGGGTATAGCATTACAGTCTTGCTCAGCATGCCGTTTTTCACCGTTTTGAGCATTTTTGAGCATTTTCGAAAAAATGTCGAAATTTTGAGAAAAAAAAAACGCAAGGCTATAGCCTTACGTTTTTTCATCATTTTGAAGATTTTCGAAAAATGACGAAATCTGGCAAAAGCGCAAGGGTATAGCATTACTGTCTTGCTCAGCATGCCGCTTTTCACCGTTTTGAGCATTTTTGAGCATTTTCGAAAAAATGTCGAAATTTCGAGAAAAAAAACGCAAGGCTATAGCCTTACGTTTTTTCATCATTTTGAAGATTTTCGAAAAATGACGAAATCTGGCAAAAGCGCAAGGGTATAGCATTACAGTCTTGCTCAGCATGCCGTTTTTCACCGTTTTGAGCATTTTTGAGCATTTTCGAAAAATGTCGAAATTTTGAGAAAAAAACGCAAGGCTATAGCCTTACGTTTTTTCATTATTTTGAAGATTTTCGAAAAATGACAAAATCTGGCAAAAGCGCAAGGGTTTAGCATTACAGTCTTGCTCAGCATGCCGTTTTTCACCGTTTTGAGCATTTTTGAGCATTTTCGAAAAAATGTCGAAATTTTGAGAAAAAAAAACGCAAGGCTATAGCCTTACGTTTTTTCATCATTTTGAAGATTTTCGAAAAATGACGAAGTCTGGCAAAAGCGCAAGGGTATAGCATTACTGTCTTGCTCAGCATGCCGCTTTTCACCGTTTTGAGCATTTTTGAGCATTTTCGAAAAAATGTCGAAATTTCGAGAAAAAAACGCAAGGCTATAGCCTTACGTTTTTTCATCATTTTGAAGATTTTCGAAAAATGACGAAATCTGGCAAAAGCACAAGGGTATAGCATTACAGTCTTGCTCAGCATGCCGTTTTTCACCGTTTTTAGCATTTTTGAGCATTTTCGAAAAAATGTCGAAATTTCGAGAAAAAAAACGCAAGGCTATAGCCTTACGTTTTTTCATCATTTTGAAGATTTTCGAAAAATGACGAAATCTGGCAAAAGCGCAAGGGTATAGCATTACAGTCTTGCTCAACATGCCGTTTTTCACCGTTTTGAGCATTTTTGAGCATTTTCGAAAAAATGTCGAAATTTCGAGAAAAAAAACGCAAGGCTATAGCCTTACGTTTTTTCATCATTTTGAAGATTTTCGAAAAATGACGAAATCTGGCAAAAGCGCAAGGGTATAGCATTACAGTCTTGCTCAGCATGCCGTTTTTCACTGTTTTGAGCATTTTCGAAAAAATGTCGAAATTTCGAGAAAAAAAAACGCAAGGCTATAGCCTTACGTTTTTTCATCATTTTGAAGATTTTCGAAAAATGACGAAATCTGGCAAAAGCGCAAGGGTATAGCATTACAGTCTTGCTCAGCATGCCGTTTTTCACCGTTTTGAGCATTTTTGAGCATTTTCGAAAAATGTCGAAATTTTGAGAAAAAAAACGCAAGGCTATAGCCTTACGTTTTTTCATTATTTTGAAGATTTTCGAAAAATGACAAAATCTGGCAAAAGCGCAAGGGTATAGCATTACAGTCTTGCTCAGCATGCCGTTTTTCACCGTTTTGAGCATTTTTGAGCATTTTCGAAAAAAATGTCGAAATTTTGAGAAAAAAAAACGCAAGGCTATAGCCTTACGTTTTTTCATCATTTTGAAGATTTTCGAAAAATGACGAAATCTGGCAAAAGCACAAGGGTATAGCATTACTGTCTTGCTCAGCATGCCGTTTTTCACCGTTTTGAGCATTTTTGAGCATTTTCGAAAAAATGTCGAGATTTCGAGAAAAAAACGCAAGGCTATAGCCTTACGTTTTTTCATCATTTTGAAGATTTTCGAAAAATGACGAAATCTGGCAAAAGCACAAGGGTATAGCATTACAGTCTTGCTCAGCATGCCGTTTTTCACCGTTTTGAGCATTTTTGAGCATTTTCGAAAAAATGTCGAAATTTCGAGAAAAAAAAAACGCAAGGCTATAGCCTTACGTTTTTTCATCATTTTGAAGATTTTCGAAAAATGACGAAATCTGGCAAAAGCGCAAGGGTATAGCATTACAGTCTTGCTCAACATGCCGTTTTTCACCGTTTTGAGCATTTTTGAGCATTTTCGAAAAAATGTCGAAATTTTGAGAAAAAAAACGCAAGGCTATAGCCTTACGTTTTTTCATCATTTTGAAGATTTTCGAAAAATGACGAAATCTGGCAAAAGCGCAAGGGTATAGCATTACAGTCTTGCTCAACATGCCGTTTTTCACCGTTTTGAGCATTTTCGAAAAAATGTCGAAATTTCGAGAAAAAAAACGCAAGGCTATAGCCTTACGTTTTTTCATCATTTTGAAGATTTTCGAAAAATGACGAAATCTGGCAAAAGCACAAGGGTATAGCATTACAGTCTTGCTCAGCATGCCGCTTTTCACCGTTTTGAGCATTTTTGAGCATTTTCGAAAAAATGTCGAAATTTCGAGAGAAAAAAACGCAAGGCTATAGCCTTACGTTTTTTCATCATTTTGAAGATTTTCGAAAAATGACAAAATCTGGCAAAAGCGCAAGGGTATAGCATTACAGTCTTGCTCAGCATGCCGTTTTTCACCGTTTTGAGCATTTTTGAGCATTTTCGAAAAAATGTCGAAATTTTGAGAAAAAAAACGCAAGGCTATAGCCTTACGTTTTTTCATCATTTTAAAGATTTTCGAAAAATGACGAAATCTGGCAAAAGCGCAAGGGTATAGCATTACTGTCTTGCTCAGCATGCCGTTTTTCACCGTTTTGAGCATTTTTGAGCATTTTCGAAAAAATGTCGAAATTTCGAGAAAAAAAACGCAAGGCTATAGCCTTACGTTTTTTCATCATTTTGAAGATTTTCGAAAAAATGACGAAATCTGGCAAAAGCGCAAGGGTATAGCATTACAGTCTTGCTCAACATGCCGTTTTTCACCGTTTTGAGCATTTTTGAGCATTTTCGAAAAAATGTCGAAATTTCGAGAAAAAAAACGCAAGGCTATAGCCTTACGTTTTTTCATCATTTTGAAGATTTTCGAAAAATGACGAAATCTGGCAAAAGCGCAAGGGTATAGCATTACAGTCTTGCTCAGCATGCCGTTTTTCACCGTTTTGAGCATTTTTGAGCATTTTCGAAAAAATGTCGAAATTTCGAGAAAAAAAAAGCAAGGCTATAGCCTTACGTTTTTTCATCATTTTGAAGATTTTCGAAAAATGACGAAATCTGGCAAAAGCGCAAGGGTATAGCATTACAGTCTTGCTCAGCATGCCGTTTGTCACCGTTTTGAGCATTTTTGAGCATTTTCGAAAAAATGTCGAAATTTCGAGACAAAAAACGCAAGGCTATAGCCTCGTTTTTTCATCATTTTGAAGATTTTCGAAAAAATGACGAAATCTGGCAAAAGCGCAAGGGTATAGTATAGCATTACAGTCTTGCTCAGCATGCCGTTTTTCACCGTTTTGAGCATTTTTGAGCATTTTCGAAAAAATGTCGAAATTTTGAGAAAAAAAAACGCAAGGCTATAGCCTTACGTTTTTTCATCATTTTGAAGATTTTCGAAAAAATGACGAAATCTGGCAAAAGCACAAGGGTATAGCATTACAGTCTTGCTCAGCATGCCGCTTTTCACCGTTTTGAGCATTTTTGAGCATTTTCGAAAAAATGTCGAAATTTCGAGAAAAAAAAACGCAAGGCTATAGCCTTACGTTTTTTCATCATTTTGAAGATTTTCGAAAAAAACGACGAAAGCTGGCAAAAGCGCAAGGGTATAGCATTACAGTCTTGCTCAACATGCCGTTTTTCACCGTTTTGAGCATTTTTGAGCATTTTCGAAAAAATGTCGAAATTTCGAGAAAAAAAACGCAAGGCTATAGCCTTACGTTTTTTCATCATTTTGAAGATTTTCGAAAAATGACGAAATCTGGCAAAAGCGCAAGGGTATAGCATTACAGTCTTGCTCAACATGCCGTTTTTCACCGTTTTGAGCATTTTCGAAAAAATGTCGAAATTTCGAGAAAAAAAACGCAAGGCTATAGCCTTACGTTTTTTCATCATTTTGAAGATTTTCGAAAAATGACGAAATCTGGCAAAAGCGCAAGGGTATAGCATTACAGTCTTGCTCAGCATGCCGTTTTTCACCGTTTTGAGCATTTTTGAGCATTTTCGAAAAATGTCGAAATTTTGAGAAAAAAACGCAAGGCTATAGCCTTACGTTTTTTCATCATTTTGAAGATTTTCGAAAAATGACGAAATCTGGCAAAAGCGCAAGGGTATAGCATTACAGTCTTGCTCAGCATGCCGTTTTTCACCGTTTTGAGCATTTTTGAGCATTTTCGAAAAAATGTTGAAATTTGAGAAAAAAAAACGCAAGGCTATAGCCTTATGTTTTTTCATCATTTTGAAGATTTTCGAAAAATGACAAAATCTGGCAAAAGCGCAAGGGTATAGCATTACAGTCTTGCTCAGCATGCCGCTTTTCACCGTTTTGAGCATTTTTGAGCATTTTCGAAAAAATGTCGAAATTTTGAGAAAAAAAAACGCAAGGCTATAGCCTTACGTTTTGTCATCATTTTGAAGATTTTCAAAAAATGAGGAAATCTGGCAAAAGCGCAAGGGTATAGCATTACAGTCTTGCTCAGCATGCCGTTTTTCACCATTTTGAGCATTTTTGAGCATTTTCGAAAAAATGTCGAAATTTCGAGAAAAAAAACGCAAGGCTATAGCCTTACGTTTTTTCATCATTTTGAAGATTTTCGAAAAATGACGAAGTCTGGCAAAAGCGCAAGGGTATAGCATTACAGTCTTGCTCAGCATGCCGTTTTTCACCGTTTTGAGCATTTTTGAGCATTTTCAAAAAAAATGTCGAAATTTCGAGAAAAAAAACGCAAGGCTATAGCCTTACGTTTTTTCATCATTTTGAAGATTTTCGAAAAATGACAAAATCTGGCAAAAGCGCAAGGGTATAGCATTACAGTCTTGCTCAGCATGCCGTTTTTCACCGTTTTGAGCATTTTTGAGCATTTTTGAAAAAATGTCGAAATTTTGAGAAAAAAAAACGCAAGGCTATAGCCTTACGTTTTTTCATCATTTTGAAGATTTTCGAAAAATGACGAAATCTGGCAAAAGCGCAAGGGTATAGCATTACAGTCTTGCTCAGCATGCCGTTTTTCACCGTTTTGAGCATTTTTGAGCATTTTCAAAAAAATGTCGAAATTTCGAGAAAAAAAACGCAAGGCTATAGCCT
This sequence comes from Benthosema pterotum, assembly GCA_039105355.1. Taxonomy (NCBI): domain Eukaryota; kingdom Metazoa; phylum Chordata; class Actinopteri; order Myctophiformes; family Myctophidae; genus Benthosema; species Benthosema pterotum. Next base: position 45,583,559 of record CM076969.1, on the reverse strand, counting down.
TACGTTTTTTCATCATTTTGAAGATTTTCGAAAAATGACGAAATCTGGCAAAAGCGCAAGGGTATAGCATTACAGTCTTGCTCAACATGCCGTTTTTCACCGTTTTGAGCATTTTTGAGCATTTTCGAAAAAATGTCGAAATTTCGAGAAAAAAAACGCAAGGCTATAGCCTTACGTTTTTTCATCATTTTGAAGATTTTCGAAAAATGACGAAATCTGGCAAAAGCGCAAGGGTATAGCATTACAGTCTTGCTCAGCATGCCGTTTTTCACCGTTTTGAGCATTTTTGAGCATTTTCGAAAAAATGTCGAAATTTTGAGAAAAAAAAACGCAAGGCTATAGCCTTACGTTTTTTCATCATTTTGAAGATTTTCGAAAAATGACGAAATCTGGCAAAAGCGCAAGGGTATAGCATTACAGTTGTAGAGATATATACTGCTTTCCCACCTAAACACCTACATTCTCTTGATCATCAGTACCCTCTAGCGTCCTTTATTGGTACTGCATATTTTGCCACGGGCTGATTCTGATCACTTCCTGTTTAACGTAACAATTTATTATTATATTGCAATGTTTAAGTATTATAAATGCTATCTAAGCAGGTAATTGTGTTGCATTATGTTGCTATATGTTTTTTATATCCACTAGATTAATAACAAAATTCATATAAAGAATGTATATCTGGGGGGCGATTGCATCATTTCCTGTATGCATTTCCTATGTGGGGAAAACAACGGAGGGATCAGTAGCATTTCTGTTGTCCCAGAGGCAGCATCACATTGCGTCTCACTGAGAGAGGAAAACAGTTCATTTTGACAGCTTTAATGGACTGACGGTATGTTTAATTACCCACTGTTGTTTTGTTTTGCCAACTTTTGTATACTATACATTGTGTTGTTTACAACTGTGTGATTGATGCATGTTTTCCCCCTCGTTTTTTATGTTTTCTTTTTCTTAGGTTTTAATTACCTACTACTGCTGCTGCCTACCGACTTGCTTGCAAACGCATGCTTGTAGCCCATTGCTATTACTTACGGGACTAAAAAGTTCTAGGCCTAACAAGGCAGACCGTTTTTTCTGTTGATTCAAACAAAAAGTGTGATTGTGAAACTGTTGTGAGTGTGTTCATCGTGACCCTGAAAATAAACGTTCTAAAGACACTAGTTTGGATTTTTGAAACAGATTTATGGTTTTAAGTAAATAGTAATGAATCAAAGGTCTGAGTAATAAAACATTAGTATCCATTAAAGCAGTTAGACCTTCCTGGGGTCAAATAGTCAAGTAACCGAAAAAGAGTGAATGAATGGTCAAAACAATTTGGCAATCAGAATTTAATAAAGAGTGAAAGACTAAAAATCCGGGACAGTAATTAAAACCGCCTTAGCGCTGACTAGCGATTAAAGACGGAAACAAGCAAGCGAGGAAACAGCGCTGGATTGAAGGAGGATAAAGGGGCCCAGTTGAAGCTTCTCGGTCCAGTTCCACACCGACCAACGCCGGCCAACGCTGACCAGCCTTGGGGCTCATCTAAAGGGAAGTAAACAGACTTTTGAAGTAACTAAATCCCTATCTTACTACTGTAAGCCAAGCCTGACAAACGGAGTGGTTTTCAGTGCCACCGCTGAACATAGACTCATGGTTGCATAGCTGGTTTGCTCTTATAATAAAGACACTAATCAAGGGCAGTCAAGAAGATCAATAGACATTGAACAATTTTGCAGCGTCTTGTACTACGGGACCCACTATCTAGCATTGCTATCTGAATAAGCAGCCGTCTATACAAGCAGCTATTGACATTCATTGACAGTCATTGAACACTACAGAGTGGCAAACAAAATGGCAGATGTTGAGGCAAATGTTGAAGAGCTAAAAAAGACGAGAAAGGCTGCACAGATGTCATTCACTAAATGTGCGAACAAGCTCGAAGCTACCGTTAATGATGAACACCCGCTAGAGGATGCCTTAATGGAAGGATGGAGAACGCTAGGGAAGGAATATGCAAAACTGTCCGATGTAACCACTGAGTATATAGATGCTTTGGAGGAAAATGATAATGCCGAAAATGCGACTGTCATAAGTGAAACAAAATCCAAGCTAGATGTCAGCACACAAAGATGGAGGGATTTGGAGATGAAGGCTAGAAAGTCAGTGTGGAAGAATCACGCTAAGCCATGGACAGAGTCTGCTGAAAATGATGTCAAGCTACTGATAGAAAATGCCAAAGCTCTCATTGCAAAACCTGCATCCCCAAAAGAGGTGTCTAGGTGCCAGGAAGAGTTGGATGAGGGGCTTGCTGAGCTGGAGAGACGTGTGAGAAATTGGAAGGGCTATATTCCTACAGAAAATGCTGTGGAGTGCCAGGAGAGTTACACCAGGCTCGCAAGAGAGAAAGTAAGACTTTTAAATCTGTTGCACAACCCCGAAACTGAAAACACCTCATCTAGCCAGACTGAGCCACCTGATGGGATGTGCAGTAGTGGTGACAATCAGAGTCCTTCACCCCAAGCAATGATAGGTACATCGCCTGCTGAAAACCAGCCCTTAAGTACCCAGGCAGTGATGTCTGAGGGAGCCAGCAACAGCTCAGCACAGAACCTTCAGTACCAGTCCAGATCCGAGGTAAAGCCTGCCATGAGTGAACTACAAAGCCAGAGTCAGACTCATCCAAGCATGGTGAGTACTTGGAGTGAACCCTACAGAGTAAACCCCGCCATCACTTCACAAGCACAAAGGGGTTATCCAGCTGTCTTCAGCAGCCAGTACATGCCGCAAGGAGGTTTTGCACCCCAAAGTAACTTCAATCCTGGAGTGGATGTTAAACCTAGGATAAAGCTTGCTGCTGTAGACCCTCCTAAGTTCTGTGGAGACAGAAGAGACTACTGGCGTTGGCGAAAGGAGTGGCAGAGCATCATTTTAATAGGAGAGCCTACAGGTTCTGACGACTGCAGGAAGTTCTACTTGCTGAACAGTGTCGACGGAAAGCTGAGGAGAGACCTTGGACTAGACCACTGCAGAGATACACAAGATATTTTCAGGCTTCTCGACAACAGGTACGGGAACAAGAAAATAACTGCTCGCCTGATCATAAAGGACTTGGAGGCGGTACCAGCTGTCAAGGGGAACCAGCCAAGGCAAACGGTAAACTTAATCCAGTCTGTACAACGAGCACTGAGTGATCTACAAGACCTGCAGATGGAGGACCTCATAAAGAACCCGATGACTGTCAGTTCTATTGAGGGGAAACTGCCTATAGCCATCCGAGAAAGGTGGTTGTTTTATGAGCAGGACGCTCTCAATGGCGTCAATGAGAAGAATTATTTTGACAGACTCTTGCTGTTCCTTCAGAGGGAGGAGCATGTCCTTGAGATGATGGATGACAATGATCTCACTACAACCTCGCAAAAGTCACCTCACCATAGGGATAAGCCCAGAGAAGGAAAGCAAGAGAAGCAGTCGTTCACAAAGTCCACCGCAAGCGAGGTGAAAAAGGATCACAAGAGGAACCCCTGTGTCATGTGTGGAGATGAAGCACATGGAACCAGGCTTTTCAGTTGCAAGGCTTTCAAGAAGGCTAACGTGGCAGAGAGAAGAACTCAAGTGAAGAAAGCAGGACTTTGTACCAAATGCCTCACCCTTCACAAGTCTGGCCGCGAGTGCGAAGGAAAGTTTCTGTGCACAAGAGACGAGTGTAAAAAGGGGAGCGGCCCTAGCGACCATAATTACTTGCTCTGCACTCATTACGTTCCCAAGTCACGAGGAAAGAAGGACACAGCCAAAGAAGCCAAAGAAGAGACACATACTGAAAGGAAAAGAGGACTCCATGGCACAACAGAAGAACAAGAAACTCTGTTAGAGGGATTGAACCTAAGTGAACAACAGCGAGAAGCTATCAGGAAGGCATTCACTAACAAGGTAGCCTCTAAAGTGTGCACGGAGAACAGTCTGATTCAAACAAGTGGATTGACGGAGCACCCAGTGCTGATGATGCTTGTGGATGTCACAACCAATGGAGGAGATTGCGTTGGTGCCTTGATCGACCTCGCCTCTGACACCAATTATATTACGCACCGAGCTGCGGAAAGGCTTGGGCTAGCCGGTGAAGCGATCACGCTGGTGGTGTATGGTGTCGGAAAGATGGCAGTCAGAGTTGACACGAAAAGGTACCTCGTGAGGATAAAGGTGTGGACCCCACGCAAAACCCTGAGGCTTCACGAAATGATCTGCTACGGTCTTGAAGACATCGCTAAGGTTGACAGAGTGGTGGAATCGGAGAAATTGGAACGATTCTTCCCAGGGACTAAGCCTGGGGAACTAACCCGACCTGAGACCATTGACCTGCTCATCAGTACAAGAGAGGGACGCCTGGCACCCCAGAGAATGAAGATAACAGGTGATCTAGTTCTTTGGGACGGTCCGCTGGGCAAAACGGTGAGTGGTGCGCATCCGGACCTCTTCGAGGATGTGGAGATGACCACACGCCATTCACTGACCCACTTTGCACGTTCTATGAGAACGGCTGCCGTCAGAGTCGAAGAGCACCTCACGACTGACCTCGAGTGCAAAGTGAAAGTCGGAACCACTGCGGCCAGCTGTAAGGAGGTCTTTAGCTGGTTTAAGTGGGACAGCATCGGCGCGGCTTGTGAACCTGCCTGCGGGGGATGTCGTTGCGGCAGCTGTCCTCCAGGAGGCAAAGAGATGTCCCTAGCCGATGAAAGGGAGATGAAAGTAATCAGAGCTGGCTTAACCTTCAAGGACAAAGACGAACACAGTGAGGAATCCCACTGGGATACGAAATATCCATGGAAGGAACCACCATTGTCTCTCCCGAACAATCGCCAAGTCGTAGAAGCGACCTTCTTGAGGACGGAAAAACGGCTCCAGAAGGACCCACAGTGGAAGGAAGCCTACTCCAAGCAAATCCACGAGATGATCGAAAGAGGAGCAGCTAAGAAGCTGACAAAACCCATAATGGATGAGTGGAGTGGAGCAGTCTGGTACGTAAGCCATCTGACAGCGCCCAACCCGCACTCCGTCACCACGCCGGTGCGGATTGTGTGGGATAGCAGCCAGATGTACAGGGGAGTAAGCCTGAACAGCATCCTGTTAAAGGGACCAGACGTACTAAACCCCATCAGAGCCGTATTGCTCAGGTTCCGAGAAGGGATACATGCAGCCATTGGCGACATCAAAAAGATGTACCACTCAGTGTGGCTTGAGGATGAAGAAGTCCATGTCCACCGCTTCCTGTGGAGGGACTCACCACAGGATGAAATCGAGGACTATGCCGTCTTACGAGTTAACATGGGAGACAAGCCAGCAGGATGCATCGCCCAAGTAGCCATGAGGGAGACTGCAAACCTACCTCAGTTCGCTCACCTTCTGGAAGAAAGAGAAGTCATTCAACGAAACAGCTACATGGATGACATCTTTTCATCGAACAACGATCCAACCAAGCTGGAACAGATCTTGAAGGGTGTTGAGGACATCTTGAGAACTGGAGGCTTCCACCTCAAGCCATGGACCCGGTCCGGTCAGAGTGGGAGGTCCGAAACGACAGAGATGAAACCAGAAACTATGATTCTGCCCAACCAACTCAAAGAAGAAGACAGTAAAGCTCTAGGAGTCGGCTATCTCGTCCACGACGACAAGCTCTTCATCATGGCTTCCATTAATTTCTCGCAGAGAAAGCAGAAGATGAGGCTGGAAGCTGATCTGCTTGAAGAGGAAGTCGCCGAGAAAACACCAAACCCGTTGACTAGGCGAGTGCTACTAAGCCAGGTCGCCGGTATTTATGACCCGATTGGATTAGCATCACCGCTCAAGCAAAAGGGGGTCATCCTTGTAAGAAAGGCCTTCCAGGAAGCTGGCAAGATGGTAAAAGACACCTGGGACGAGCCACTGTCTGCTGATCTTCGAGGAAAGGCGGTGGAATTGTTCACGGAATATGCCCGACTGAGCAGCGTCACGTTTCCCAGAAGCATTACACCTGCAGGCTGGCTTGGCAAACCATGGGGCATCACTTTTTCAGATGGAAGCTGTGATTCCTATGGCGCCGTCCTGTACCTTCGCTGGGAAACAGCAGATGGCGTAGTCACCAGACTTGTTGAGTCTAAAGCGAAGCTGACCCCTCTCGACCAGAGAGGTGACCCTGTCAAAGTGGAGATCTGCGGGGCTGTGTTCGCTTCCCGACTAAGAGGCTACATGCTGAAGCATGGACGGATAGAGGTTGAGAAGTGGTTCCACTTTGTGGACAGTCAGACCGTCCTCGGTGCTATCAGAAGGGAGAGCTACGGATACCAGACTTTCTTCGCAAATCGAGTCGGAGAAATCCAGAAAGCTGGCCCTGTAGATGACTGGTGGTGGATACCTGGAACTCTCAACATTGCTGATTTGATGACCAGAGGCAACTGCACTCCTGAGATGCTCATGGAGAATTCCAAGTGGCAATGTGGTCCAGACTTCCTGACCCTTCCTGAAGAAGAGTGGCCAAAGAAGTCCGCCTCAGAAGTGGCTTCTGCCGCTAGAGAAGTCGTGAGTAAGCTGCAGAGAAAGGCTTTCTCAGCTGTGACTACCAGAGCGCAGGCAAAGAAGACTCTGACACCGGACAGTCCTGAAAAAGAAAAGGAGAAGGTCAGTAACCAAATTGACATTCCACAAGGTTCTCCAGACACCACTGCCTCACCTGACAAAGAGCCCGAGAAACTTTGGGGCGCTGCACTGATAGACCAGATCGACCCAAGAAAGTACAGCTCACTAAGAAAGCTCTGCAACGTTGTTGGCATTGTGAGAAGGGCACTGAAGATCTTTCTGTCTCGAGAAGTGCGAACCCGCAGACCAGCAAAGTGGGAGGTACTATCAGTGGCAGAAAGACAGACTGCTTTCGAAGAACTGTGTCTCGCATCACAGCAAGGGGCAGAGTTTCCAATAACCACCCTGAACAGACTTGTGGTCCACAGAGAAGACTCAGGGCTCCTACTGTGCCATGGCAGAGTCCAAACCATGGCCATGGGAAAGCCAGGAGTACCTTTGATACCGTACAGTGAGCGAATCAGCACCCTCCTGGCAGAAGAAGCTCACAGTTGCAACCATGAAGGAGTGCCTGGTACCCTGCTACGAATCAGAAAGAAGGCATGGATTGTGCAAGGACCAAGAATCGCTAGAAAAGTGATTGACTCTTGCATACACTGTCGCAAGAGCAGAGCGAAGATGTGCCAACAGGTTATGAGCGACCTCCCGGTTGAGCGCACAGAGCCGACTGCACCGTTTGAGTACACCACCCTTGATCTCTTCGGACCATACACCATCCGGGATTCAGTGAAGAGGAGGACAAGCAAGAAAGCCTGGGGAGTAGTCTTCTGTTGTATGGCGTCAAGGGCGATCCATGCGGATATAGTGGAGGACCTCTCTACCGAAGGTTTCCTGCACACCTTCCAACGCTTCACCGCCCTAAGGGGTCATCCCAGAAAGCTCTGGTCGGATCAAGGGAGCAATTTCGTGGGAGCAAGGCCAGTACTCAAAGAGCTCTACCAGTTCCTGGCACGCATCGACAAAGAACAAGTACAAAAGAAAGCTGCTGAAGCTGGAACCGACTGGTCCTGGGTGTTTCACCCAGCTGATTCTCCTCACCGCAACGGAGCAGCCGAAGCGGCAGTTCGCATACTGAAGAAAGCGTTGAACAGCGTGGGAGAACAAGGAAACTTGACAGCTCTTGAGTTTCAAACACTGTTGTACCTAGCTGCCAACCTCTCGAATGAAAGGCCCATTGGAGCCAGAGCCCAGCTTCTGGACGAGAACATTGAAGTCATCACTCCGAACTCTCTCCTGCTGGGGCGTACTGGGCACAGTGGAGACACCCAAGGGTTTGAGTCTCCAGCGTACCCTTTCGTCCGCTTAAGGGCGATTCAAAACGAAGTCAGCAAGTTCTGGAGGAGATGGAGCCAGCTGGTGGGGCCAGACTTGTTTATCCGGAAGAAATGGCACACCCCAGCTAGGAACGTTGCAGTAGGCGACCTAGTCTGGGTAGCTGACCAGAATGCTGTCAGAGGTCAGTTCCGACTCGGCAGGGTTGTGGAAGCATGTCCTGATCAGAAAGGTGTCGTCCGAGATGTAAAGGTGAAGACGTGCCAAAGCATCTCCTCTGGCACAGGCCGCTCCCGACGTGAACAGCATGTTGAGAGTTGCCCCACTACCACTCTCCACCGGGACGTGAGGAGATTGGTGGTCCTGCTACCAGTAGAGGAGCAGTAAACTGTGACAAATATCCCACCGCTGGTTGGTAGAGTACTTCAGAGGCTCCAGTTCTTACCTGCAGGTGCAGCTCGTGCGGCTATCGCTGGGCGGGACTGATGCATAAGTCCACCACCTTGTGGACTTGTGCAGCAGACCTGCTTAGGCGGTGATTGTACGCAGATGCATTCTTATGCGGGGGCTGGCAGCACAGAGGACGTCAACGACAGCACAGAGGACATCGATATGGATCATCCTTTTTTGTTTTGCATATGTTGTACCTGTAACTGGGCATTATGTAACTACAACTTTATTTGATGGATGTGAATTTGTTTTCAGTGAGGTGAAACCTTGTGGTTGTACACTTTGGGTATCTATAGGTTGTTAGCGGTTTTCTTGGTCTTTGCAGACAGAATACCGAGTGGGAGGTGTAGAGATATATACTGCTTTCCCACCTAAACACCTACATTCTCTTGATCATCAGTACCCTCTAGCGTCCTTTATTGGTACTGCATATTTTGCCACGGGCTGATTCTGATCACTTCCTGTTTAACGTAACAATTTATTATTATATTGCAATGTTTAAGTATTATAAATGCTATCTAAGCAGGTAATTGTGTTGCATTATGTTGCTATATGTTTTTTATATCCACTAGATTAATAACAAAATTCATATAAAGAATGTATATCTGGGGGGCGATTGCATCATTTCCTGTATGCATTTCCTATGTGGGGAAAACAACGGAGGGATCAGTAGCATTTCTGTTGTCCCAGAGGCAGCATCACATTGCGTCTCACTGAGAGAGGAAAACAGTTCATTTTGACAGCTTTAATGGACTGACGGTATGTTTAATTACCCACTGTTGTTTTGTTTTGCCAACTTTTGTATACTATACATTGTGTTGTTTACAACTGTGTGATTGATGCATGTTTTCCCCCTCGTTTTTTATGTTTTCTTTTTCTTAGGTTTTAATTACCTACTACTGCTGCTGCCTACCGACTTGCTTGCAAACGCATGCTTGTAGCCCATTGCTATTACTTACGGGACTAAAAAGTTCTAGGCCTAACAAGGCAGACCGTTTTTTCTGTTGATTCAAACAAAAAGTGTGATTGTGAAACTGTTGTGAGTGTGTTCATCGTGACCCTGAAAATAAACGTTCTAAAGACACTAGTTTGGATTTTTGAAACAGATTTATGGTTTTAAGTAAATAGTAATGAATCAAAGGTCTGAGTAATAAAACATTAGTATCCATTAAAGCAGTTAGACCTTCCTGGGGTCAAATAGTCAAGTAACCGAAAAAGAGTGAATGAATGGTCAAAACAATTTGGCAATCAGAATTTAATAAAGAGTGAAAGACTAAAAATCCGGGACAACAGTCTTGCTCAGCATGCCGTTTTTCACCGTTTTGAGCATTTTTGAGCATTTTCGAAAAAAATGTCGAAATTTTGAGAAAAAAAAAACGCAAGAGTATAGCCTTACGTTTTTTCATCATTTTGAAGATTTTCGAAAAATGACGAAATCTGGCAAAAGCGCAAGGGTATAGCATTACTGTCTTGCTCAGCATGCCGCTTTTCACCGTTTTGAGCATTTTTGAGCATTTTCGAAAAAATGTCGAAATTTCGAGAAAAAAAACGCAAGGCTATAGCCTTACGTTTTTTCATCATTTTGAAGATTTTCGAAAAATGACGAAATCTGGCAAAAGCGCAAGGGTATAGCATTACAGTCTTGCTCAGCATGCCGTTTTTCACCGTTTTGAGCATTTTTGAGCATTTTCGAAAAAATGTCGAAATTTCGAGAAAAAAAAAGCAAGGCTATAGCCTTACGTTTTTTCATCATTTTGAAGATTTTCGAAAAATGACGAAATCTGGCAAAAGCGCAAGGGTATAGCATTACAGTCTTGCTCAGCATGCCGTTTGTCACCGTTTTGAGCATTTTTGAGCATTTTCGAAAAAATGTCGAAATTTCGAGACAAAAACCGCAAGGCTATAGCCTCACGTTTTTTCATCATTTTGAAGATTTTCGAAAAAATGACGAAATCTGGCAAAAGCGCAAGGGTATAGTATAGCATTACAGTCTTGCTCAGCATGCCGTTTTTCACCGTTTTGAGCATTTTTGAGCATTTTCGAAAAAATGTCGAAATTTTGAGAAAAAAAAAACGCAAGGCTATAGCCTTACGTTTTTTCATCATTTTGAAGATTTTCGAAAAATGACGAAATCTGGCAAAAGCACAAGGGTATAGCATTACAGTCTTGCTCAGCATGCCGTTTTTCACCGTTTTGAGCATTTTTGAGCATTTTCGAAAAATGTCGAAATTTCGAGAAAAAAAACGCAAGGCTATAGCCTTACGTTTTTTCATCATTTTGAAGATTTTCGAAAAATGACGAAATCTGGCAAAAGCGCAAGGGTATAGCATTACAGTCTTGCTCAACATGCCGTTTTTCACCGTTTTGAGCATTTTTGAGCATTTTCGAAAAAATGTCGAAATTTCGAGAAAAAAAACGCAAGGCTATAGCCTTACGTTTTTTCATCATTTTGAAGATTTTCGAAAAAATGACGAAATCTGGCAAAAGCGCAAGGGTATAGCATTACAGTCTTGCTCAACATGCCGTTTTTCACCGTTTTGAGCATTTTCGAAAAAATGTCGAAATTTCGAGAAAAAAAACGCAAGGCTATAGCCTTACGTTTTTTCATCATTTTGAAGATTTTCGAAAAATGACGAAATCTGGCAAAAGCACAAGGGTATAGCATTACAGTCTTGCTCAGCATGCCGTTTTCACCGTTTTGAGCATTTTTGAGCATTTTCGAAAAATGTCGAAATTTTGAGAAAAAAACGCAAGGCTATAGCCTTACGTTTTTTCATCATTTTGAAGATTTTCGAAAAATGACGAAATCTGGCAAAAGCGCAAGGGTATAGCATTACAGTCTTGCTCAGCATGCCGTTTTTCACCGTTTTGAGCATTTTTGAGCATTTTCGAAAAAATGTTGAAATTTGAGAAAAAAAAAACGCAAGGCTATAGCCTTATGTTTTTTCATCATTTTGAAGATTTTCGAAAAATGACAAAATCTGGCAAAAGCGCAAGGGTATAGCATTACAGTCTTGCTCAGCATGCCGTTTTTCACCGTTTTGAGCATTTTTGAGCATTTTCGAAAAAATGTCGAAATTTTGAGAAAAAAAACGCAAGGCTATAGCCTTACGTTTTGTCATCATTTTGAAGATTTTCAAAAAATGACGAAATCTGGCAAAAGCGCAAGGGTATAGCATTACAGTCTTGCTCAGCATGCCGTTTTTCACCATTTTGAGCATTTTTGAGCATTTTCGAAAAAATGTCGAAATTTCGAGAAAAAAAACGCAAGGCTATAGCCTTACGTTTTTTCATCATTTTGAAGATTTTCGAAAAATGACGAAGTCTGGCAAAAGCGCAAGGGTATAGCATTACTGTCTTGCTCAGCATGCCGTTTTTCACCGTTTTGAGCATTTTTGAGCATTTTCGAAAAAATGTCGAAATTTCGAGAAAAAAAAAGCAAGGCTATAGCCTTACGTTTTTTCACGTTTTGAAGATTTTCGAAAAATGACGAAATCTGGCAAAAGCGCAAGGGTATAGCATTACAGTCTTGCTCAGCATGCCGTTTGTCACCGTTTTGAGCATTTTTGAGCATTTTCGAAAAAATGTCGAAATTTCGAGAAAAAAAACGCAAGGCTATAGCCTCACGTTTTTTCATCATTTTGAAGATTTTCGAAAAATGACGAAATCTGGCAAAAGCGCAAGGGTATAGCATTAGTATAGCATTACAGTCTTGCTCAGCATGCCGTTTTTCACCGTTTTGAGCATTTTTGAGCATTTTCGAAAAAATGTCGAAATTTTGAGAAAAAAAAACGCAAGGCTATAGCCTTACGTTTTTTCATCATTTTGAAGATTTTCGAAAAATGACGAAATCTGGCAAAAGCACAAGGGTATAGCATTACAGTCTTGCTCAGCATGCCGCTTTTCACCGTTTTGAGCATTTTTGAGCATTTTCGAAAAAATGTCGAAATTTCGAGAAAAAAAACGCAAGGCTATAGCCTTACGTTTTTTCATCATTTTGAAGATTTTCGAAAAATGACGAAATCTGGCAAAAGCGCAAGGGTATAGCATTACAGTCTTGCTCAACATGCCGTTTTTCACCGTTTTGAGCATTTTTGAGCATTTTCGAAAAAATGTCGAAATTTCGAGAAAAAAAAACGCAAGGCTATAGCCTTACGTTTTTTCATCATTTTGAAGATTTTCGAAAAATGACGAAATCTGGCAAAAGCGCAAGGGTATAGCATTACAGTCTTGCTCAGCATGCCGTTTTTCACCGTTTTGAGCATTTTCGAAAAAATGTCGAAATTTCGAGAAAAAAAAAACGCAAGGCTATAGCCTTACGTTTTTTCATCATTTTGAAGATTTTCAAAAAATGACGAAATCTGGCAAAAGCACAAGGGTATAGCATTACAGTCTTGCTCAGCATGCCGTTTTTCACCGTTTTGAGCATTTTTGAGCATTTTCGAAAAATGTCGAAATTTTGAGAAAAAAACGCAAGGCTATAGCCTTACGTTTTTTCATCATTTTGAAGATTTTCGAAAAATGACGAAATCTGGCAAAAGCGCAAGGGTATAGCATTACAGTCTTGCTCAGCATGCCGTTTTTCACCGTTTTGAGCATTTTTGAGCATTTTCGAAAAAATGTTGAAATTTGAGAAAAAAAAACGCAAGGCTATAGCCTTACGTTTTTTCATCATTTTGAAGATTTTCGAAAAATGACAAAATCTGGCAAAAGCGCAAGGGTATAGCATTACAGTCTTGCTCAGCATGCCGTTTTTCACCGTTTTGAGCATTTTTGAGCATTTTCGAAAAAATGTCGAAATTTCGAGAAAAAAAACGCAAGGCTATAGCCTTACGTTTTGTCATCATTTTGAAGATTTTCAAAAAATGAGGAAATCTGGCAAAAGCGCAAGGGTATAGCATTACAGTCTTGCTCAGCATGCCGTTTTTCACCATTTTGAGCATTTTTGAGCATTTTCGAAAAAATGTCGAAATTTCGAGAAAAAAAAACGCAAGGCTATAGCCTTACGTTTTTTCATCATTTTGAAGATTTTCGAAAAATGACGAAATCTGGCAAAAGCGCAAGGGTATAGCATTACAGTCTTGCTCAGCATGCCGCTTTTCACCGTTTTGAGCATTTTTGAGCATTTTCAAAAAAATGTCGAAATTTCGAGAAAAAAAACGCAAGGCTATAGCCTTACGTTTTTTCATCATTTTGAAGATTTTCGAAAAATGACAAAATCTGGCAAAAGCGCAAGGGTATAGCATTACAGTCTTGCTCAGCATGCCGTTTTTCACCGTTTTGAGCATTTTTGAGCATTTTTGAAAAAATGTCGAAATTTTGAGAAAAAAAAACGCAAGGCTATAGCCTTACGTTTTTTCATCATTTTGAAGATTTTCGAAAAATGACGAAATCTGGCAAAAGCGCAAGGGTATAGCATTACTGTCTTGCTCAGCATGCCGTTTTTCACCGTTTTGAGCATTTTTGAGCATTTTCAAAAAAATGTCGAAATTTCGAGAAAAAAAAAACGCAAGGCTATAGCCTTACGTTTTTTCATCATTTTGAAGATTTTCGAAAAATGACGAAATCTGGCAAAAGCGCAAGGGTATAGCATTACAGTCTTGCTCAGCATGCCGTTTTTCACCGTTTTGAGCATTTTTGAGCATTTTCGAAAAAATGTCGAAATTTCGAGAAAAAAAACGCAAGGCTATAGCCTTACGTTTTTTCATCATTTTGAAGATTTTCGAAAAATGACGAAATCTGGCAAAAGCGCAAGGGTATAGCATTACAGTCTTGCTCAGCATGCCGTTTTTTCACCGTTTTGAGCATTTTTGAGCATTTTCGAAAAAATGTCGAAATTTTGAGAAAAAAAAACGCAAGGCTATAGCCTTACGTTTTTTCATCATTTTGAAGATTTTCGAAAAATGACGAAATCTGGCAAAAGCGCAAGGGTATAGCATTACACGCGCGGCGCATGCGGGTGACGTCGTTTGTTGGTGGTGCATGGCCTCCAACTCCCAGAGGGGGGTTGGGGTGGAGGGAGTTGCCCGGCGAAAGCTGCACGGTATCCAGCCGAGTGGCCTCATGATTAGAGTGTCTGCCTTTGAACTCGGCGGCCCGGGTTCGACTCCCGGCCGGGGCATACCCAAATTCTGTAAACATGGGTCCGAGTGAATTCCAAAGCTTACCCGCCTTAAGCGGGACACGGTATAACTGCTCTACCGTCGTGCACGCCCACGCGGTAGCCCATAATAAGTAAGTAAAGTTCCGGCGCGGTGACACTTGGCCACCGCGGCCGATATCAAACGATGGCAGCAGTACGCTCGGCCGGCGGCGGTGGGGGGTGGTGGGTGGTGCATGGCCCCCAGAGGCATGGTCTCTGGGGGTTGGGTTAGAGTGAATGCCCCTGGACGGGGCCTGGTGGGTGGTGCATGGCCCCCAGAGGGATGCTCTCTGGGGGTTGGTTTGGAGAGAAGGCCCCTGTCTGGTGCACTTGGTACTGGCGGCAGTACCCTGGACAGACGGCCAGAGTTGTTGCAGTGTCCATCGGTATGGCCAGGGGCGCGGGCCCCGGCCAGAATTGTTTCAAAGTCCATCGGTATGGCCAGGGGCGCGGGCCCCGGCCAGAATTGTTTCAAAGTCCTACAGTATGCCCAGGGGCGTGCGGTCCGTGCGGCGCGGTACATCACTCTTTATGCCCCGAGAGGGGTGCTTAAGGGTGGGTGCACATGTTCGAACGGAGCGCCGGGTGGTGGCTCTCGGCCGGGAGGGTGCCTGACCCAGGGCCTGGGCCCCCGCCCGGCGGGTCAGTGGGCCCTGGGCCTGGGCGGTGGCCTGGTGGTTGTGGTGCATGGCCCCCAGAGGCTGTCCTCTGGGGGGTGGGTTGGAGAACGTGCCCCTGCACGGAGGTGTGCCTGGAGCACTGGGTACTGGCGGCAGTACCCAGGACAGGCGGCCTGGTGGCGCCCTTCGGGGGCGGCGGCGTTCTGGTAGTGGTGCATGGCCCCCAGAGGTTCACCTCTGGGGGTTAGGTTGGAGAAAGAGCCCCTGGACGGAGGTCCTCTGGGGTCCATTTGGTGCGGGGCGCAGTACCCCGTGCGGCCGCCTGGTGGCGCCCTTCGGGGGCGGCGGCGTTCTGGTAGTGGTGCATGGCCCCCAGAGGTTCACCTCTGGGGGTTAGGTTGGAGAAAGAGCCCCTGGACGGAGGTCCTCTGGGGTCCATTTGGTGCGGGGCGCAGTACCCCGTGCGGCCGCCTGGTGGCGCCCTTCTGGGGAGGCGGCAGTCTGGTAGTGGTGCATGGCCCCCAGAGGTTCACCTCTGGGGGTTAGGTTGGAGAAATTGCCCCTGGACGGAGGTCCTCTGGGGTCCATTTGGTGCGGGGCGCAGTACCCCGTGCGGCCGCCTGGTGGCGCCCTTCGGGGGCGGCGGCGTTCTGGTAGTGGTGCATGGCCCCCAGAGGTTCACCTCTGGGGGATAGGTTGGAGAAATTGCCCCTGGACGGAGGTCCTGTGGGGTCCATTTGGTGCGGGGCGCAGTACCCCGTGCGGCCGCCTGGTGGCGCCCTTCTGGGGCGGCGGCAGTCTGGTAGTGGTGCATGGCCCCCAGAGGTTCACCTCTGGCGGGTAGGGTTGGAGAGAGTGCCCCTGGGGTCCATTTGGTGCGGGGGCGCAGTTCCCAGTTTGGCCACAAGGCGGCGCCTGACCTCCAGCCCCCCCAGGGGGGGCGAG
>CM076969.1:45550042-45557542 GCA_039105355.1 Benthosema pterotum | reverse complement strand
GATGTGGGTCAATGTAGTACCGGGGCGGTTCAGAAGCTTGAGTACCTGCGCCTTAACGTGGGTCCCCATCTTCTCGAACGCGCGCCCGGTTGAGCTGAAGAAGAACGCTCCATCTTGTCGGGCGTAGCCGGCCATGTACCGCCGCTGTTGCAGGAAGCGGCGTAGCCATGTATACTCAGTATCTGTGAGCACAAGCCTCGCGGCTCCGTAGGTTCTGCGGGTCTTGTGGTGCTCTAAGCGAATGACATAGCGGCCGGGGCTCGCTTGGACGGCGGAGGACACATCCGTGTCCCGCATGTATACGAAGCACCCGCGCCGCAAGCCGCTCACTGTGGCGAGATAGGTGGCGAGGAGACCTGTGGCACAGTGAACAGTTGTCAGGCAGCCAGGGTCTTCTTCCAGCAGATCTAGTGCGGCTGGGATATGCCGTTTGGCCTCGGCGAGTAATTGTTGCAGCTCTGCCGGGGTCATCGTAAGTTCGGATTTTCGGTCCAGGGTTCGGTTCCTGTGTTGTGCGACGGCGTCGGCGAGCCCCTCACGCTCCATCCGGAGCCACCGTAGAAGCCGGTCCAGATCCGGCGCGGAGGGTATCGCGCACGCCGGCCCCCGCTCTTTGAGATAGTTCATGAATCTCCTCAGGTCGGAGATGTAGTTGATAACGGTGGTCGGAGCCCAGCGCGAATTAATGACTTTAAAGAAGTTGAGGAAACGGCCGCGGTGGGTGATGCATTGAATACCCGCGGCCGGCGTGGGTGGCTCCGAACGGCACATGAAGTCAAGGAAGGCCCGGACATGTGTCACCCTTTGAGACATGTTCCGTACCCTCTGTTGGGTGGGCCTGGACGGCAGCAGATCTGCCCGAAAATCCTCCAGGAGTGAGGCTATATTGTGAGCTAAGTCGTCCCCCCTCTCCGTGCTGCTGTGGGACGTAAAACATAAACATATAAGCGAGACCGAATAACCAAACTATAAGTTAAAGTTAGGCTAGCGTAAGTCAAACTCAAACCCACCTTTGCGTGTGGTTGGTCGGCGTAGGCGGCGGTGCTGGACCTGCCGCTTCGCTGGTGATAACATCGTGATCGTCAGGTAGCATAGTAAACAAACAGGAGAGACACCCGGCGCTTCCGCGTTTAAGTGCAGGCGCGGCGGTGACGTGGTGGCGGTGACGTGGTCAACGCGCACCGCCACACACGCTGCGGCTCCGAGGGCAAGCTGCAGCGGGCTAGACACTTGCCGAGCACCCGCATTACAGTCTTGCTCAGCATGCCGTTTTTCACCGTTTTGAGCATTTTTGAGCATTTTCGAAAAAATGTCGAAATTTCGAGAAAAAAAAACGCAAGGCTATAGCCTTACGTTTTTTCATCATTTTGAAGATTTTCGAAAAATGACGAAATCTGGCAAAAGCGCAAGGGTATAGCATTACAGTCTTGCTCAGCATGCCGTTTTTCACCGTTTTGAGCATTTTTGAGCATTTTCGAAAAAATGTCGAAATTTCGAGAAAAAAAACGCAAGGCTATAGCCTTACGTTTTTTCATCATTTTGAAGATTTTCGAAAAATGACGAAATCTGGCAAAAGCGCAAGGGTATAGCATTACAGTCTTGCTCAGCATGCCGTTTTTCACCGTTTTGAGCATTTTTGAGCATTTTCGAAAAAATGTCGAAATTTCGAAAAAAAAACGCAAGGCTATAGCCTTACGTTTTTTCATCATTTTGAAGATTTTCGAAAAATGACGAAATCTGGCAAAAGCGCAAGGGTATAGCATTACAGTCTTGCTCAGCATGCCGTTTTTCACCGTTTTGAGCATTTTTGAGCATTTTCGAAAAAATGTCGAAATTTCGAGAAAAAAAAACGCAAGGCTATAGCCTTACGTTTTTTCATCATTTTGAAGATTTTCGAAAAATGACGAAATCTGGCAAAAGCGCAAGGGTATAGCATTACAGTCTTGCTCAGCATGCCGTTTTTCACCGTTTTGAGCATTTTTGAGCATTTTCGAAAAAATGTCGAAATTTCGAGAAAAAAACGCAAGGCTATAGCCTTACGTTTTTTCATCATTTTGAAGATTTTCGAAAAATGACGAAATCTGGCAAAAGCGCAAGGGTATAGCATTACAGTCTTGCTCAGCATGCCGTTTTTCACCGTTTTGAGCATTTTTGAGCATTTTCGAAAAAATGTCGAAATTTCGAGAAAAAAAACGCAAGGCTATAGCCTTACGTTTTTTCATCATTTTGAAGATTTTCGAAAAATGACGAAATCTGGCAAAAGCGCAAGGGTATAGCATTACAGTCTTGCTCAGCATGCCGTTTTTCACCGTTTTGAGCATTTTTGAGCATTTTCGAAAAAATGTCGAAATTTCGAGAAAAAAAACGCAAGGCTATAGCCTTACGTTTTTTCATCATTTTGAAGATTTTCGAAAAATGACGAAATCTGGCAAAAGCGCAAGGGTATAGCATTACAGTCTTGCTCAGCATGCCGTTTTTCACCGTTTTGAGCATTTTTGAGCATTTTCGAAAAAATGTCGAAATTTCGAGAAAAAAAACGCAAGGCTATAGCCTTACGTTTTTTCATCATTTTGAAGATTTTCGAAAAATGACGAAATCTGGCAAAAGCGCAAGGGTATAGCATTACAGTCTTGCTCAGCATGCCGTTTTTCACCGTTTTGAGCATTTTTGAGCATTTTCGAAAAAATGTCGAAATTTCGAGAAAAAAAACGCAAGGCTATAGCCTTACGTTTTTTCATCATTTTGAAGATTTTCGAAAAATGACGAAATCTGGCAAAAGCGCAAGGGTATAGCATTACAGTCTTGCTCAGCATGCCGTTTTTCACCGTTTTGAGCATTTTTGAGCATTTTCGAAAAAATGTCGAAATTTCGAGAAAAAAAACGCAAGGCTATAGCCTTACGTTTTTTCATCATTTTGAAGATTTTCGAAAAATGACGAAATCTGGCAAAAGCGCAAGGGTATAGCATTACAGTCTTGCTCAGCATGCCGTTTTTCACCGTTTTGAGCATTTTTGAGCATTTTCGAAAAAATGTCGAAATTTCGAGAAAAAAAAACGCAAGGCTATAGCCTTACGTTTTTTCATCATTTTGAAGATTTTCGAAAAATGACGAAATCTGGCAAAAGCGCAAGGGTATAGCATTACAGTCTTGCTCAGCATGCCGTTTTTCACCGTTTTGAGCATTTTTGAGCATTTTCGAAAAAATGTCGAAATTTCGAGAAAAAAAACGCAAGGCTATAGCCTTACGTTTTTTCATCATTTTGAAGATTTTCGAAAAATGACGAAATCTGGCAAAAGCGCAAGGGTATAGCATTACAGTCTTGCTCAGCATGCCGTTTTTCACCGTTTTGAGCATTTTTGAGCATTTTCGAAAAAATGTCGAAATTTCGAGAAAAAAAAACGCAAGGCTATAGCCTTACGTTTTTTCATCATTTTGAAGATTTTCGAAAAATGACGAAATCTGGCAAAAGCGCAAGGGTATAGCATTACAGTCTTGCTCAGCATGCCGTTTTTCACCGAGCATTTTTGAGCATTTTCGAAAAAATGTCGAAATTTCGAGAAAAAAAACGCAAGGCTATAGCCTTACGTTTTTTCATCATTTTGAAGATTTTCGAAAAATGACGAAATCTGGCAAAAGCGCAAGGGTATAGCATTACAGTCTTGCTCAGCATGCCGTTTTTCACCGTTTTGAGCATTTTTGAGCATTTTCGAAAAAATGTCGAAATTTCGAGAAAAAAACGCAAGGCTATAGCCTTACGTTTTTTCATCATTTTGAAGATTTTCGAAAAATGACGAAATCTGGCAAAAGCGCAAGGGTATAGCATTACAGTCTTGCTCAGCATGCCGTTTTTCACCGTTTTGAGCATTTTTGAGCATTTTCGAAAAAATGTCGAAATTTCGAGAAAAAAAACGCAAGGCTATAGCCTTACGTTTTTTCATCATTTTGAAGATTTTCGAAAAATGACGAAATCTGGCAAAAGCGCAAGGGTATAGCATTACAGTCTTGCTCAGCATGCCGTTTTTCACCGTTTTGAGCATTTTTGAGCATTTTCGAAAAAATGTCGAAATTTCGAGAAAAAAAACGCAAGGCTATAGCCTTACGTTTTTTCATCATTTTGAAGATTTTCGAAAAATGACGAAATCTGGCAAAAGCGCAAGGGTATAGCATTACAGTCTTGCTCAGCATGCCGTTTTTCACCGTTTTGAGCATTTTTGAGCATTTTCGAAAAAATGTCGAAATTTCGAGAAAAAAAAACGCAAGGCTATAGCCTTACGTTTTTTCATCATTTTGAAGATTTTCGAAAAATGACGAAAATCTGGCAAAAGCGCAAGGGTATAGCATTACAGTCTTGCTCAGCATGCCGTTTTTCACCGTTTTGAGCATTTTTGAGCATTTTCGAAAAAATGTCGAAATTTCGAGAAAAAAAACGCAAGGCTATAGCCTTACGTTTTTTCATCATTTTGAAGATTTTCGAAAAATGACGAAATCTGGCAAAAGCGCAAGGGTATAGCATTACAGTCTTGCTCAGCATGCCGTTTTTCACCGTTTTGAGCATTTTGAAAAAATGTCGAAATTTCGAGAAAAAAAACGCAAGGCTATAGCCTTACGTTTTTTCATCATTTTGAAGATTTTCGAAAAATGACGAAATCTGGCAAAAGCGCAAGGGTATAGCATTACAGTCTTGCTCAGCATGCCGTTTTTCACCGTTTTGAGCATTTTTGAGCATTTTCGAAAAAATGTCGAAATTTCGAGAAAAAAACGCAAGGCTATAGCCTTACGTTTTTTCATCATTTTGAAGATTTTCGAAAAATGACGAAATCTGGCAAAAGCGCAAGGGTATAGCATTACAGTCTTGCTCAGCATGCCGTTTTTCACCGTTTTGAGCATTTTTGAGCATTTTCGAAAAAATGTCGAAATTTCGAGAAAAAAAACGCAAGGCTATAGCCTTACGTTTTTTCATCATTTTGAAGATTTTCGAAAAATGACGAAATCTGGCAAAAGCGCAAGGGTATAGCATTACAGTCTTGCTCAGCATGCCGTTTTTCACCGTTTTGAGCATTTTTGAGCATTTTCGAAAAAATGTCGAAATTTCGAGAAAAAAACGCAAGGCTATAGCCTTACGTTTTTTCATCATTTTGAAGATTTTCGAAAAATGACGAAATCTGGCAAAAGCGCAAGGGTATAGCATTACAGTCTTGCTCAGCATGCCGTTTTTCACCGTTTTGAGCATTTTTGAGCATTTTCGAAAAAATGTCGAAATTTCGAGAAAAAAAACGCAAGGCTATAGCCTTACGTTTTTTCATCATTTTGAAGATTTTCGAAAAATGACGAAATCTGGCAAAAGCGCAAGGGTATAGCATTACAGTCTTGCTCAGCATGCCGTTTTTCACCGTTTTGAGCATTTTTGAGCATTTTCGAAAAAATGTCGAAATTTCGAGAAAAAAAACGCAAGGCTATAGCCTTACGTTTTTTCATCATTTTGAAGATTTTCGAAAAATGACAAAATCTGGCAAAAGCGCAAGGGTATAGCATTACAGTCTTGCTCAGCATGCCGTTTTTCACCGTTTTGAGCATTTTTGAGCATTTTCGAAAAAATGTCGAAATTTCGAGAAAAAAAAACGCAAGGCTATAGCCTTACGTTTTTTCATCATTTTGAAGATTTTCGAAAAATGACGAAATCTGGCAAAAGCGCAAGGGTATAGCATTACAGTCTTGCTCAGCATGCCGTTTTTCACCGTTTTGAGCATTTTTGAGCATTTTCGAAAAAATGTCGAAATTTCGAGAAAAAAACGCAAGGCTATAGCCTTACGTTTTTTCATCATTTTGAAGATTTTCGAAAAATGACGAAATCTGGCAAAAGCGCAAGGGTATAGCATTACAGTCTTGCTCAGCATGCCGTTTTTCACCGTTTTGAGCATTTTTGAGCATTTTCGAAAAAATGTCGAAATTTCGAGAAAAAAAACGCAAGGCTATAGCCTTACGTTTTTTCATCATTTTGAAGATTTTCGAAAAATGACGAAATCTGGCAAAAGCGCAAGGCTATAGCATTACAGTCTTGCTCAGCATGCCGTTTTTCACCGTTTTGAGCATTTTTGAGCATTTTCGAAAAAATGTCGAAATTTCGAGAAAAAAAAACGCAAGGCTATAGCCTTACGTTTTTTCATCATTTTGAAGATTTTCGAAAAATGACGAAATCTGGCAAAAGCGCAAGGGTATAGCATTACAGTCTTGCTCAGCATGCCGTTTTTTTTTGAGCATTTTTGAGCATTTTCGAAAAAATGTCGAAATTTCGAGAAAAAAAACGCAAGGCTATAGCCTTACGTTTTTTCATCATTTTGAAGATTTTCGAAAAATGACGAAATCTGGCAAAAGCGCAAGGGTATAGCATTACAGTCTTGCTCAGCATGCCGTTTTTCAACGTTTTGAGCATTTTTGAGCATTTTCGAAAAAATGTCGAAATTTCGAGAAAAAAAACGCAAGGCTATAGCCTTACGTTTTTTCATCATTTTGAAGATTTTCGAAAAATGACGAAATCTGGCAAAAGCGCAAGGTATAGCATTACAGGTCTTGCTCAGCATGCCGTTTTTCACCGTTTTGAGCATTTTTGAGCATTTTCGAAAAATGTTGAAATTTCGAAAAAAAAACGCAAGGCTATAGCCTTACGTTTTTTCATCATTTTGAAGATTTTCGAAAAATGACGAAATCTGGCAAAAGCGCAAGGTATAGCATTACTGTCTTGCTCAGCATGCCGTTTTTCAACGTTTTGAGCATTTTTGAGCATTTTTCGAAAAAATGTCGAAATTTTCGAGAAAAAAACGCAAGGCTATAGCCTTACGTTTTTTCATCATTTTGAAGATTTTCAAAAATGACGAAATCTGGCAAAACGCAAGGTATAGCATACAGTCTTGCTCAGCATGCCGTTTTTCACCGTTTTGAGCATTTTTGAGGCATTTTCGAAAAATGTCGAAATTTCGAGAAAAAAAACGCAAGGCTATAGCCTTACGTTTTTTCATCAATTTTGAAGATTTTCGAAAAATGACGAAATCTGGCAAAAGCGCAAGGTATAGCAATACAGTCTTGCTCACATGCCGTTTTTTTCACCGTTTTGAGGCATTTTGAGCATTTTCGAAAAAATGTCAAATTTCGAGAAAAAAAAAGCAAGGCTATAGCCTTACGTTTTTTCACATTTTGAAGATTTTTGAAAAATGACGAAATCTGGCAAAAGCGCAAGGGTATAGCATTACAGTCATTGCTCAGCATGCCGTTTTTCACCGTTTTGAGCATTTTTGAGCATTTTCGAAAAAATGTCGAAATTTCGAGAAAAAAAACGCAAGGCTATAGCCTTACGTTTTTTCCATCATTTTGAAGATTTTCGAAAAAGATGACGAAATCTGCAAAAGCGCAAGGTTATAGTATAGCATAACAGTCTTGCTCAGCATGCCGTTTTTCACCGTTTTGGAGCATTTTTGAGCATTTTCGAAAAAATGTCGAAATTTTGAG
>CM076969.1:45426999-45549542 GCA_039105355.1 Benthosema pterotum | reverse complement strand
AAAAACCTCAAAACGATTGAAAAACCGTAAAGGCTATAGTCTTTGCGTTTTTTTCAAAATTTCGACATTTTCGAAATTGCTCAAAAATGCTCAAAATGAAGAAAAACGGCATGCTGTGCAAGACCGTAAGGCTATAGCCTTGCGCTTTTGCCAGATTTTGTCATTTTTCGAAAAACCTCAAAACGATGAAAAACCGTAAGGCTATAGCCTTTGCGTTTTTTCAAAATTTCGACATTTTTCGAAAATGCACAAAAATGCTCAAAATGATGAAAAACGGCATGCTGTGCAAGACCGTAAGGCTATAGCCTTGCGCTTTTGCCAGATTTTGTCTTTTTTTTTGTCATTTTTCGAAAAACCTCAAAACGATGAAAAAACGTAAGGCTATAGCCTTTGCGTTTTTTCAAAATTTCGACATTTTTCGAAAATGCTCAAAAATGCTCAAAATGATGAAAAACGGCATGCTGTGCAAGACCGTAAGGCTATAGCCTTGCGCTTTTGCCAGATTTTGTAATTTTTTTCATTTTTCGAAAAACCTCAAAACGATGAAAAACCGTAAGGCTATAGCCTTTGCGTTTTTTCAAAATTTCGACATTTTTCGAAAATGCTCAAAAATGATGAAAAACGGCATGCTGTGCAAGACCGTAAGACTATAGCCTTGCGTTTTGCCGATTTTGTCATTTTTCGAAAAACCTCAAAACGATGAAAAACCGTAAGGCTATAGCCTTTGCGTTTTTTCAAAATTTCGACATTTTTCGAAAATGCTCAAAAATGCTCAAAATGATGAAAAACGGCATGCTGTGCAAGACCGTAAGGCTATAGCCTTGCGCTTTTGCCAGATTTCGTCATTTTTTGTCATTTTTCGAAAAACCTCAAAACGATGAAAAACCGTAAGGCTATAGCCTTTGCGTTTTTTCAAAATTTCGACATTTTTCGAAAATGCTCAAAAATGCTCAAAATTATGAAAAACGGCATGCTGTGCATGCCTGTAAGGCTATAGCCTTGCGCTTTTGCCAGATTTTGTAATTTTTCAAAAAACTCAAAACGATGAAAAACCGTAAGGCTATAGCCTTTGTGTTTTTTCAAAATTTCGACATTTTTCGAAAATGCTCAAAAATGCTCAAAATGATGAAAAACGGCATGCTGTGCAAGACCGTAAGGCTATAGCCTTGCGCTTTTGCCAGATTTTGTCATTTTTTGTCATTTTTCGAAAAACCTCAAAACGATGAAAAAAGTAAGGCTATAGCCTTTGCGTTTTTCAAAATTTCGACATTTTTCGAAAATGCTCAAAAATGCTCAAAATGATGAAAAACGGCATGCTGTGCATGACCGTAAGGCTATAGCCTTGCGATTTTGCCAGATTTTGTCATTTTTTGTCATTTTTCAAAAACCTCAAAACGATGAAAAACCGTAAGGCTATAGCCTTTGCGTTTTTTCCAAATTTCGACATTTTTCGAAAATGCTCAAAAATGCCCAAAATGATGAAAAACGGCATGCTGTGAAAGACCGTAAGGCTATAGCCTTGCACTTTTGCTAGATTTTGTCATTTTTTGTCATTTTTCGAAAAACCTCAAAACGATGAAAAACCGTAAGGCTATAGCCTTTGCGTTTTTTCAAAATTTCGACATTTTTCGAAAATGCTCAAAAATGCTCAAAATGATGAAAAACGGCATGCTGTGCAAGACCGTAAGGCTATAGCCTTGCGCTTTTGCCAGATTTTGTCATTTTTCGAAAAACCTCAAAACGATGAAAAACCGTAAGGCTATAGCCTTTGCGTTTTTTCAAAATTTCGACATTTTTCGAAAATGCTCAAAAATGCTCAAAATGATGAGAAACGGCATGCTGTGCAAGACCGTGAGGCTATAGCCTTGCGCTTTTGCCAGATTTTGTCATTTTTTGTCATTTTTCGAAAAACCTCAAAACGATGAAAAACCGTAAGGCTATAGCCTTTGCGTTTTTTCAAAATTTCGACATTTTTCGAAAATGCTCAAAAATGCTCAAAATGATGAAAAACGGCATGCTGTGCAAGACCGTAAGGCTATAGCCTTGCGTTTTTGCCAGATTTTGTCATTTTTCGAAAAACCTCAAAACGATGAAAAACCGTAAGGCTATAGCCTTTGCATTTTTTCAAAATTTCGACATTTTTCGAAAATGCTCAAAAATGCTCAAAATGATGAAAAACGGCATGCTGTGCAAGACCGTAAGGCTATAGCCTTGCGCTTTGGCCAGGATTTTGTCATTTTTGTCATTTATTCGAAAAACCTCAAACGATGAAAAAACCGTAAGGCTATAGCCTTTGCGTTTTTTCAAAATTTCGACATCTTTCGAAAATGCTCAAAATGCTCAAAATGATGAAAAAACGGCATGCTGTGCAAGACCGTAGGCTATAGCCTTGCGCTTTTGCCAGATTTCGTCATTTTTTGTCATTTTTTCGAAAAACCTCAGAAACGATGAAAAAACCGTAAGGCTATAGCCTTTGCGTTTTTTCAAAATTTCGACATTTTCGAAAATGCTCAAAAATGCTCAAAATGATGAAAAACGGCATGCTGTGCAAAGACCGTAAGGCTATAGAGCCTTGCACTTTTGCCAGATTTCGTCCTTTTTTGTCATTTTTCGAAAAACCTCAAAACGATGAAAAACCGTAAGGCTATAGCCTTTGCGTTTTTTCAAAATTTCGACATTTTTCGAAAATGCTCAAAAATGCTCAAAATGATGAAAAACGGCATGCTGTGCAAGCCGTAAGGCTATAGCCTTGCGTTTTGTCAATTTCCCGTCATTTTTCCAAAAAACCTCAAACGATTGAAAACGTAAGGCTATAGCCTTTGCGTTTTTTCAAAATTTCGACATTTTTCGAAAATGCTCAAAATGCTCAAAATGATGAAAAACGGCATGCTGTGCAAGACCGTAAGGCTATAGCCTTGCGCTTTTGCCAGATTTTGTCATTTTTTGTCATTTTCGGAAAAACCTCAAAACGATGAAAAACCGTAAGGCTATAGCCTTTGCGTTTTTTCAAAATTTCGACATTTTTCGAAAATGCTCAAAAATGCTCAAAATGATGAAAAACGGCATGCTGTGCAAGACCGTAAGGCTATAGCCTTGCGATTTTGCCAGATTTAGTCATTTTTTGTCATTTTTCGAAAAACCTCAAAACGATGAAAAAACGTAAGGCTATAGCCTTTGCGTTTTTTCAAAATTTCGACATTTTTCGAAAATGCTCAAAAATGCTCAAAAATGAAAAACGGCATGCTGTGCAAGACCGTAAGGCTATAGCCTTGCGCTTTTGCCAGATTTTGTCATTTTTCGAAAAACCTCAAAACGATGAAAAACCGTAAGGCTATAGCCTTGCGTTTTTTTCAAAATTTCGACATTTTTCGAAAATGCACAAAAATGCTCAAAATGATGAAAAACGGCATGCTGTGCAAGACCGTAAGGCTATAGCCTTGCGCTTTTGCCAGATTTTGTCTTTTTTTTTGTCATTTTTCGAAAAACCTCAAAACGATGAAAAACCGTAAGGCTATAGCCTTTGCGTTTTTTCAAAATTTCGACATTTTTCGAAAATGCTCAAAAATGCTCAAAATGATGAGAAACGGCATGCTGTGCAAGACCGTAAGGCTATAGCCGTGCGCTTTTGCCAGATTTTGTCATTTTTTTCATTTTTCGAAAAACCTCAAAACGATGAAAAACCGTAAGGCTATAGCCTTTGCGTTTTTTCAAAATTTCGACATTTTTCGAAAATGCTCAAAAATGATGATGATGAAAAACGGCATGCTGTGCAAGACCGTAAGGCTATAGCCTTGCGTTTTTGCCAGATTTTGTCATTTTTCGAAAAACCTCAAAACGATGAAAAACCGTAAGGCTATAGCCTTTGCGTTTTTTCAAAATTTCGACATTTTTCGAAAATGCTCAAAAATGCTCAAAATGATGAAAAACGGCATGCTGTGCAAGACCGTAAGGCTATAGCCTTGCGCTTTTGCCAGATTTTGTCATTTTTTGTCATTTTTCGAAAAACCTCAAACGATGAAAAACCGTAAGGCTATAGCCTTTGCGTTTTTTCAAAATTTCGACATTTTTCGAAAATGCTCAAAAATGCTCAAAATGATGAAAAACGGCATGCTGTGCAAGACCGTAAGGCTATAGCCTTGCGTTTTTGCCAGATTTTGTCATTTTTTGTCATTTTTCAAAAAACCTCAAAACGATGAAAAACCGTAAGGCTATAGCCTTTGCGTTTTTTCAAAATTTCGACATTTTTCGAAAATGCTCAAAAATGCTCAAAATGATGAAAAACGGCATGCTGTGCAAGACCGTAAGGCTATAGCCTTGCGCTTTTGCCAGATTTCGTCATTTTTTGTCATTTTTCGAAAAACCTCAAAACGATGAAAAACCGTAAGGCTATAGCCTTTGCGTTTTTTCAAAATTTCGACATTTTTCGAAAATTGCTCAAAAATGCTCAAAATGATGAAAAACGGCATGCTGTGCAAGACCGTAAGGCTATAGCCTTGCGCTTTTGCCAGATTTTGTCATTTTTGTCATTTTTCGAAAAACCTCAAAACGATGAAAAACCGTAAGCTATAGCCTTTGCGTTTTTTTCAAAATTTCGACATTTTCGAAAATGCTCAAAAATGCTCAAAATGATGAAAAACGGCATGCTGTGTGCAAGACCGTAAGGCTATAGCCTTGCGTTTTTGCCAGATTTTGTCATTTTTTGTCATTTTCGAAAAACCTCAAAACGATGAAAAACCGTAAGGCTATAGCCTTTGCGTTTTTTCAAAATTTCGACATTTTTCGAAAATGCTCAAAAATGCTCAAAATGATGAAAAACGGCATGCTGTGCAAAGACCGTAAGGCTATAGCCTTGCGCTTTTGCCAGATTTTGTCATTTTTTGTCATTTTTCGAAAAACCTCAAAACGATGAAAAACCGTAAGGCTATAGCCTTTGCGTTTTTTCAAAATTTCGACATTTTTCGAAAATGCTCAAAATGCTCAAATGATGAAAAACGGCATGCTGTGCAAGACCGTAAGGCTATAGCCTTGCGCTTTTTGCCAGATTTCGTCATTTTTTGTCATTTTTCGAAAAACCTCAAAACGATGAAAAACCGTAAGGCTATAGCCTTTGCGTTTTTTCAAAATTTCGACATCTTTCGAAAATGCTCAAAATGCTCAAAATGATGAAAAACGGCATGCTGTGCAAGACCGTAAGGCTATAGCCTTGCGCTTTTGCCAGATTTGTCATTTTTTGTCATTTTTCGAAAAACCTCAAAACGATGAAAAACCGTAAGGCTATAGCCTTTGCGTTTTTTCAAAATTTCGACATTTTTCGAAAATGCTCAAAAATGCTCAAAATGATGAAAAACGGCATGCTGTGCAAGACCGTAAGGCTATAGCCTTGCGCTTTTGCCAGATTTTGTCATTTTTTGTCATTTTTCGAAAAACCTCAAAACGATGAAAAACCGTAAGGCTATAGCCTTTGCGTTTTTTCAAAATTTCGACATTTTTCGAAAATGCTCAAAAATGCTCAAAATGATGAAAAACGGCATGCTGTGCAAGACCGTAAGACTATAGCCTTGCGTTTTTGCCAGATTTTGTCATTTTTCGAAAAACCTCAAAACGATGAAAAACCGTAAGGCTATAGCCTTTGCGTTTTTTCAAAATTTCGACATTTTTCGAAAATGCTCAAAAATGCTCAAAATGATGAAAAACGGCATGCTGTGCATGACCGTAAGGCTATAGCCTTGCGTTTTTGCCAGATTTTGTCATTTTTTGTCATTTTTCAAAAAACCTCAAAACGATGAAAAACCGTAAGGCTATAGCCTTTGCGTTTTTTCAAAATTTCGACATTTTTCGAAAATGCTCAAAAATGCTCAAAATGATGAAAAACGGCATGTTGTGCAAGACCGTAAGGCTATAGCCTTGCGCTTTTGCCAGATTTCGTCATTTTTTGTCATTTTTCGAAAAACCTCAAAACGATGAAAAACCGTAAGGCTATAGCCTTTGCATTTTTTCAAAATTTCGACATTTTTCGAAAATGCTCAAAAATGCTCAAAATGATGAAAAACGGCATGCTGTGCAAGACCGTAAGGCTATAGCCGTGCGCTTTTGCCAGATTTTGTAATTTTTTGTCATTTTTCGAAAAACCTCAAAACGATGAAAAACCGTAAGGCTATAGCCTTTGCGTTTTTTCAAAATTTCGACATTTTTCGAAAATGCTCAAAATGATGAAAAACGGCATGCTGTGCAAGACCGTAAGGCTATAGCCTTGCGTTTTTGCCAGATTTTGTCATTTTTCGAAAAACCTCAAAACGATGAAAAACCGTAAGGCTATAGCCTTGCGCTTTTGCCAGATTTCGTCATTTTTTGTCATTTTTCGAAAAACCTCAAAACGATGAAAAACCGTAAGGCTATAGCCTTTGTGTTTTTTCAAAATTTCGACATTTTTCGAAAATGCTCAAAAATGCTCGAAATGATGAAAAACGGCATGCTGTGCAAGACCGTAAGGCTATAGCCTTGCGCTTTTGCCAGATTTTGTCATTTTCTGTCATTTTTCGAAAAACCTCAAAACGATGAAAAACCGTAAGGCTATAGCCTTTGCGTTTTTTCAAAATTTCGCCATTTTTCGAAAATGCTCAAAAATGCTCAAAATGATGAAAAACGGCATGCTGTGCATGACCGTAAGGCTATAGCCTTGCGTTTTTGCCAGATTTTGTCATTTTCTGTCATTTTTCAAAAAACCTCAAAACGATGAAAAACCGTAAGGCTATAGCCTTTGCGTTTTTTCAAAATTTCGACATTTTTCGAAAATGCTCAAAAATGCTCAAAATGATGAAAAACGGCATGTTGTGCAAAGACCGTAAGGCTATAGCCTTGCGCTTTTGCCAGATTTCGTCATTTTTTGTCATTTTTCGAAAAACCTCAAAACGATGAAAAACCGTAAGGCTATAGCCTTTGCGTTTTTTCAAAATTTCGCCATTTATCGAAAATGCTCAAAAATGCTCAAAATGATGAAAAACGGCATGCTGTGCAAGACCGTAAGGCTATAGCCTTGCGCTTTTGCCAGATTTTGTCTTTTTTTGTCATTTTTCGAAAAACCTCAAAATGATGAAAAACCGTAAGGCTATAGCCTTTGCGTTTTTTCAAAATTTCGACATTTTTCGAAAATGCTCAAAAATGCTCAAAATGATGAAAAACGGCATGCTGTGCAAGACCGTAAGGCTATAGCCTTGCGCTTTTGCCAGATTTTGTCATTTTTTGTCATTTTTCGAAAAACCTCAAAACGATGAAAAACCGTAAGGCTATAGCCTTTGCGTTTTTTCAAAATTTCGACATTTTTCGAAAATGCTCAAAATGATGATAAACGGCATGCTGTGCAAGACCGTAAGGCTATAGCCTTGCGTTTTTGCCAGATTTTGTCATTTTTCGAAAAACCTCAAAACGATGAAAAACCGTAAGGCTATAGCCTTTGCGTTTTTTCAAAATTTTGACATTTTTCGAAAATGCTCAAAAATGCTCAAAATGATGAAAAACGGCATGCTGTGCAAAGACCGTAAGGCTATAGCCTTGCGCTTTTGCCAGATTTTGTCATTTTTTGTCATTTTTCGAAAAACCTCAAAACGATGAAAAACGGTAAGGCTATAGCCTATTGTGTTTTTTCAAAATTTCGACATTTTTCGAAAATGCTCAAAAATGCTCAAAATGATGAAAAACGGCATGCTGTGCAAGACCGTAAGGCCATAGCCTTGCGTTTTTGCCAGATTTTGTCATTTTCTGTCATTTTTCAAAAAACCTCAAAACGATGAAAAACCGTAAGGCTATAGCCTTTGCGTTTTTTAAAAATTTCGACATCTTTCGAAAATGCTCAAAAATGCTCAAAATGATGAAAAACGGCATTCTGTGCAAGACCGTAAGGCTATAGCCTTGCGCTTTTGCCAGATTTCGTCATTTTTTGTCATTTTTCGAAAAACCTCAAAACGATGAAAAACCGTAAGGCTATAGCCTTTGCGTTTTTTCAAAATTTCGACATTTTTCGAAAATGCTCAAAAATGCTTAAAATGATGAGAAACGGCATGCTGTGCATGACCGTAAGGCTATAGCCTTGCGCTTTTGCCAGATTTCGTCATTTTTTGTCATTTTTCGAAAAACCTCAAAACGATGAAAAACGGTAAGGCTATAGCCTTTGTGTTTTTTCAAAATTTCGACATTTTTCGAAAATGCTCAAAAATGCTCAAAATGATGAAAAACGGCATGCTGTGCATGACCGTAAGGCTATAGCCTTGCGTTTTTGCCAGATTTTGTCATTTTCTGTCATTTTTCAAAAAACCTCAGAACGATGAAAAACCGTAAGGCTATAGCCTTTGCGTTTTTTCAAAATTTCGACATCTTTCGAAAATGCTCAAAAATGCTCAAAATGATGAAAAACGGCATGCTGTGCAAAGACCGTAAGGCTATAGCCTTGCGCTTTTGCCAGATTTCGTCATTTTTTGTCATTTTTCGAAAAACCTCAAAACGATGAAAAACCGTAAGGCTATAGCCTTTGCGTTTTTTCAAAATTTCGACATTTTTCGAAAATGCTCAAAAATGCTCAAAATGATGAAAAACGGCATGCTGTGCAAAGACCGTAAGGCTATAGCCTTGCGCTTTTGCCAGATTTCGTCATTTTTTGTCATTTTTCGAAAAACCTCAAAACGATGAAAAACCGTAAGGCTATAGCCTTTGCGTTTTTTCAAAATTTCGACATTTTTCGAAAATGCTCAAAAATGCTCAAAATGATGAAAAACGGCATGCTGTGCAAGACCGTGAGGCTATAGCCTTGCGCTTTTGCCAGATTTCGTCATTTTTTGTCATTTTTCGAAAAACCTCAAAACGATGAAAAAACCGTAAGGCTATAGCCTTTGCGTTTTTTCAAAATTTCGACATTTTTCGAAAATGCTCAAAAATGCTCAAAATGATGAAAAACGGCATGCTGTGCAAGACCGTAAGACTATAGCCTTGCGTTTTTGCCAGATTTTGTCATTTTTCGAAAAACCTCAAAACGATGAAAAACGGTAAGGCTATAGCCTTTGCGTTTTTTCAAAATTTCGCCATTTTTCGAAAATGCTCAAAAATGCTCAAAATGATGAAAAACGGCATGCTGTGCATGACCGTAAGGCTATAGCCTTGCGTTTTTGCCAGATTTTGTCATTTTCTGTCATTTTTCAAAAAACCTCAAAACGATGAAAAACCGTAAGGCTATAGCCTTTGCGTTTTTTTCAAAATTTCGACATCTTTCGAAAATGCTCAAAAATGCTCAAAATGATGAAAAACGGCATGCTGTGCAAAGACCGTAAGGCTATAGCCTTGCGCTTTTGCCAGATTTCGTCATTTTTTGTCATTTTTCGAAAAACCTCAAAACGATGAAAAACCGTAAGGCTATAGCCTTTGCGTTTTTTCAAAATTTCGACATTTTTCGAAAATGCTCAAAAATGCTCTAAATGATGAAAAACGGCATGCTGTGCAAAGACCGTAAGGCTATAGCC
Organism: Benthosema pterotum; assembly: GCA_039105355.1. NCBI lineage: Eukaryota > Metazoa > Chordata > Actinopteri > Myctophiformes > Myctophidae > Benthosema > Benthosema pterotum. Next base: position 45,540,039 of record CM076969.1, on the reverse strand, counting down.
TTGCGCTTTTGCCAGATTTCGTCATTTTTTGTCATTTTTCGAAAAACCTCAAAACGATGAAAAACCGTAAGGCTATAGCCTTTGCGTTTTTTCAAAATTTCGACATTTTTCGAAAATGCTCAAAAATGCTCAAAATGATGAGAAACGGCATGCTGTGCAAGACCGTGAGGCTATAGCCTTGCGCTTTTGCCAGATTTCGTCATTTTTTGTCATTTTTCGAAAAACCTCAAAACGATGAAAAACCGTAAGGCTATAGCCTTTGCGTTTTTTCAAAATTTCGACATTTTTCGAAAATGCTCAAAAATGCTCAAAATGATGAAAAACGGCATGCTGTGCAAGACCGTAAGACTATAGCCTTGCGTTTTTGCCAGATTTTGTCATTTTTCGAAAAACCTCAAAACGATGAAAAACGGTAAGGCTATAGCCTTTGCGTTTTTTCAAAATTTCGCCATTTTTCGAAAATGCTCAAAAATGCTCAAAATGATGAAAAACGGCATGCTGTGCATGACCGTAAGGCTATAGCCTTGCGTTTTTGCCAGATTTTGTCATTTTCTGTCATTTTTCAAAAAACCTCAAAACGATGAAAAACCGTAAGGCTATAGCCTTTGCGTTTTTTTCAAAATTTCGACATCTTTCGAAAATGCTCAAAAATGCTCAAAATGATGAAAAACGGCATGCTGTGCAAAGACCGTAAGGCTATAGCCTTGCGCTTTTGCCAGATTTCGTCATTTTTTGTCATTTTTCTAAAAACCTCAAAACGATGAAAAACCGTAAGGCTATAGCCTTTGCGTTTTTTCAAAATTTCGACATTTTTCGAAAATGCTCAAAAATGCTCAAAATGATGATAAACGGCATGCTGTGCAAGACCGTAAGACTATAGCCTTGCGTTTTTGCCAGATTTGGTCATTTTTCGAAAAACCTCAAAACGATGAAAAACCGTAAGGCTATAGCCTTTGCGTTTTTTCAAAATTTCGACATTTTTCGAAAATGCTCAAAAATGCTCAAAATGATGAAAAACGGCATGCTGTGCATGACCGTAAGGCTATAGCCTTGCGTTTTTGCCAGATTTTGTCATTTTCTGTCATTTTTCAGAAAACCTCTATAATAAAAGCAATAAAAGCACACAATATCAATATTGTGAGGTAAGTGAATTGTCCCACCCCTAACAGACATACTGTACGGCAGCAGAAATGGCAGCATCCCCCGGCGGTACCGGCGGTGTCGGTACCGACACCGCCGGTACCGCCGAACTCCCGCGAACTCCCGCGAACTACCGCGAACTCCCCAAATGTGGGAATCTCGATTGCATAATTTCTGGTAGTGGGGGACTGCGTTCGCGCTCTCCCCTGATTAAACTGTCAAAAGAAAGCAACAATAGCGCAGCTTATGTTGTGATGACCATATGAAGTCTAATTTTGCATACTATATTTTTACAGGAGATTTAAGCTGTTCTAAGTCATTTTAAAATGAGTTTTGTAGTTATATGGCTCAGACAAAAAACATTTCTTGAAATTAAGTTTGAATTATGTGCATGGTGGGATGAAAAAAGAATCATGAATCAATCTGATTTCATGATATTTGTGATTTTTCTTTGCTTGTGCAGTGAAAAGGTGGTGAGTTGCTTTGGCAAGGAATCAAACCCGGATGGGAGACAACAAGGCTGCAAGCGGAGACAGGAGATTAGGGGCATGGCCCCGAGTGGGACTGCCGCTGTTGACTCCAGTTCTAAAAACTGGATGAGAGATGGGAGATTTCTTTTCCATAATACTATGTTCGACCTGGATAACATACAGATCAGCAAAGTAGGAAATATGGAAGCATAGGAAGATCACTGGACCCCTTCGATAGCTCTACCCGGTCCCTGACAGACTGTAAGGGGGTTTCATTAACCGACCAGTAACAGGGCTTCGGGCTTCACTAACTGAGCAATCACGTGAGGGGGCTTCATTAACCGGCCATTCACGGGGATCCGGGTGTAACCCACGTTCCAAATAGTGAAATAACTATGAATATAAAAGTCAACCAAAACGGTATAAAAGCCTTACTGCACTTAAACAGACTATTGTCAATACATGGTATCTAATACTATTATTTAAAAAAACAACAACAATAAATAGTTTGTTGATTCATGGTAATGAATAGTCTTTAAAAAGTTGAAATCTTGTGCAATATCCTTTAGAAGGTCTAAAACGTTTTCTGTAGGAGGTTAAAAAAGACGTATTTGCCTTTAAGAGCACTCCTGGTGGAAACAGTGTATTGCCCCTTTAAGAGCCTTTCCTTTTTTTTCCTACTGTCATTCGCGGGCAAAAAGAGAGAGAGAGCGAGCAGCAGCAGCGCCGCAGCAGAGAAGAGAAAAAAGAAACACGATTGTTGTAAAGTTGTTTTAAAGTCATATTTGTACCAGTTCAAGTCTTATTTTTTGCACTCGTGTGTGAGTTAAAGTCTAGTGAGTTGTTTGAGTCAGTTTGGTCGGAAAGAAGAAGAGAAGAAACGTACTTTGTGCTTGGTTGAAACTAACGAACAGGGTGAAGATTATCACGGAGAACGTTCTGGAACAGTGTGTACAAGATGGATGCAACCGTGTGCGTACTGTGTGTAGCTTAGCCCTGGGCGACACGCAAGTGCACGGACACCGGATGGCGAGCTAAACCAGGATAACGATCTGCAAAACCGAGGAGTCACACCAAGTTCACGGTTTGAATCTCTGGAAGGTTTTCTTTACAACTCACTACACTACACTGTCCCACTCACTCGTACGGATAATCGGTCGTTTGAACTTGAACTCGTTTGGGCTGCATTAACTGCATTGACTCTCGTTCTCGCGTTTGGAAAGTTGAACATTGACTGAATTGGAAACGGATTGAATTGACTCTGGGGAATACATTTTTCTGAACGATTCGGACAGTTTTGAAAAGGGACTGTTTGGGAAAGGGACTGATCATTTCTTTATTTTTCGTTTTGCTCATTCATTGACTGAATATATTGAAACCTACAAGGAAAAAAAAAAGAAAAGAACACGTTATATTGTGAATCTCATTGAACAGTATTGTTGACAATATTGCATTATTTTGAGTAATTGTTTTGTTTTTGGGTATTTTGATATACTATACTTTTTTTTTGTACTTTTTTCTGTAAAGGTCGAATTTAAAGGAAATTTATCTTTGAAAAAGGGGAGTTTAAAGGTACTTCTACTTACTTGATTTTTCTCGAAGGAAAGACATTTTTTGATTGATATTTGCCAATTTTTCCTAACAAGGACACTTTATTTTGTTACTTACCTGATTTACCTCGGTAGATTAAGGGATAATTTAAGCATTTAAGGTTAATACTGTACCTGGTTACCTGAAGAAGGGAATTTGTTATTTTGTTTTTTGTTTTTACTTACCTTGAAGCTGTGAAAAAGAAAAGGGTTAAAGGTTTACTTACCGTTACCTGTGAAAAGAAAATAGGTTAAAAGGGTTTAAACTACTTACCTGTTACCTGTGAAAAGAAAATAGGTTAAAAGGGTTTAAACTACTTACCTGTTACCTGTGAAAAAAAAACTAAAAGGTTACTTACCTATTACCTGAAATAAAAAGAGTTAACTCAGAAAAAGGATAAAATAGCATACATTTTAAATAGGACCTACCTCTTAAAATTAGCTGTTTAAAATAGAACTACACTGACCGGTCATAAATCATAAAACAGAACTAATATTAGTTTTATTAAAGTAAACTAAACTCAACATTTAGTTGACAAACTAAATAGGGTCTAAACTCTTATTTTAGTTGCTGAACTAATATTACTATTCCTAAAAACCAAGTCTACTCTAAAGGAAAGGGACAACTAAAAGGTTTTTCTCACATGACAACTAAAGGGTTTTTTCTTCCATGATTATTACCTACCTGCCTACCTCCATTGTAAATAGTTCGTATGCATACAATCTCTTTTGCTACTACTTTCAGTAAAGATTGCCGGCTTATTTTCAACAAGCTCTTGTCCTGGTCTATTACTATTATTATTGTTGTTGTTTGCTTATTATTGCATGCCACTCCTTACGAACCTAGAGCGCCCATACTAGTCCAGTAGTATACAACCCTAGTTGCCTGTGTTACAGTGACACTAGTGCTACATAAACCTTGGCGAGCTAGCCAGGAGTGGCTAATAGCATTTAAGCTAGCAGTTAACTTAGAGACCAGTGACATTAAACGGTTTAACAATGGAGGAGGTAATTCAGACGTCAGGTCTAAAAATCCCAAACTGCATTCTATTTAATGCCGGATTCACCAACAAAGACGTTGATGAAGAGCTGAAAAAATTCCTAAACGAGCATGGCCAGGTTGAGAGAACAATTCAAATAGACAACCCCGATTCAAAATTCCATAAATACGCCATAGTGGAATACTCAAGTGGTTCAGCCCTGCTGTCACTTCAGCCATTGCCCCATAGCTTCCAAAGCGAAACTGAGCCTGACCTCACAATCCAGATCAGGGCCTTAGCAGACGTTTATACGCCAACAGTTAGCAAGACAGCTACCCAAACTTACCTCTCAGAGTTAAAGCAGATAGCTAGGCTGACAGGTAAGGACTTTGCTGCTGTCCTCAAAGAAGAACTGTCTGTCATCGGTGAAGCTGTCCACATCGACGACACAGGAGCCCTCAGTGAAGACGTCTCTTCACCTGACACTGAAGAGCGACATGCTCCAGAAAGTGCTGAACAGACCAGCACAGCCACAGAGCAACGAGCTCACCCAGCCCGGAACTGGTCTTCATCACCAGCTCCCACCAAAGAAAAGATCCAGTCTTCTCTAAACCTCTCCTTGGTCAACCCACCCGAGGTACAGAAAGTGATAGTTGAGCACATAGTAAGAAATGAAGACTCTGCAATGCAGGTGCACACACCCCTGAGACTGAGACCCTTCTCTGGGCGACGCCCTCTGCCCAACCATGAAGTGGATTACGAGACATGGCGTTCCAATGTCGAGCTCCTTCTGAAAGACATGAAACAGTTAGACCTACACAAGTCACGTAAGCTCCTCGAAAGCCTGTGCTCACCTGCCATTGACTTGGTGAAACACCTACCACCGGAATCTCCCCCAAATGTATATTTGGAGATATTGGACTCTGCCTTCAGCACCGTTGAAGATGGAGACGACCTCTTCGCAAAGTACCTGAATACGTGGCAAGAACCAGCTGGTGAGACACCATCGGCTTATCTTCAGAGGCTGCAGGTGATGCTAAACACCACCTTCAGGAGGGGAGGTGTATCTGCAAGCGACCTTGACGGCAACTCCTGGGGCAGTTTGTCAGAGGTTGCTGGGATAACGCCCTACTATCCGAACTGCAATTGGATACTCACCAAAAGAAAGAGAACCCACCTACGTTTGCTGAACTTCTCCTGTTACTTCGCACAGCAGAAAACAAGAGAATGTCCAAAGCCACACGCATGAAGCAGCATTTCAGTACAGCGACAAAGCCAAAAGTAACATCCCAGTACCAAGGTGCTAGTGTGCAGTGCGAAGACTACACTCCTACACAATGGATGCCTGATTCCGGTTCTGAGATCGAAGATCTGAAAAGACAAATCGCAAGTCTGCCATCTCAGCTCACGAAAATCACCCAGAAAGGCGGCAACAAGAAACAAAACAAATCGGCAACTCCGAAGTCAGCTACTACAGAGCCTCATGTCAACTCTCCCTCACCTCAGAAACCACAGTCTCAAAGGCGTGATGCGAAGAAAGACACAAGCAAAAGGCCAAAACCCTGGTATTGCTTCAGATGTGGAGAGGATGGGCATACCAAACCTCAATGTGAGAACGAACCAAACCCCACTCTCGTTTCCTCAAAAAGAAAGCAGCTGACAGAAAAGCAGCAAGCATGGGATGCCGAAAACAGTGCCTCAACGCCTGATGATTTAAACTAGAGGCAGTTCCTGTTGAGGGACCGACAGGAACTGGAACACAGAAGTGTCCCAACCAGAAGCACCGCTACATCAACAAGTGCTCCAGCACCAAGCGACACTCAGTAACTATCCCTAAGGGACTGATTGGAGCTAAGTGCACCGCACAAGTGGTCATAAGTGACCAAGATTGCAGCTGCTTGTTTGATACAGGTTCTCAAGTCACGACTATTCCCAACTCATTCTACCAAGAAAACCTGTCCCACCTACCTATCCACTCGTTGAACAACCTGCTTGAGGTGGAAGGAGCTAATGGGCAAGATGTTCCGTACCTTGGCTACGTCGAAGTTACCATCACGTTCCCAGAGAGTGTACTTGGAGTAGACATCGAAGTCCCCACATTAGCTCTGATTGTGCCTGACATATGTTCCACCTTATCGTCAGTACTGATAGGCACCAACGCCTTGGATGTTCTGTACGAACGGTACGCAGAGATCGCACCTCAGAACTACGAGTCACTGCCATACGGCTACAAGGTCGTCTTGAAGACCCTTCAAGTGAGAAAAGTACAGTCTGAAAACTCCAGTATGGGAGAAGTCAGGCTGCACGGCAGAGACCCCGAGACTGTTGCAGCTGGTCAGACCAAGGTCCTGGAAGGATCCGTAAGCTGCAAGATATCGGATGCAGTGACGTGGGTGACAGTGGAGTCCCCAACATCAGCTTCCCTGCCAGGTGGCATGCTGGTATCGAATGGCCTGACAAGTTTACCCTCCAAAACGTCACACCGCATACCTGTCATTCTGAAGAACGAGTCAGACCACGACATCACGCTGCATCCAAAGGCTGTCATAGCAGAGATCCATACCATCCAGAGTGTCCAGTCCATCAAGTCTCTTCGCTCAGATTCCCCGACAAAGTCTGACCACAAGCCGAACTTCAACCCAGACTTTGGAGACTCTCCAGTACCCAGCGAATGGAAAGAGAGGATCACACAGAAGCTGAATTCAATGCCAGAGGTGTTCGCCTTACATGATCTCGACTTCGGTCGCACTGACAAAATAAAGCACCATATAAACCTCAGTGATGAGACACCGTTCAAACACAGAGCGAGGCCCATACACCCGCAAGACATAGAGGCTGTACGCAACCACATCCAGCAACTCCTCGATGCAGAAGTCATCCGCGAGTCTGAATCACCTTTCTCCTCACCAATTGTAGTTGTCCGGAAAAAGAGTGGCGACGTCAGACTGTGCGTTGACTACAGAAAACTGAACCTGCAGACGGTGAAAGATTCCTACGCATTACCCAACCTTGAGGAGTCATTCTCCAAGTTGACTGGTTCCAAATGGTTCTCAGTGTTGGACCTCAAGTCTGGTTTCTACCAGATCGAAATGGAGGAAGTGGACAAACAAAAAACAGCCTTTGTCTGCCCACTAGGCTTCTTCGAGTTCAACAGGATGCCTCAAGGGATAACGAACGCCCCTAGCACGTTCCAGAGGTTTATGGAGCGCTGTATAGGAGAGCTGAACTTGAAACAAGCCCTAGTTTTTCTGGATGATGTCATAGTCTTCTCTTCAACACTAGAAGAACATGAAGAAAGGCTGATGCGTGTGATCAACCAACTGAAAGAGTATGGCCTCAAACTTTCGCCAGAGAAGTGCAAGTTCTTCCAGAGCTCTGTAAAGTATCTAGGTCACATCGTGTCCGAGAAGGGTATTGAGACAGATCCTGAGAAGATCGCAGCGCTGAGCACCTGGCCAAGACCCAACAAGCTCAAAGAACTGAGAACGTTCCTTGGATTCTGTGGCTACTTCCGCAGGTACGTGAAGGACTACTCGAAGATTGTCAAGCCGCTCAACGAACTGACAGCCGGTTACCCACCACTGAGAAAACGCACCAACGCCACAGCAAGTACTAAGACATACCACAACCCGAAAGACCTCTTCAACGACAGATGGACCTCTGATTGCCAGACGGCATTCGAGACCATAATCAAAAAGCTGACAACCGCTCCTGTCCTCGGGTTCGCCGATCCCAAGTTGCCCTACGTCTTACACACTGATGCAAGCACCTCAGGCCTCGGTGCTGCACTCTACCAAGAGCAACAAGGGGAGAAGCGAGTCATCGCCTACGCGAGCCGTGGTCTGTCAAGCTGCGAGTCAAGGTATCCTGCTCACAAGTTGGAGTTTCTTGCCCTCAAGTGGGCAGTAACTGAAAAGTTCCAGGACTACCTCTACGGATGCCCATTCCAAGTCGTCACTGATAGCAACCCACTAACGTACATCCTCACCTCTGCTAAACTCGACGCTACGAGCTATAGATGGTTGGCCGCTCTGTCGACGTTCGATTTCCAGCTACAATACAGAGCCGGGAAGCAAAATCAGGACGCAGATGGGTTGTCCAGACGCCCACACAGCAGATTACCTGACGATGAAGCATCACAGAAAGAGTTGGAGAGGATAGAACAGTTCACCAAAAGACACTTACCTGAACACGTGAATGGAGACACAGTCAAGGCCATCTGCGAGAAGCACTCAGTCCACCAAGTGATCAACAGTGACTCCGGGGAGACAACACCCAACACTACGCTGGTCGTGTCACTTGCCCACCATCCCGATGCTCTCCCAGAAAGCTTTGAAGAGGAGGATCAGTTTGGTGGCTTACCTGTTATCCCCCTGTTTACACCAGCTGAGTTGAGAGATAAGCAGCAGGCAGACACCTGTATTCGAGAAGTGCTCAAGCAGCTGGAGACGGGAGAGAACCGCCACCATCCCTCAGAAAAGAACTCCCCGAGCTCTACCTCTTGTTGAGAGAGATGAACAAACTTGAAGTCTTGGATGGAGTCCTGTATCGGAAACGACAAGAGGGTGCACAAAGTTACTACCAGCTTGTGTTGCCTGAAGACCTGAGACCCTCAGTCCTGAAGAGTCTACACGATGATATGGGTCACATGGGTGTGGAGAGAACCCTGGATCTTGTTCGGAAACGGTTCTATTGGCCCAAGATGGCTGCAGAGGTGGAGACGAAAATCAGAACCTGCAACCGCTGCATACGTCGAAAGGTCTTACCTCAGAAGGCTGCACCCCTCGTGAACATCACAGCCACGAGACCTCTCGAGTTGGTGTGCATGGACTTTCTCAGCCTGGAGCCAGATTCCAGCAACACCAAAGACATTCTGGTCATTACAGACCATTTTACGAAGTATGCGGTAGCCATCCCCACCTCTAACCAGAAGGCCCGGACCGTAGCCAAATGCCTGTGGGACCAATTCATCGTCCACTACGGAATTCCAGAGAGACTCCACAGCGATCAGGGCAGAGATTTCGAGTCCCGCACCATAAAGGAGTTGTGTGAACTAGCTGGAGTCCAAAAGATTCGAACTACTCCTTATCACCCAAGAGGGAACCCTGTAGAGCGTTTCAACAGGACTTTGTTGAATATGCTTGGTACCCTCGAGAACAAGAAAAAGAGCCACTGGAAAGAGCATGTCAAACCTTTAGTACACGCCTACAATTGTACAAAAAATGAAGTTACTGGATTTACGCCTTACGAACTGATGTTCGGACGACAACCGAGGCTGCCAGTGGACATAGCCTATGGCTTGCCAGCTAACTACCAGCCAGGCTCACACTCACAATACGTCCGCAACCTGAAATCCCAACTTGAAGCAAGCTACAAAGTGGCGATGGAGAATGCCAAGAAGACGGCCGACCGCAACAAAGCAAGATTTGACAAGTATGTTGTGGAATCCACCTTGGAAGAAGGCGATCGAGTTCTGGTTCGGAATGTCCGACTTCGAGGCAAGCACAAGTTGGCAGACAAGTGGGAACCAGACATATACATCATAGTGAAACAGTCCGGAGATGTTCCAGTCTACGTTGTGAGACCTGAAACCAAAGAAGGTCCACTACGAACACTTCACAGAGACCTGTTACTGCCATGTGGTTTCCTTCCTACAACTCCAGTTGAAGACGAAGCAACCACAGAAAAGAGACCCCGTCGACCAAGAACTCGTCAGAGCACAAGAGATGAAGCCTCAGATGAATCTGAAAGACAAGAGTCTGACCTGGACGATTATGACCTCACTTACCTGTACGGTCATGAAGTCCCAGTAGTGGAGACCCAGAGTTTCGATCTTGTCCCCAAAACGGTCGAGTCCGTCACCAAGAATACTGAGTCACAACCAGAACCAGTGACCACTGCCGAGAGCAACCTACCTGAAACAAGTTCTGCCGAGAGCAACTTACCTGAAACGAGTCCTGCCGAGAGCAACTTACCTGAAACGAGTCCTGCCGAGAGCAACTTACCTGAAACGATTCCTGCCGAGAGCAACTTACCTGAAACGAGTCCTGCTGGAAGCAACTTACCTGAACAGACATTACCTGACACGAATCCTGAGGATCCTACCTTACCTGAAACAACCAATGCAGATCAACCTGAAACGGAAGTGGAAAAGGAACAAGAGGATGGTGTTCCTGACGTTCCACAGAGCAAAGATGATGCAGAGCAGCAAGTAAATGCAGTTCCCGATGCTGTTCCTGATCCTGCGCAGACAGAAGAAGATACAGACAGAACCTGCAAAGATCCACAACCCACTAGAATGTCTAGCAGACATAGGGAACCACCCAAAATTCTTACTTACCCTCAGTTAGGTAACCCGTTAGTTACCGTTGTCCAGTCACTGTTCCAAAGTTTAAGCACAGTGATTACAGATTCCTTAAATGTTCCCTGGAATCCTGTAGAGTCAGACATAATGTAGTCTGTTGGTATCATGTACGGGGACGTACATGAGGAAAGGAGGGGAGCATGTAACCCACGTTCCAAATAGTGAAATAACTATGAATATAAAAGTCAACCAAAACGGTATAAAAGCCTTACTGCACTTAAACAGACTATTGTCAATACATGGTATCTAATACTATTATTTAAAAAAAAAAAACAATAAATAGTTTGTTGATTCATGGTAATGAATAGTCTTTAAAAAGTTGAAATCTTGTGCAATATCCTTTAGAAGGTCTAAAAACGTTTTCTGTAGGAGGTTAAAAAAGACGTATTTGCCTTTAAGAGCACTCCTGGTGGAAACAGTGTATTGCCCCTTTAAGAGCCTTTCCTTTTTTTTCCTACTGTCATTCGCGGGCAAAAAGAGAGAGAGAGCGAGCAGCAGCAGCGCCGCAGCAGAGAAGAGAAAAAAGAAACACGATTGTTGTAAAGTTGTTTTAAAGTCATTTGTACCAGTTCAAGTCTTATTTTTTGCACTCGTGTGTGAGTTAAAGTCTAGTGAGTTGTTTGAGTCAGTATAGTCGGAAAGAAGAAGAGAAGAAACGTACTTTGTGCTTGGTTGAAACTAACGAACAGGGTGAAGATTATCACGGAGAACGTTCTGGAACAGTGTGTACAAGATGGATGCAACCGTGTGCGTACTGTGTGTAGCTTAGCCCTGGGCGACACGCAAGTGCACGGACACCGGATGGCGAGCTAAACCAGGATAACGATCTGCAAAACCGAGGAGTCACACCAAGTTCACGGTTTGAATCTCTGGAAGGTTTTCTTTACAACTCACTACACTACACTGTCCCACTCACTCGTACGGATAATCGGTCGTTTGAACTTGAACTCGTTTGGGCTGCATAACTGCATTGACTCTCGTTCTCGCGTTTGGAAAGTTGAACATTGACTGAATTGGAAACGGATTGAATTGACTCTGGGGAATACATTTTTCTGAACGATTCGGACAGTTTTGAAAAGGGACTGTTTGGGAAAGGGACTGATCATTTCTTTATTTTTCGTTTTGCTCATTCATTGACTGAATATATTGAAACCTACAAGGAAAAAAAAGAAAGAAAAGAACACGTTATATTGTGAATCTCATTGAACAGTATTGTTGACAATATTGCATTATTTTGAGTAATTGTTTTGTTTTTGGGTATTTTGATATACTATACTTTTTTTTTGTACTTTTTTCTGTAAAGGTCGAATTTAAAGGAAACTTATCTTTGAAAAGGGGAGTTTAAAGGTACTTCTACTTACTTGATTTTTCTCGAAGGAAAGACATTTTTTGATTGATATTCTGCTATTTGCCAATTTTTCCTAACAAGGACACTTTATTTTGTTACTTACCTGATTTACCTCGGTAGATTAAGGGATAATTTAAGCATTTAAGGTTAATACTGTACCTGGTTACCTGAAGAAGGGAATTTGTTATTTTGTTTTTTGTTTTTACTTACCTTGAAGCTGTGAAAAAGAAAAGGGTTAAAGGTTTACTTACCGTTACCTGTGAAAAGAAAATAGGTTAAAAGGGTTTAAACTACTTACCTGTTACCTGTGAAAAGAAAATAGGTTAAAAGGGTTTAAACTACTTACCTGTTACCTGTGAAAAAAAAAACTAAAAGGTTACTTACCTATTACCTGAAATAAAAAGAGTTAACTCAGAAAAAGGATAAAATAGCATACATTTTAAATAGGACCTACCTCTTAAAATTAGCTGTTTAAAATAGAACTACACTGACCGGTCATAAATCATAAAACAGAACTAATATTAGTTTTATTAAAGTAAACTAAACTCAACATTTAGTTGACAAACTAAATAGGGTCTAAACTCTTATTTTAGTTGCTGAACTAATATTACTATTCCTAAAAACCAAGTCTACTCTAAAGGAAAGGGACAACTAAAAGGTTTTTCTCACATGACAACTAAAGGGTTTTTCTTCCATGATTATTACCTACCTGCCTACCTCCATTGTAAATAGTTCGTATGCATACAATCTCTTTTGCTACTACTTTCAGTAAAGATTGCCGGCTTATTTTCAACAAGCTCTTGTCCTGGTCTATTACTATTATTATTGTTGTTGTTTGCTTATTATTGCATGCCACTCCTTACGAACCTAGAGCGCCCATACTAGTCCAGTAGTATACAACCCTAGTTGCCTGTGTTACAGTGACACTAGTGCTACACGGGCTTCATTAACTGACCATTCACAGAGCTCCTGGCTTCACAGGGGGAGGGCTTATTTATCCCACCATTCACGGGGCTCCCCGGGCTTCATTAACACGCCAATGGAATCGCCTCCACAGGCTGGGTGGCGGCCATCTTTTATGTTTATTTCTTAAAATAATGCAATATAATTCATGGCTGGGTGCTACATTAATGTAGCACCCAGCCATGAGCCAGCGACAACAACCCCGCCAATCGGGCTCAGCCTTATTGGCGCGACTTGTTGTGCGTTGGACTGGCGAGTGGGAGTCCCGGGTTCGATCCCCGCTTCCGCGTAATACTACAATCTGGCGTAGTCGGCAGGATTTGGAGTGCGGGTGTTATTCCCAATATACCCGTATACGTCCTTGCGGGTCCACATGAGGGACATCACGTACGGGGGTCCGTGGTGTGAAGTGTGAAGCGCGAGGACGCGCTCCAAAAGATCAAGGGGGTGAATGTAGCACCCAGCCATGAGCCAGCGACAACAACCCCGCCAATCGGGCTCAGCCTTATTGGCGCGACTTGTTGTGCGTTGGACTGGCGAGTGGGAGTCCCGGGTTCGATCCCCGCTTCCGCGTAATACTACAATCTGGCGTAGTCGGCAGGATTTGGAGTGCGGGTGTTATTCCCAATGTACCCGTATACGTCCTTGCGGGTCCACATGAGGGACATCACGTACGGGGGTCCGTGGTGTGAAGTGTGAAGCGCGAGGACGCGCTCCAAAAGATCAAGGGGGTGAATGTAGCACCCAGCCATGAGCCAGCGACAACAACCCCGCCAATCGGGCTCAGCCTTATTGGCGCGACTTGTTGTGCGTTGGACTGGCGAGTGGTAGTCCCGGGTTCGATCCCCGCTTCCGCGTAATACTACATACCGGTAATAGTTACTTAATTGCTTATGTTGTGTGACAACAGCCCAGTGTATTTTATGCTTTGTGGTACAATGGCATTTTGCAATGACTGGCTAATAGGTTGGCTTGTAATGATGAGATTACAAGATGACTGTGGCAGACATGGCCTCCGTGTGGCTGCATTTACAGTATGAGGTCTCTTCCCATCAGATGAATCTGTGTTTCTCCAACTACTGGGATAATGCTACAACATGTTAATGTCATCAAAGGCCAGCTAGCAGGCTCTGACACAGGAAAGTAAATGGCCAGCAGGGCAAAAGGGCTGAATCTGAAAACGGCTAAAGATGCTGTTTTCTTGCCAGCCCTGATGGCACACCACTGTTAAATGATATAATTACTTTGTAATTGTGACAAATATATGCATGCATACATATGTTACATACATACATACATACATACATACATACATACATACATACATACATACATACATACATACATACATACATACATACATACATACATACATACATACATACATACATACATACATACATACATACATACATACATACATACATAAAGTGAACCCTAATATAATATGTGAATTGTCTATTAATTACTTGTTTAAGTGGGTTTACAACAATTCTTTCTTGTCTGTTTTTAGGCACAAGATGAGGAACACCAGTGGAGACCACACTGGGGCAGTGAACATCCCCTACCCTATGTCTCCCATCCCTTCGGATGAACCGAGAAGGACCCCATGGGCATCCCGCTCATCGACAGTGCCCGCATGGAGGAGATCTGGGCTGAGCAGCGACACCATCTACGCTGCATCATAGACCCACAGGGGGTGGAGCTCTACACAAGGACAGGGGAGCTGACCAAGGGAGGGGTCAAGCTCCCTGTGTACCGCTGTGCTAGAGGCTCCGCCTCCCTGGAGTCCTTTCACCTCCACCTCAGCCGCTTCATTCCAGGTATGTGTTGTCATTGAAACAATGACTAAAGGAGGTTGATGGTTAGATATCTATGTGGTTTGCGCTCGTGCACCAGTACACTGTTTGATATGGATAGTCACAGATAGGGCAGTTTGTGTAGTTTGAGTTCAGTTTGTAGTTGTTGTTTATTTGAGCCCTTCAGCTGCGGCATGGCAACATAAGGTAACACAAGATCCAGGGATTCAGGGCTGAAAGATTCAAATCAGAACACAAATCAACTACATCAAGTGCACTACACATAATACAGCACCTGTCCCTCTGCTTTATACTATATAGCCAACCTGGCAGGCAATGTCCACAGCACCACCAGGATACCTGCAATAACTCCACCCCGCACTCATGCATACTAGTGGGGTTTTCAATTCAATTTCAATTCAAAGGAGCTTTATTGGCATGATAAAACAGACATTTACATTGCCAAAGCAAGATTCACAAAACAGTACAATAAAAACAGTTAAAAATGGGGACAAATATATACAGTTGGAGGGGGTACAGATTTTTGTAGACAGAGTTATGCTACATTGCATTGTTTTATAAAAGGTTATAGCACATTATAACAACATTTTTATTGC
The DNA here is from genome assembly GCA_039105355.1 of Benthosema pterotum. NCBI lineage: Eukaryota > Metazoa > Chordata > Actinopteri > Myctophiformes > Myctophidae > Benthosema > Benthosema pterotum. Next base: position 45,524,769 of record CM076969.1, on the reverse strand, counting down.
TACTTCAAGACAGATCATGCAGAATAAGAAGAAAACAAACAGATTCACTATCTGTTTAAATGTAGCAGCTCTGTTTACTGTTCTGTTTACTGTTTTCAACAGTTGAATAAGCTAAAACTATAAGAGGGAGGAAGAGAGGATAAATGCATGTGATGTTTTGTAAAGCCATTGTCCTTCTTATTTCAGGCACGTCAGCCAATGACCTCCACTTCCAGGTGTACCTGCTGAAGGGCTTGGTGAGGTGGAATGAAAACCGTGGCAGAGATGCAGTGCAGGCTGCCAGCAGCTCAAAGCTGCGTTGCTACGAGTAAGTACAGTAGTCATGCACGCACAAACACACACACGCACACACAGAAAGTGTTCAGTTAATGTTTGAATTGTTAGTTTCTTTCCTTTCAGCTGTATGAATTAATTAGTTTCTCTCCTTTAAGTTCTAGGCTGCGGCACTGCGTGAACCAGCTCAGCCAGGAGCTCATGGGTCTGAACCTGCTTGCAGAGTACACCCAGCCCAGGGTGTATACAGGTAAGATATGGTGGAAAGCAACCTTTATTTTGCAGTCAGTCTTGTGTCAAGTCAAGTCATGTAAACCGTGTTGTCTTGTGTTTAGGTGAACTCATTGGTGTGGAGTACCTGTTCTCCCAGTCGGGCGCGGTGCTGGAGGACCCAGGCAGAGATCCTGATGCTCCTGACGGAGTGGAGTTGGATGAGCCCTGGGTGGATGAGGATGACGAGGGCTTTGAGGATGCGCTGGCATCACTCTCCCCGTGGGAGAACCTCGAGTTCCCCCGCCAGTTTCCAATCTTGCCCCCTGGCCCGGCTTTGTCCCAGGAGGCTGAGGAGGAGGATGAGGTGAAGAGATCAAAGGCTTACATGATCACTTTCTTTTCTTTGCTATGAATGTTAGTGACACATCATAACATTTTTTTTATCTGCCTTCTCGTGTCACAGGATGTACCAGGCCCTGATGGTAGAGGTGGCTACCAGCACGTGGTGCGTCTGGCCGTGGAGTTGGCGAAGCTCCGGAAAGCCCGCTTTGTGCGTCCCACTCAGGAAGCAAAGCTCGTTGCCCTGTGGCGAAAACTTCCTGACTGGGACAAGGCCACGATCTCCTTCCCTCCTCGACACCAGAGCACTTTAACCAAGGGCAGGTTCAGGGCAGGCAAAACCTCCGTGCCAGGCGTGGAGAGTACGAAGCGGTGAGTGTACATGAGAATGAGGTTTTTTATTTTTAGATCTAATTATTGACAATGCCATTATCTAACATGGGATGCTTCTGTGTATCCAGCTGTGCTCTGGGACCAGGGGGAGGTGCGGCAGCATCACCCAAGGACAGCAGGCTGGTTGCAGCCATCCTCCAGGAGCTGTCTAGGATTTATTACCATGGCAGCAGCATGTGGAGCAACAAGGAGCTCAAATGGGGTATCCTTGTGCGCATCTACCACGGAATCAGAGTCTTGGTGTTGGAAAAAGCGACCCTCAAGCGTGATGCCCCCATGCAGCTGTTTCCTGTCAATGAGCGCACGGTTCGCCTGTGGTAAGACTTGTTTCATCAAGCAACGCATGAGAAACAATGTTAACAAGTGATTTTATTTTTGTAAATGATTTTTTTTATCTGATTAATTTCCATCAGGTACAACAAGAAGAGCAAGGACCTATCCAGGGAGGTGGTGTCTGTTGGCATTGCAGGACCCAGTGCTGACTACACGGCTCCAGAAGCCCTCACACCGGCGAAGGAGTTGGAGTTGGAGGTAGTGCAGCCAGACCAGCCGTTTGCCTTCCAAGTGCCACAGGACCAGGCTGGTCTGGGTGTGAGCAGAAGAGTGCCTGTGGCACCAGCACTGCATGCTGCTCCGTCTAGCTCCCTGCACACAGCTCTGCCCCCCACTCCAGTGGGCACGAGCCACGTGAGTACTCCTGGGGCTGGAACCACCACTCCTGGCACCTCCAAACCTGGCATCTCTACAGCTGCAATCACCAGCACTGGTCCACTTGCCACCTCCACGCCAGGCACATCCACTCCTGGCACCACCTCACCTGCCCCCGCCGCCACCCGCAAGTGTAAAAGCTGTGGCCAACCTAAAAAAAGAGAGACTGGCCACACTCGCTACAAGAGCGAGCACTACTGCTCCACGACTGGAGGCCGCTCGGTGGAGGAGTGGCTGGCTGAGAAGAGAGCGGCTGACAGTGCAAGGCCCAAAAGTAAGTAAAAGTAAGTAGAGCTATTTTGTGCCTATCATCTTAGTTTTCATGTGTTTGTTAACATTTTGTAATATCAGCAATAATCAACAACCTCTGACATTCCTATTTGTAAAACTTTTCTTTCTACAGAGTGAAGCCTGCCAACCAGCCAGCCAGCCTGCCAGAAAAGCAGCGTGACCGGTTCTTATTATTTTGCTTCCACGCCTGGCTACCGAGTGAAGATGGCCCACCCCAGCGCCAGTTCTGACAGCTCTCCGTGCCCCACCCACACAAGGACACACAGACTTGTGGACCTCTATTCTTCCCCCATCAGCTGCAGAACTCAGAGACGCTATAGGACAGGTGACAGGTGCAGAAAAGGACACAGAGAGTCACTTCACTTGGTGGTCATGGACGTTCCCTGTTGTACATAGTTTGAGTGTGTTTCCCCCGAGACCTTGGAGGGGTATGGAGGCTTGAGTGTGTTGACGACTCAAGCGTGATGCCCCCATGCAGCTGTTTTGTGTAAATGAGCGCACCGTTCGCCTGTGGTAAGAGTTGTTTCATCAAGCAACACATGAGAAACAATGTTAACAAGCGATTTTATTTTTGTAAATGATTTCTTTTAATTCCCATCAGGTACAACAAGAAGAGCAAAGACCTATCCAGGGAGGTGGTGTCTTTGTGTACAGCTGCACGCCCTCTGGGTCTCCGATGCAGTGGACATGGCGACGCTGCTCATGCCAGATCTCCTCCATCCGGTCACCATTGAAGAGCGGGGAGCCTGTGGCATCCTTCTTATCCCGGAAGGAGTCCAGCACCTCCTGGATCAGACGCTCCATCTCTGTCGCACTGCGGGTGCGGCGGCGACAGTGACGCCCCCGCTCCTTGCGTGAGAGACTGGCGTGGCCGTCCCTCTCCTCCTCTGTCCCCATGGCCTCTTCAAGGCGGGCCACGTCACCGCCGTCCGACTCAAAGATGGCAGCTGACAGCTGCGCTATGAAGTGGCCATAGTGCCGGTGGGCGACGGTGGTGACGCCGCGGGTGAAGCGCCTTAGGAAGTGCAGCACATCCAGCCTGATGGGTTACATGCTGGTATTTAGACATCCCCCTATTCAGACATCCCCCTATTTAGACATACCCCCACTCAGACATACCCCTATTTAGACATACCCCTATTTAGACATTCTAATTGTTAGCATTAGCATGTTAGCATGTGTCAATGCTAATGCTAGCGTTAGCATGTTAGCATGTACCAATGCTAATGCTAGCAACATGCTAATGCTAACATACTAACATGCTAATGCTAACATTCTAATACGAACATGCTAATGCTAACATGCTAACATGCTAATGCTAACATGCTAATGTTAACATGCTAACATGCTAATGCTAACATGCTAATGTATCCAGCGTGTTAGTATCTTTAGCATGTCAGCATTAGCATATTAGCATTAGCATGTTAGCATTAGCATGTTAGTGTGTACCAATACTAATACTAGCATTAGCATGTTAACATTAGCATGCTATCATTAGCATATTAGCATTATCATGCTATTGTTAGCATGTTAGCATTAGCATGTTAGCATGTACCAATGTACCAATTAGCATGTTAGCATGTACCAATGCTAATGCTAACAGTAACATATTAGCATGTTACCATTTTAACATTATCATGCTATCATTCACATGTTAGCGTCTTATCATGCTACCATTAGCATGTTAGGTAGCAGCAGCATGATAGCCTGCTAGCATTAGCATGTTAACATGTTAGCATTAGCATGTTAGCATGAAATGTTAGCATGTTAGCATTGGGCATTGGCAGTGGTATTAGCATGTTGACCGACAGACCGACCCCCTCCTCTCCTGCGATTTTTTCAGTTGCCACCCTAAATAAAGCAGCGGGTTGGGAAGGAGCGTTTGTTTTATCTGCCAGCTACTACTAGTAGGGCGGGGCGAAGGAAGTTTTACTAAGGTTATGGTTAGTAGCTAGGCGGAAAAATGGTGTGTTTAATGCATGATAGTTCATTTGGTGATAGAGCATGACATTTGGCACAGATGATCTTCGTATGACCGTAAACAATAATCAACCTCGGGCCACGCAGAATTCCAAGATGGCGGCCACCAAAATCCAAGATGTCTGCCCAGAAATGTGGTTTTTTTCTTCATAACTTGAAATGCATTGATTTTATGCCCCATAGATGTATTGAAAGTTAATACAAAGTTGGCACGTACTTGGTACAGACACGTACCAAGTACGTGTCTGTATCTCCTACGGTTCGTGAGATACAGCATATAGGTACTTTCACAGATTGAGGAGAGCAAGACATTTGTAACATTGATTCTTGTTACAAATGAAGTCAATCAAATGGTGATACAGGCATGAAAATTGGCACACACACTCTGCAATTTCTAATAGTACTGCATGCACTGCAAAATTCCAAGATGGCAGCCTCCAAAATCCAAGATGTCCGTCCAAAAATGTTTTTTTTTCCGTCATAACTCGAAATGTATTGAAAGTTAATAAAAGGTCGGGCATTACAGACATTTTGATCTCAAGTACATGTCTGTATGTACTATGGTTCTTGAGTTACAACATATACGTAGTGATGAGGCACCATAAGTGTAACATTTTGGCACGTTTCACTATTTAACTCACCATATCTTCTATTTTCAGGAAATGGACCTACATGTATCTGCTATCATAAACGACCTCAAGTTTTTCAATTGATGAAACGGGTCGGGAGTTATTAAACCGATCGTGAAGGGCTGTTTCAGTGCTAAATTTGCTGCGTATATTTTGCGAACATAAGCCACCCAGAAATTTCTGTCTGTACATCTGTCCTTCACAATAAGTGTATATATGAAGCGTACACACCAAGTGTAGCATGTGTCATAGTATAATGGTATAATATGCTAATAGGTGTAATAGTGTAATAGGGCTAATAGTGTAATATATGTAATAGTGGTATACTGTAATAGGGTAATATGTGTAATAGTGTAACAGGGTAATGTGTGTAATAGGGTAATAGGTGTTATAGTCTCATAGTGTAATTTCTTAATATGTGTATAGTGTCATAGTGTAACATGTGTCATAGGGTAATATGTGTAAATGTGCCATAGTGTAACATGTGTAAAGGTGTAATAGGGTAATGTATTATAGTCTCATAGTGTCATAGGTAATATGTGTAATAGTGTAATAGGGTAATATGTGTAATAGTGTCATAGTGTAACATGTGTAATAGGGTAATATGTGTAATAGTGTAATATTTGTAATAATTGCAATATGCTAATAGGTGTAATAGTGTTATATATGTTAATTAGTGTAATCTTGCAATATATGCAATGGTGGTATAGTGTAATAGGGTAATAATGCTGTTGTGTAATATGTGTAATAAGTGCAATAGGCTAATATGTGTAATAGTATAATGTATGTGCAATAGTGTAATATGGCAATTACACTATACCACTGTTATATCACGCATATATCACACTCTTACCCTAATGCACATATATTACACTATTACACGTATTAGCCTATTACAAAATCAGCATACTACGCTATTACACATGTTACACTATGACACTATTACACATATTACCCTATTACACTATTACACATATTACGCTATTACACATGTTACACTATAACACTATTAAACATGTTACCCTATGACACTATTATACATATTACCATATTACACTAGTTACACTACAACGCTATTACACACATTACCCTATGACCCTATTACACTATGACACTTTTACACATGTATACCGCTGTTGCATACATTACACTATTACACTATTAGCCCTATTTCAGTATTGTAATTGCATACACAATTACGCCTATTAGCATATTATACCATTATACTATGACACATGCTACACTTGGTGCGTCGGCTTCACATATACACTTATTGTGAAGGACAGATGCACAGACAGACATTTCTGGGCAGCAAATTTAGCACTGAAACAGCCCTTCACGATCGGTTTAATAACTCCCGACCCGTTTCATCAATTGAAAAACTTGAAGATGTTTATGATAGCAGATACATGTAGGTCCATTTCCTGAAAATAGAAGATATGGTGATGAAGCGATCTTTGAGTTAAAGAGTGAAACGTGCCAAAATGTTACACTTATGGTGCCTCATCACTACGTATATGTTGTAACTTAAGAACCGTAGTACATACAGACATGTACTTGGGATCAAAATGTCCGTAATGCCCGACTTTATATTAAGCTTCAATACATTTAAAATAAAATAAATTTAAAATCTTTGCATTTCGAGTTATGAAGGAAAAAAAACATTTTTGGACGGACATCTTGGATTTTGGGGGCTGCCATCTTGGAATTCTGCGTGGCCCGAGGCTGATTATTGTTTAGGATCATATGAAGATCATCTGTGCCAAATGTCATGCTTCTATCACCAACTAAACTATCGCATCAAGTTTCCGCTTAGCTATAGCGTTAGGTTAGGTTTAGGATATGTTTACTGAGGTTAAGTTTAGGGTTAAGGTTAGGTTAGGGTTAGAGTTAGACGGTGCTTTATGCGGTAACTAACCCTAAACATAACCTCAGTAAAATTATGCTTCGCCCCGCCCTACTAGTAGTAGCCGGCAGATAAAACAGGCGCTCCTTCCCACCCCCGCTGCTTTATTTCGGGTGGCAACTGAAAAATCGCTCCTCTCCTGTCTAGGGCCTCCCTCTCTTCCTCCTTCTAGGGCAGGGGTGGCTAACCCATGGCTCGCAACCCACATGCGGCTCTTTGGCTGGTTTCATGTGGCTCTTAAGGGCCGCAGACCGATTCAAAGTTGACTGCATAGTGTAAAAAAAAAGAGGTGTAAAAAAAGAAAAGATTGGTGGAACACTGCCTGCCTGCCTGTCTGTCTGTCTGCCTGTTTGTCTGCCTGCCTGTCTGTCTGCCTGCTATTATAACCACCATTACCATTACATTGAGTTTTAACCTGGGTTACATATGGCTTATTTGTGCTTGTCACACTGCCATACTGTTAACAACAATGAAGGAAATTATTCAGTCTGGATAGTTCAGTCAGTAGAGTGGCAGACTTCGAAACAAAATGTTGTGGTTTCAAGTCCGGCGACTGACAATCCAAAGTGGGTGTGTGGGTCTGTCAGTCTTCTAATGTTTCTATGGCTTGTGCATATTGTTCTGACTCCTTATTGCTGCTTGCTTGGTCCCGTCTTATTACTGCTTGCAGCTATATTATTGTTCTTGTTCTTATTGTTCTTAAATTTGTGTTTTTCTAATTGTTCCAAGGGCGATTTTTGTTTTGCATTATTATTATTAAAAGAGTGATTTTGTTGATTTTGTTTTTGTTTAAAGGTAGGGGAAGTGATTTCACTTTTGTCAGATATCACCCACAATTTTTTTTTCTGTTAAAATGCTCTATTATAAGGTGTGGAAACCATATATGGAGTTTCCCCCTCCCCCACGTTAGCAGAGGAGCTAATAAAAGTTCCCCAGGTGGTGGCGAATTCTCCTCCAATCAGGATCGAGCAGCAGGTTCACATAGTGTAGCTACTGTTGGACGCCCTAGTGCAATAGGCTGGTACTACACCATGAATTTCAAATCACTTACCCTACCTTTAAGAGACACACAGGAACATCACCCCTTCCGTTCCCTTCCACACACACACACACACACACACACACACACACACACACACACGCACGCACGCACGCACGCACGCACGCACGCACGCACGCCACGCACGCACGCACGCACGCACGCACGCACACACACACACACACACACACACACACACACACACACACACACACACACACACACACACACACACTTATGTGTGTGACTTTACAAAAGACAAACACTGCCAGTGCAGTCGTACCACAAACATACAGTTTCAAGTTGTATGTTTAGGGAATTAGGTCATTACTGTTCAATCACAGCAGACAACAATCATGGGAAGCTCTTCCAAATTTGATTAACTATAATAGCAGACAGACAGGCAAGCAGGTAGACAGTCAGGCAGACAAACAGGCAGACAGAGAACAGACAGGCAGGCAGGCAGGCAGGCAGGCAGGCAGGCAGGCAGGCAGGCAGACAGACAGACAGACAGACAGACAGACAGACAGACAGAAGTGAACTGCCTTATTAAAATGAACCACCGAGAAAAGTATCTGCTCTGCTGTCCCAACATGCACGACATACGTGGACGGGTGGACAAACACACATGCGCGCGCGCTCGCCGCGCTGTAGACGGCAGAACAGCGGCGCCCCAATCCACCAATGTTTTTTTTTTCTTCTTCTTCTTTTTTTATGGAAGTGCCCGGCATGAAACTATAGCCAAAGAGAGAGCCGCGGGTTGGCGACATGACGAGAGAGAGAGAGAGAGAGAGAGAGAGAGAGAGAGAGAGAGAGAGAGAGAGAGAGAGAGAGAGAGAGAGAGAGAGAGAGAGAGAGAGCTCGACACTGGGAAGTAAATTGGGGGAGCATGGAGGGTCTGTCCATATATTCCAATCTGCAATCTGTGCTGTGATATTCCGTGGGGGGGGGCGGGGTTGGAGCGCATTTTGGGCCGAGTTGTAAATGGCCGTGCACCCCCCCCCCCCCCCCCCTGTCTGAATAGCGGGACGTCTCCCTTGTCTAAATAGCGGGACGTCTCCCGTGTCTGAATAGCGGTACTTTATATTTTTTAGAAACGTCCCGCTATTCAGACAATTACAAATCAATGTCGGAATAGCGGGATGTCTAAATAGAAGGCGGTCCCCGCCTGATGACCAGCCCGTCCCACTCATGGAACAGGGCCGCCACCACACCGTTGCAGCAGTCACCGTTCACGTACATGACCTTGGGAGGTGCCTGGCGTGCCTGGCGGTAGCGGCGCATGAGACCATCTGCCATGGGCTGGAGACCCTCGCCTTCTGCCTCGGTCAGCACGGAAATAAGCACCTGCCCTTGCTCATTTCCTACACTGGTCACACAGACAGATGTGTCTGCAGCGGCACCAGTCATCTCACCAGTCATCTTCTTTGTCAACTAAAAAGCAAAAGAAAAGATCAAAACATTAACATTAATCTTAAGGCGGTGCATGAGTGTGTTAAAGGCCCAGATAACAAAAAAGAAATTTTACTACAACTTTGTACTACCATGATTTGTTAAAAAAAAAAAAGTTTAAAAATATATAAAAAACTAAAAAAGTTTATAATAACTATTGTAATTCAAATATATTTCAAAACGTATTTTGGACTGATATCCTTCACAATAATGAAAGTACATGTTCTAGACATTCTAATGATCACATATATTTATTGTAGGCATTTTACTTTTATTAGGGTTAAAGCTTAAAGATCAAAGGATAAATGTCATTAAAAATGAGACAGAGTCCAGAGATATTTTAATTGTGTTAATTCCAGCATCTGTGGGGGGTGTTTATATGCAAACATCATGACCAGTGGCAATGAAAGACTAAACAATGAACATCAATCATGATGTTTATGTGAAAAAAAAAGTCATTAGTAATTAAGTAAGGGGTTAATGTTGACAAAAGACAGAATTTGGCCCTCCAGGGTTAACACACGTTTTAAACACTTAAAATGGCATCTAAACTTGCAGGCACCAGGAAGTCTTTGTAGCAAATATCCATTCTACAAGTGCTCAGGGCAACACTGTGCTTGTGGATTGGCTATTTTTGCTATGGTGCTAGTTTGTGGTTTAATATTAAACCTATTATAATCATAGCTTGCCTTCTTGGTGGAGTCCATCTTCAGTATGTCGCCGAAGATGGATGTCACCCTTGCCTTTGAGTCCTCCTGGCTGCTGCTGGCATCCTTGACGTAGACCGCCAGGAGCCAGGGCACGGTGGGTGCTGCTCCACCAGATGTGCATGCAGTCGAGACGGACTGTTGCCCAAAGTCCTGTTGCCACCACATCCTCGTTTCATCGGTCAGCACATACTTTGTCCCCGTCCGTTTGAACAAGGCTGGCCCCAGCCATTCCTGCTGCTCCACCGGGAGTGTCTTCTTCCAGGCCTTAGGCAAATACGCTGCCACCTAGAACAGAAGTCAATTCCATGGTTGCCAAAAAAAAAAGAAATTACTCTGTATCAGTTTGTATAAGCAAGAGGAAATCAACATTTCACACACTTCATCACATGATCATCCATGGCAGGCAGGTCTGGGACGAGACACCTGACTAACATCAGTCTATTCCACCGACAAATGCACTGTTATCTATCAGCTCTAATTCTGCAACCACAACAAGATTCCATGGAAAATGCATCTCTACTGTAAATCTGATACATTAGATTATTGCCTTGTAGAATTGCTTTTTAAAACGTGTGCTAAACTTTGAATTAACTTGCCCTATTTCAAAGCACATGTTTTTATGTTATATGTTTGTGTCAGGGTTTGAACTCTTGGGAGTATGATATGGGTTCTATGTTATTTTACTTTGTAGTGTTGCCTTTAGTATTTCCTGTTTGTCCCTAGTATTGTTTGCCTGTCTTGTCTTACCTCCCTGTGATTACTAGTTTCTCCACCTGTAGTCCACGTCATTGTGTACTTTACAGAATATTTCGTGAAGATTCTTGTAAACCATATTTTTTCTGTTCTATGGACCCTAAAGGACACAAAAAAAGTGGTTTACATTTTTTCCCTCCACCCTAACATTATTTTATCACCATGGCAACATGGCGTTGTGTATCAATCTGTCTGTATTTCTGTCAACATCATTTCTCCAAATCTGCCTGCCCGATTTACACCAAATTTGGTCCAGAGGTGCATAATGTGCTCAAGAACACTCAACATAAAAAATTCACCATGATCGGCCCATAGGTGGCGCTACAGTACCAAATTCAAAACCAAAAATCGTGATTATTCACAAACAATTTGTCTAATTTCAATGAAAATTGCTGGGTTCTTGCACAATGGTCTGAGACACAAGCCCTGCAAATTTGACCACTATCCACCAATAGGTGGCGCTACAATAACATATTTAAAATGACCAATTCACTACAAAAACCTTAAATAATCGCGCGCAGACAGTGTTTTGTTTCAAATGGAAAAAATAACTTGACTTTCTCTTTTGACAAAAAGAAATTGCATCCACGATAATTGGACATTAATAATACTACCCCCCACCGTCTATTATTATTAATAATAATCTGAGTGGGTGTAGGAGAAACTTATATAGCGCTTTTTTGAGTACCCAAAGACACATTGCATGGGGGGTGACTACAGAGGTAAAATAAAAAGAAGCAACTTAATTGAGGGGAGTCAGGTTGATCAGTGCTTTATATGGGGCCAGGAGTGTTTTGAAGTGGATTCTTTGTTTGACTGGTAGCCCGTGAAGGTCACAGAGAACAGGTGTGATATGATCTCTGGACCGGGTGCTGGTGAGCAGACGCGCAGCTGAGTTCTGGACATATTGAAGTTTATTGAGGACTTTGGAGGTGTGCTGTGGAGGATACTCTTGCAATAATCAAGGCGTGATGAGATGAAGGCGTGGATGAAAGTTTCAGCTGCAGAAAATGACAAGAAGGGTCGGAGGCGAGCAATGTTCTTGAGGTGGAAGAAGGCAGTCTTGGTGACATGGTTGACATAGGGAAGGAATGAGAGGGTGGGTCAAAAAGATGCTAAGGTTGCAGATGTGGGTGGAAAGTGAAACAATGGAACCATCAATGCTGAGTGAAAAATCCTGCATAGAACTGGTGAGGGAGTTGGGACCAGTGATTTCTGATTTATTGCAGTTATTGGTTGGTTGGAGTGATGGCTTTGGTGGAGAAATACAACTGTGTGTCATCGGCAATTGAGTGGAACTGAGGTCCATGGTGATGGAGGATCTGACAGTGTGGGAGGATGTTTAAGATGAAGAGCAGGGGACCAAAAACAGAGCCGTGGGGACACCATGGGTAACAGGGGTAGTGGAGGAGTTGCAGTTCTTGACAGAGATGAATTGTTGTCGATCAGAGAGGTAGGATTTGAACCAGGAAAGAGCAGTTCCTGTTGAATCAATGGAAGATTGGAGACAGGTGATGAGAATGGAGTGACTGATGGTGTCAAAAGCGGCACTGAGGTTGAGGAGGACGAGGATGGAGAGGTGAACGCAAGAAGAGGATATTGTTGGTGACTTTTGTGAGAATGGTTTCTGTGCTAGGGAATGGAAAACAGATTGAAGTGTTTCGTAGAGGTTATTGGAGTCTATGTGAAACTTGAGCTGAGAGGCAACAGTGTGTTCCAGGATTTTGGAGAGGAAAGGAAGGTTGGAGATGGGTCAGTAGTTGCCCCAATATTTTTCCAATATTGGGGTAAAAGTGGCAAGATGAGAGCAGGGGGAGCTGGCCAGTGGAGAGGGAGGTTTATGATATTGGTGATAAGTGGAGAGAGAACAGGAAGACTGGCAATGAGAGAACAGGAAGACTGGCAATGACCAAGGTGATGGGTATCGGGTCAAGGATACAGGTGGAGGTTTTCATGCCAGAGGTTATGGAGGAGAGGTTGGATGCAGTTATTGCATTAAAGGATTGAGTAGTTGCTGCCGGACTGAATAACAGATGAGTAGTGGGACAACTAAAAAAGTTTTACTCTGATTACATTTTGGGTTTGGCTATTATAGCTTGTTCAAAATTTGGCTCTCCACATTTTGAGCTATCGAGATGCATGCACTGTTGAGAGCATTTTTGTATTGTTCCAGATGCGGTTTGTAAGCCTTGGAATGAACCTGTTTTCTTGACAAGCCGTTCCAGTTGACGACCCTGTTTTTTTAGTTGATGTAGATGAGTGTACCAGGGGCTGAGTGGGTGTAGGAGACGTGCTTGGTCATTGTGGGGGCAAGTTGATTGAGACAGGTTGAGAGTGTGTCATTGTAAACATTGACCAATTTAGTGTTCGGGGTGGGTGGACTAGGGTCAGATATGGTGTAGGACAATAATGATGACATGGAGGAGGGGTTAATAGATTTGAGGTTCCGGAAAGTTATGGAGCGTTTTTCATTGTTGAGGGGAGTGGGGGTGTCAATGTCCATGATGATGGCTAGGTGGTCCAAGATGGTGGAGCCAAGGTCCATGCTGGTGACATTATGAGTGGTTATTCCTGTAGTACAGATGAGATCCGCCGGAGAATCGGAGGAGCAGGGGCGGTATTGCAGTCACTATACCACACTGTGGTGACAAAAAGAGAGCTGAGCCAGAAGGCAAAGCTCTCTGTCTACCGAGCTATCTTCATCCCTACCCTCACTTATGGTCATGAAGTGTGGGTCATGACCGAAAGAACAAGGTCAAAGGTTGAAAAGAGTTTTCTCCAGCGGGTGGCTGGCATTTCCCTTAGAGATAGAGTGAGAAGTTCAGTCACTCGGGAGAGCCTCTTTTCCTGGAAAGGAGCCAGCTGAGGTGGTTTGGGCATCTGGTTAGGATCAGGATGCCTCTTGAGCAACTCCCTAGGAAGTAGTGATAGACCGATTATCGGCCGTGCCCGATTATCGAATTCGATATTCATGATTTTATTAATAATCGGTATCGGTGCTCAAAATAAATAATCGAAAAAAGAGCAGCCGATTATTTGTATTTATTATAAATGTTCAAAAATTGCACATCGACCACTTTCATTGAAGATCCGGTAGATTGTGGTGGTAAGGAGATGTATAGCTGTGTGTCTCTGACTCCATCACCTCATGTATTTATAGATTTATCCAAATTATCTAAAATGTATTTTCTCTTTTTCTTTTATGTCTGAAGCTCTGTGCCTGTACTTGAATTAAAAAAGATGCATTTGATGGAGGGGAAACTGAAACACTTTTGCTATTTCCGCACTTTTATTCTATTAATGTAAATAATAATCGTATCGGCTGATATCGGCTATCGGCCTTTTTGATGTTCCACTAATCGGTGATCGGAAACATCGGCCAAAAGTCTGATCGGTCGATCTCTACTAGGAAGGTCCTCGAGGCACGTCCCACTGGGAGGAGACCCCGGGGCAGACCAAGGACCAGATGGAGGGATTACATTGACTCTCTGGCCTTGGATCGCCTCAGGATCCCCCAGGAGGAGGTCGCCCGGTTGCTCGGGAGAGGGAAGTCTGGAGCTCTCTGGTGGAGTTGTTGCCCCCGTGGCCCGAACTAGGATAAGTAGATGAAGATGGATGGGCAGGTTTGGGCAGTCTATGACTGCTGCGACCAATGGTTTAGGGCCAGACAGTTTGAAGGTGAAATGTTCAAATGAGAAGGGAACAGGAAAATTAACTGGACTGATTTTGATTTGATGTGTTGTTTGTGTATTATGACTATGCCACCACCACGTCCCTCGATGCGGGGTATGGGGTGTGGTCTTATTTAGTGTAAAATATTCCAAGGCTATTGCCTCTTTCTCCCCCAGAGCTTTAAAATTTACTTAAATGTGACAAGAATCACATTGCAATTACATGAAAATCACTGTATTAATATGTGAAGACCATGCATCTGCTTCCTAAATGGGTTACTGTAGCGCCACCCATTGGTGGATTGTGGTCAAATTTGCAGGGCTTGTGTCTCAGCCCATTGTGCAAAAACCCAGCAATTTTCATTTGAATTAGACAATTAGTTTGTGAATAATCGCGATTTATAATTTTTAATTTGGTACTGTAGCGCCACCTATGGGCCGATCATGGTGACATTTTTATGGGGTCTTCTAGAGCATATTATACACCCCTGGACCAAATTTGGTATAAATTGGGCTGGCAGATTTGGAGAAATGATGTTGACAGTAATACAGACAGATTGATACACAACGCCATGTTGCCATGGTGATAAAATAATGTTAGGGTGGGGGGAAAAAATGTAAACCGCTTTTTTTGTGTCCTTTAGGGTCCATAGAACAGAAAAAATATGGTTTACAAGAATCTTCATGAAATATTCTGTAAGCTGGATTTTGCTACACAACTACATAGACTACTGTGTCCTCGTTGTATCCCAGTCATTCCCAGTGTTGATTGTTAGTTATGTTCACCTGTGTTTGGTTACCCCTTTGTCTTTTTAAACCCTTGTTTCCTTTTGTTCTGTGCTTGAGTATAGTCCTTGTCATGGTGTTCTGTTCCTGTGTTCCTGTTGTGTTCAATAAATACTTATATTGGGCGTTCTTGTTCCTGCCTGTCTGTTCTGCAATTGGGTTCCACACGCATCTTGAGTTCCACCCTGTCAGTTTGCCACTTGTGGTCATCCTTGACTTAAGTAAAAACAATATATATATTTTGAGTGTGCGAGAGAATCTACATTAATGGGTTAGTGTTGATGTCCTTCTGACACAAACGATAAATTCCAATTGACAAAGAATGCAGACTACATCCTATGCTGGTGTGAAAATCCAGTATAGTCAACCCTGAATCCTCCAGTGACTTGCCTATGAAGAGTAATAGGTTCAGCAACATTGCAAGAATAGAGAATAAATTAAATAAATGAATGTATTCAAATGGAATTATATTACTTTTATAGTAAGATCAAGCACAACTTTATATCGATTAACACTCAGGACAATTCCGAATAGAATATTGAAAGGGAGTCAGCACCAGAGTAAAGTGCTCCAGTGGTGACACCTTGTGGCCTTATTTGCTTACTACACAGAGAGCACAATACATCAATGCATTATTATACAGTAAGTGTCCCATTTTCTCTTTTGCAATTAACCCAAGTAGTTATTGCAAAGTGAGATATTGTCAAAAGATATGTAACACTCCTACTCCTTTGTACCAATGTCCATTTCACTCCTAAATAATTCTCAAGGGGATGGGGAGAGAAGGGGAGGGAGGAGAAGAGGGAGGAGAAGACTGTGATTGTCGTTATGATGCTGCTAGAAGTTGCACTAGTTTTGGTACTTTGTATTTATTCTATTTATATTTATATTCTTTCTATGACTACTTTGGGAGGTGGTATGTAAGCCTGATGAGGTGTACCAGTCACTACTATTGTACTGTATGTACTGTACTGTATTGTCCTGTACTGTCTTACTTGTTGCTGCAAGTCTGTATGTCCAAGACAAATTTCTCGAACGAGACTAAATAAAGTAACCTTGAACCTTGAACAGTGTGTGATTTATTATTATTATTATTATTATTATTATTATTATTATTATTATTAACATAGGTAGTTGACCATTTTAAATACTCTCAAATTGATAGTAACCTTAATTTCAATGAAAACAACTAATACAGTTTTAAAACCTGTAACCAGCGCCTGCACCTATTACATAAGATTAACTCGTTTTGTGTGAGCAAAAAATATTATGTAAACAATCTATAAGAATCTGATAGAGGGAATCTTGACTTTTAACGTGGCAATGTGGTATGGCAACCTTAATGTAAAAGGTGAAACAAGGTTACAGCGGATAGTTAACCTTGCCTCAAAAATAATTGGCAAGAGACAAACAGTTAAGAGTTTGAATTACTCCCCTCTTGTAGACGGTATAAATGTGTAGCATCATAAAGAAATGGCATGGTTACACCAGTGGTGATTGAGGCTCATCCATTAGAAATAAGCTTGAGGGAAATATACAATGATGGTATTAAGTATAAAAACTATTTTATTGTAGAAGATGGCACTCTCAGCCAAAACGCACAGGCATTGAGAGGACATCCCACACCTACCGTGGTGGACATACTAAACAAAGATGCTGGTGCAGAGAGCACAAATGTGCTGGCCAGATGCATGGAGAAACTGGATGACAGGAAGACTCGTTTGAGGATGATGAGAAAGATAGAGATTTCGCAACACAACCAGTGACCAACATGAGAACATAGCTACAGCTTGGTAGACTACAGATGACCAACATAGCCTACTAGTGCAATACTAGTATTTCTAGAGGAGCCGGAGACATTTTATACTAATTAGTGGATCTGGAATCAGTCAACATTAGAAATCAGAATCTTTAACAGAGAGCTAATGTTACGGACAGTTTATTTTAGATTGTGTAAATATTCACATATATTCTATGCAGAAATAGCACACATCTGGTCTATAGGTCTGGGTCAAGATGAGTATCCACTGTGAATTAGGATGCATGTTTCCTAGTCACAGAGGTTTACATTTGTTGTGCGCTCCATTCCTATCATAATTCCTATCAAGTGTGTGTGTGTTTGTATGTGTGTATGTGTGTAGGCTATGTGTGTGTGTGTGTGTGTGTGTGTGTGTGTGTGTGTGTGTGTGTGTGTGTGTGTGTGTGTGTGTGTGTGTGTCCATAGGTTTATAACAATTAAGTTGCACGCGTGCACGCATCCTGGATACAAGTTTTAACTCCTATGTGTCACTGGAAGACAACTCGTCAACTGTTCATTTGTGACATCCTCCAATAGACATTTACTTCAAACCTAGACAAACCTCTCCACCAATAGCTTTCCTATATGATAAAACTTTGTTTTAAAAATAAATGTCACACACACATTTTTCCACTGCATAGGCCAGGGCATGCCTTGTTGATGAATTTGTAAGAGATTTTGAAGGTCTGGTTCCAAAAATGAACCAGTATTTATTGTGTAAAATCCATTATATTTACATTGGAATGAATGAGCCTGGCTGGAAAGTGTCCTTGGGTGGTCAATAGGGTGGGGCTTACCTAGAGGTCTATTTTCAACTAGCACATACTGTACAGTGTTTATTTACCATGCTTGATGTATGTTTATATGGGTAATTCTCATACATACTGTAGTAGCAACAAAAAATGACACCATTTATAATAAAGATTCCTCCACTGATTAACATAACACATTGATATTGTTTGTTGTGCTGCTTGAATGTAGTTCAAAGCAGATGACAGTTAAGACAGCAATCGTAAAACATGATTCGTTTGACTTTTGTAACAGCAAAAGTGATTATAATACACTGCTACAGAGTGTATATACCAGGCCTAACCAGAGCCTAAATATAGACTAGAGTTGTGATTTTTTGGGGGGGCACAGAATAATTGTCATTCATCACGTGGTTCATGGAGACCCTGAATAAGGACTACTGGAGTTGAAAATACACTGTTTTCAACAAGGGCAGTGCAAACTAGAGTCTCCACCAGCTCAGGTCACATCACCCTGTGAGGGCAACCGTCACCCTCACAGGGTGACTGTTACGTCACAGTGTGAGGGTGACGTAACAGTCACCGGTCACTGGTGACTGGTGACTCACCAGTATGGTGGCGACTATGTTACCCCTGCAGGCAACGGACGGACAGATGTACGGACGGACAGACGTAGGGACAGACAGGGGGTGAAACATAGTCACCAGCTTACGGTGGAGATAATAAGAGCAATTTTATGCATGTATGTTAAATGACAACTGTTTAAAGTATACAGTAACAACTAAAGTCTCTGTAATGTTTATGTACTATTATTAAAGAATGACCTAAAATAGTAGAATGAAACCAAATTAACTTGTATGGTTCTATTTGGTTTCATTTTGTGCCCTCAAGAGTTAAAGATAACATTCTAGTTAGTTAGCTGGAGACCACCTGAAATCCTCTCAAGGACCACTGGTTGTCCCCGCCGGACCACTGGTTGAAAACCACAGGGCTATAGTATTTAGGCTGTTATCGTCAGAAGCTTATAGTTCTTAATAGCTTTAATTCTTGGGAGTGTCCCTAATCAGCTCCACCAGCGGCACTAGTGGCCATGAAGTGAACAGTGTCTTCAGAACTCTGACTATACTCAACGGCTCTGGGCCTAACTTGCTGCTTAAAACTATTGCGACTTTTTTGCCTTGACACTAGATTCTAGTTTCTTACAGTAGATTCTAGTTTCTGACAGTACTTCTACTGTACAAGCTCACAGTGCAGCACCAAGTGGCACACTGAGAGCTTGTATCTGATGTTGATCTGATGTTTTCAACAGCTGAAGTATAACTTAGTGCTTAAAACATTATGTGGGTTAATCAATATAAAACATTCCCTTGGGGGGAAAGGTCTTAAGAGCCGTGGAGTCCGTGGACAGAGGAGTGGTCAGGCTGTGCGGGGGGTGAGTGGTCCTGCCCTCCGGGGAGAGGACAGGCGGAGTGCTGGTGTCCGGTGAGGGGCAGAAGTTGACGGAGGAGACCCCAGGCAGCAGCTGTCTCTGGTAGCGGTCCAGGTACAGGAGGGCCTCCTCCAGGACAGAGAAACGTCCCTCGTTCACCCAGGCAGGCAGCAGGCTGGAGCGACCGAAGTGAGCTGGCACAGAGCGGTGCTGATGCAGCTCCAGTTGAGAGGAAAACCTACAGGACAAAACACATTACAAACATGGATATACTGTGTTTTAGACAGGGGTGTAGTGGAGGGGGGACGCGGGGGACGGCGTCCCCCCACTTCTCACATCTAAAATATTTTTGGGTCTGAAAAAAATCACTAGCATGGTGAAATACATCTTGATGACATCATCAAGATGTGTTTCACCATGTTAATGAGTTTCCTTTTTTCTGAGAGTGTACAAAACACATTTGTACACTCTCAGAAAAAAAAATCAAATGGGGGGAATTCCCCTTTCAGAGGCGTCCCCCCACTTCTAAAAGTACCACTACAACACTGGTTTTAGGTAATGAAAACTAGCAGATCTACAAGGTCTACCTGCTATTTTTGAAATGTCGTGGACATTTTACAGGGACCTAAATGGACAAAATTTTAGTTCTAGTTACATTCAAGAAGTTCCCTGGAATCTTTATTTCCAGGGACACTTTTTTTTGTTCCAGATAGTAGTCCCAGGGACTTCCAAGAAGGTCCCTGGAACTACATATTTTTAGAAGGCTTTCAGAAGCCTTCTTGAATGAAATGGAGATTCTTCTCAGATTTGGCCTGAATCCAAAATGGGCGAAACAGAAAGAAATCACACCCAGTGTGAAGTGAGTGGTGCCAATGACGTATAGTCATGATGTCAGGAGTAATAATGAGGTAACAGACACACATAGATACAAAGTTAGAGAGGAAGACACTTGTGGATTGCTGTGTGCTTGTGTCTTCTCTGACATCAACATTTTTGTCTCCACTGTAAGGTGGTGACTATGTCTCACCCCCTGCCCGTCTGTCCGTCCGCACGTCTGTCCCTACGTAGTTACGTCACATAGTCACTACCAGTAACAGTCACCCTTTGGGGGTGACTGTTGCCCTCACAGGGTGATGTGACCTGGGCTGGTGGAGACCTGTGCCTGAGAGAACTAGTTTTTATTGTATTTTATTTTTACTTATGGGTTGATGTGTGCGTGTGTGTGTGTGTGTGTGTGTGTGTGTGTGTGTGTGTGTGTGTGTGTGTGTGTGTGTGTGTGTGTGTGTGTGTGTGTGTGTGTGTGTGTGCGTGCGTGCGTGTGTGTGTGTGTGTGAACCCACTTGGCAGACACATGCTGGGAGATGCTTTTGGAGGCCTTGCATAGGACACGCTGCAGCACTTTGGCCACCTGCTCTCGAATCCAGAGCACATCTTCCTGCACATATGGCATCCACTCTAGAAGTCTAAAGGCAAGACACGCCGTTATGTGGTTCAACTGTTACTCTTCTAATGTTAGTCAACCTGTAGATTGTGAGTCCTTCCGGTAACTTAAAAAAAAACCTGGAAATATTAAATCTAGATTTAAAACTATGGTCAGTGCTAGCCCAAGACATTTGACTCTCATAGAGAGGTGTTTGCGATTCTGACATGATCACTCTACGAGATTCCAAGATCGGCTATCGTATTTCCTCGAAATATTTCGCCGTTTCTGCTTCTAGTAGCTCTTAGCATGCACAAATCCAACATGTAAAAGGCTGAACCTAGGCTTCCACTCGTCCGATGACTCTACGCAAAAGAATTGAATGGCGTAGAGTCGTAGTTTTCAAGAAATAAAATGTTTTATTCCACTCGGTCTGTTGATGTTTTATTCCACTCGGTCCGTTCGGAAGGCTGCCATCTTGGAGGGAGGGGAAAGGGGGGGTGGGGGTGCGCCATAACCAACGGCAGCTCAGTGGCCCCCACTCCCCTCCCCCTACCCCCCACTCCCCTCCTCCGCCCCACACACTCCCACTCCCCTCCCCGTCCCTCACCCCGGGAGGAGGGGGGTGGGGGGAGGGGAGTGGGGGCCACTGAGCTGCCAATAATTCGAGGAAATACGATAGCCGATCTTGGACTCTCGTAGAGTGATCATGTCAGAATCGCAAACACCTCTTTACGAGAGTCCAATGTCTTGGGCTAGGTCAGTGCATTGCTGTATCAAACTGACTCTAGAGCCTATATACCTTATTGGTCTGAATATAAGACTGTTTTTTTCCCAATGAGAATATCCTACAAAAATTGGTATGGTGAGGTACCCATATGGTCGCAGCCTTACCTGACAGTCAGGGACATGGCAGACTCCAGAGGCAGAGTGTAGGGCAGCATCAGAGTGGAGGCCATCCTGACAGGCATCAGGTTGCTCAGAGAGCGTCTCAGGCTCCTCCTCTCCTTACAGGCCTCCACCAGAGCTATGGAGGAGGTCACAGTCAATCCATCGGAGCATAAGACTTTAAACTAAACACAGTAATCTGTTATTGTATACAGTATGTGGCAGTGTTATATACCAGGGGTTTTCAACCTTTTTGATCCCAGGGCCCACCATTTATTCAGCATTTGAGCCACGGACCACCATTTGAGGACATTTTAGCCCCACAGAACCCAAAGCTAAAGATTTATTTTCCTTCTGTCCATGACCATTAATCTTCTTGTTGTGTAGACTTGAGCTTATTAAGATGATGATTATTTTAACTCTTGAGAGCGTAAAAATGAAACCAAATGATCCCGCAAGGGTCTATTTGGTTTCATTTTTACGTTCTCAAGAGATACATCTGGTCAACCAACTTAGCTGGGGACCACCTGGAACCCTCTCAAGGCCACTGGTAGTCCCCGGACCACCGGTTTAAAACCACTGTTATATACTGTATATCTGTGTACAGGATCTGTGTTTGCAAACAGATTTGAAGCTAACTCTGCCTTACCTCCACTCTATTGGATCATTATGACACCGCTTATAATGCAAGACAAATGCAGCTTTCATAATAAAATGAGAAAGTAAATCAATTGATTTGAGAAAGTAAATCAAATAGCTGCATTAGTTTCTTATCATGTTGTGTGCAAAATATACCAGAGGGCCAGTTCTAATAGTAATTCAATATCATATTGTAGGCCAAAGATTGCGGGACTGAATTGGCCCACGGTACTTGAGTTTGACATATGTGCTGTAGAGACATTAGGAGTATTTGTGCAACCTTTGTGTAGCTGGGGTGGGAGGCGCTCAATGATGTTCTCATCTGACTGCTGAGCCTCCGCCTCTGCCCCCAGCAGCTCCTCTTCCTCGCCTTCATCACAGACATCATCATCCTCGTCCTCTTCTTGTTGTTCAGCAGGAGCCAGCAGGCGTCTGCTTCTGAGAGGCCCGTTGTAGTTGAGCAACCCTGCATAAAAAATAAACAATATAAATGCTCTTAAAGGGGTCCCGGGCTATGATACAACAAATACAACTGACAGTGGTCGTGTATTATTTATTATGATTAAGTATATGAGTTTTGAGTTATGAGTATTATTCTGTATTATAAATATATATATATACTTATTGTATAATATTATATACATATTTGTATGGTGCTAAGGTTAATTATTAAGATGATATAGAATGTATATACACTCAACAAAAATATAAACGCAACACTTTTGTTTTTGTCATTTTTCAGGGGATGGACTTAAAGCCCTAAAATTCATTCCAAATATACAATATAACCATTTCTCTCAAACACTGTTCACAAATCTGCCTAAATGTGTGATATTGAGCACTTCTGCTTTGTTAAGGTAATCCATCCCACCTCACAGGTGTGCCACATTAAGATGCAGATGTGACATCAGAGAGTTGGCTGATTGCCAGCTACCATCAGCTGTCTGGTTGGGCGGGGCTGTCCGTGGCCATGTCCGTGGTTCATGACCGTGAACATTTAAACCTATTGTTCCTATTGTGTTGCCTTAAGCATTCTGACAACTTTTGTGCTAAGTTAAGTTCCCTTCGGGAAGGAACCCTTATTTTGAGTTCCATTTTGTGTTTGATTTATTGTCTTTATTTTCTTAGTTCAGTTCAAAGAGCCATTTATTGTAAATATTTCCTAAACTAAACTTCATTATTGTAATAAATATTCGCATTATACTATTCGATCCTGGTTATCATTTCCTCCTTTTATATGTTGCATCCCCTGATTACCCCTAGACATATGGGTTTGTAACACAGGGTGCGAGGTCAAGCTGCCTGTGAGTGGGGTGACAGCACATCCCCAGAAGGCGCCTCCAGGCTTGAAGCAACAGTCAAGTTTGGTACTGCAGGCGGGTGGAATTCATGCACGAGCACCCCAAGAGCACGCACCCTGGTTTGCTTTGTGCACGCGGACAGGGCAGTTTGTATTTAAGTTGGTTTTCTGGATGAACCACCGGTCCTCATGTCATATACTACCTCTGAAAACATAATAGATGTATTATATGACAGATAATAAGCTCACAACAAATCCACAAGCTAGTTTTTTGATGCTGTTTAGTTTTTTTCCTTTGCTCGTTCTCGACGGCGCTCGTTCATGAATCCTTTCCCTTCCCATGATCCCTTGCTTCGGGCACGTTCATGGAGGAAATACTTCCGCCTATTTCCGCAAATGCGTAAACTTCCGGCGGTCTTCTGGGTGCTTCGAAGCGCCACTGAGCAACTTGTATTGTATTGTATTGCGGGGCTATCGCTCTGGTTACGACTCTATATTTTATTACTCTGCCAGCTCACAGGCGCACCTGTAGCACATTGAGTTAATTAAATGAAGGACAGCTGCAGAGTATATAAGGAAGCTAACCACCTCTTTTTTGTTGCAGTGGGAGGCTGGATGCAGGAGCCACACAAAGCTCCACATTTCTCCAATTCTCCCTCACCTATACATTGTGTTTAAAGGTCACACGGTGACTGTTTAGTTGTTATAGGATTAACATACTTACATTAATGTCACTTTGTGACTTCATATAAGTTAGTTTTGAAAACTGTTGAGGACTGTATTGTTTAGACTAGTCGTCATTCATTGTTTTGGAGGAATAAACACCATGCAAGTGAAGAGCTGCCTGTGTTTTGTCTTACCACACCCTGGATGGTGACGAGCTTGGTCACAATGACATACTTGCCCTCTATAACTGAATACTTTAAATATATAACATTAATCATTTCATTTCTTTCATAAATACAAAATCTGTCAAAAAATAGGGACTGCTCCTGTCGCAAGTTGATGATGTCATGATATATCCTTGTGATGCAAACCTATGGAATACACATGCTAATAAAAATATTAAAACTACTTTCACTGGGTGAAAGTTAACGGGCAATTACAGGCACTGGAGTCTCGGAGCTCGAGTCTTGAGTCGAGACAGAGTCTTTGGGGTGTGAGTCCCAACCCAAAATGAAAATACACAGAATGAATCAGGAATTGTATAAGGTCACACACAGCAGCAGCAGAGTGGAGCGCATAGATCACAGCTTTAGCGCTCAAAACCCAGCATCAGCACACAGATAGATTGCAAAACCTGATGTTTTGAAAATGTTCCTTCACTGACAATTGCATTTATAAAAGAAATAAAATATTTAAGCGTTTTTATTTATTTTATTTTCTTAAGGAGTATTTGTCCTTTTAGGGATGGAAAGGAAACGTTTGAATCTTTGACTTCTGAATCTGTTCTTTACTACATTACCACATGGGGGCAACACAACACCATCCAGCAAGGGATGACATAATTACAAGCAAAGTTCCAGTGCAGTCTGATCTATTCACACAGCATTAGTCATTAAAAGTGGTATTTCACCTCTATGTTAGCAGTGTATTAGAAACAAACTTGAGAATGTCGCAAATAAAACAAATCATACACATATAATTGTGAAAATGTATCTCCAGGGTTCATATCATGGACATTATTTATCACTATATTACGTAATAGTTATTTGTGTATATTTTTTTCAAACATGATTACAGTATGGTGGAATAGAGTAAAAGATACATCTTCATTTTTTTCACCATGCAGTGCAGAAGCCTATATGAATGATATGGTCTCCAGTAGCGATTAAAAAAAAATGATTGCAGGCTTGCTGCAGAATAATATCAAAACTAGAGCGATGCAATTTTGGGTGTATTTGGCTGTATATTGTGTGTGGTTGCCCTATGGCAATAATATTGGATAGCCAATAGAAGGGGGGCAAGGCAACCAGACTTTTATTATCTATGTACTTTTTCAATTTAGGTGATGATGTAATGGTGGCATAATTAAAAGTGTTGTCATCATATGTATTATCTCCTGGAGGTGAAAAAGGTTACTCTAGATCAGGAAAAAGAAAAATAATAAAGTGGCACAATAACAGTTAGTCTGTCACACTAATAAAATTTCTGGTCCTTACCATTCATCTTTAAGAAGTAAAGAGCATCTTTATATCCCTGCTTACACATGGTTTTCATAATCTGCAACCGAAAACAAACAAACAAAAGCAAATATGCACTTGTCATTGTGTGTCAGACAGATCCATAGAAGTAACTACAGTTCAACTAAGCTACAAACAAGGCAATCAATCAATCCATTCTGTCTCTGCTCCAATGTGTGATTTCAGTGTTTGTAAGTTGTGTTTGTAATGTAAATGTGTTGTAAATGTGTATGTATCTGAATGTGAGTATTTCTGTGCCTGTGTGTGAGCGTGCGCATGCGTCCTTCTGTATATACATTTTCTGTTTAGAAATATTTCACTTTACAAAAAATATTATGGATCTTACGTTGTATATTAATTTTAAATATCTTATATGAGGATTGTATGAAAGGTGCCACTTTCAAGAGTTTGCATATACAGGCATTTTCTATATGGAAAGTGAATACATTACCAATGGGTCTGGGGGGAACAGTGCCCTGGACACTCTGTAGAGGTTTGTGAGGGTGAACTGGATGCTGGTGTTGGTGAAGCGCAGCTCGTGTATGTTGGTCGAGGTGTCCCGGGGACAGATGTCGCTCTCTCCCGAAAATGGCGACACGGTGATGGTGTTTTTCAACTCATACTGAGGCAGGTTGTCTGAAATCCCTCCGTCCACGTATCGCTGTGTCAAAGACAAAGGAGAGGCATGATTGTGAGGTGGGCCTGTTGTGTTTCATCTCATACTGTATAGCGCTCTGCATTTTTTCCCATGTATCTCTCTGCTGTGCTCCTAGAAAACTATAATTGAATTCACCTCAATTAAATTAATGCTTTAACTTGAATAATATGGGGTGTTTGAAAGAAGCTTGAAATTACTGTGATGTCTGCCAACTGATCAAATAGCAGTGACATCAGGTTGTTTGAAGATAACAGAATAACCCTCAAGGCCGAGCCAACAAAGTCACATGTGGCACTAATATCCACTGTGCTCTGTATACTTCGTAGTGACAGGCCCCCACGTAACACATGCACGCGTGCGCACGTGCATGCACACAGGCACACACACACACACACACACACACACACACACACACACACACACACACACACACACACACACACACACACACACACACACACACACACACACACACACACACACACACACACACACACACACACACACACACACACACACACACACACACACACACACACACACACACACACACACACACACACACACACACACACACACACACAAACACACAAAAAACAATTCTATTGCAAAGACCTGGTCACTAGTGGGTATGAAGCGTCCGGTTGCAAGAGCTTGTATTGCTCAATGATACGTTTCTAGAAAAGCCTAGTGCCAAGAAACAGTGAAATATCTAGGAATGATCTTATCTATGCTACAAGGAATTTGCAAAGCACTGCCAAACACATGTCATTCAGATTCAGAACAAGCACATTTTGTCAAAAGGGGTGTTTGTGGATAAATAAAGGAAACAGCAACAGCAACAGATGCCAATTCAAGTAAATATAAGATCAAAGGTCAATACGTTTTGTCCAATCAAATTCAAGTTGGAAAGGGTGTGTTTGCCAGAGAGCTTTGTTTCTTCTTCTTTTTAATTATCCCACAATTTTGTACCGCATTTTTTCACCCAGTGCCAATTCCTCGGCTCTACACACCCTCTGCCAACCTGGGGAGGCAGCGGGCTACCCTCATGCTTCCTTCAATGCATGAGGAGTCCAAGCTGCCTTCTTTTCACCTGACAGGGGGGAGTTTCCCTGGTTGGACATAGCGTGTGGAAGGAACACATTATTCCAACCAGTTCCTGTCCCCTCCATCAGGCGCCCCGGCTGGCCAGGGGGAGGCAATCCAGAGCCCAGGATTACTGCATGTTTTTGTGGGGGGGTCTACCCTACCATGCCCTGTGGAGCTTTGTTTCTTAACCCATTTCCAATAAATTAGATCATGGCCGATAAAGAGGATACATGTGTAACAACACAATACTTGATCCACTTACCACACCTTGTAGCATAGGTGGAATTACGCCACAGTACACAGGGATGAAGGCACTGCATACACATGCCTTTTAGAGACAAAAATATATGGTCAGACATACTGTATATGGTCAAATATATGACAAACTTAACAATCATTGAATAGCCGATCTACAGGCTCACATGTAGCAATACATGGTAAATGGTGGATTTGTATAGAGCCTTTATCCAAGGCACATTACAAGGCATCAACCAGCACATTCAAAGGAACTCAATTTGGTGTTCAGTGTCTTGCCCAAGGACACTTTGACATGTAGGACAGGAGGAGCCAGGATCTGAACAGGCAACCCAAACATCAGCAACCCAGATCATTGGACGGTCTGCTCTACCCACTACGTCCGCCCCAAGTATTGAACATTTGTGAGCTAGATCTGGTACTTTCAAAAAACAGGATGCTAAAATTTGTTTGTGACTGGTCTTTTCTGGTTTAACTGATTTTAACTGAATGATGTGCCAGTTTTATTTAATTATTCTTTTTTTTAAATATTGCACTGATTTTAAAGAGTAAACAATTTGAAATATAGGACTATGGGCTGATCAAAAACTGATTTTAGATCCGGTATTTGGGTATTTGGTGTACTGGATGGACCCAATGGGAAGGTCCTGGCCAAACCAAATACTAAATATAGGAACCAGTTGGTGGAAAACCAAATACTAAATACTTAATTATGATTAATATTGTATATCTATTTGTGTTACCAGTTTTTGTATCACGGCTGTTATACCTTTGTTGTAGTGCTCTATGATAATGACAAAAGATATGATTACATTTTGATCACGCCATGACAACGAAACACTACAAAAGGGTAACTCTGGTTCTTTGACTATTCGGGTTTCAGCTCTAAACTGACCCAAACTGAATACCGAATATGCACTCGGCAGAACAGATTTGTTGGCCAGATATTTTGTATCACAAATATTGAAAAATAATAATAATAATCATTTGATTTAGATGCATAAAACAGGTTTAGACATGTAGCAAGCACAGGGGGGATAATTTACATTTGAATTTACTTAGAATGAATGAATAATTTAGGTTTTACAGAATCGATAGGATCTGTGATGTGACCCTGAAATGTGTAGGCCATCTTTAGTGAGTCCTAGCCTGCATATTGCATAAACAGTTAAACACGCTTGGATTTATTAAGGCTGTGTGCCTTTACCGGAGCAACCAGGCAAAATTATGGTAATTACAATGTATAAGTAATAAAATTAGGTACATATGAAAATAAAATAAAAAGAAGCACTAATCAAAATATTACATAGAGTATGTCTGTATGTCTGTACCTGGCTCTGGAGGAGGAAAGACAGCTCAATCCCTCACCATCGCCTGTTCTTATTATTTTTTGTTAGAAGCCTTGGTTTGTTTCATTGTACCATTTCTAACTGATGTTGAATCATTGGGGAAAGACTAACCGTTCAGGAGAGGAAAATACTGATTTTATTTTATTTTTTATGCAAAATGAGTTAATAGCACAGTCAGGCTTTTCACATACTAGAGCATTTCTGAAAGAGGGGGTGCCGTGATTTTTGTATTTTTTCCAATTTTGTACATGTTTAAGAGGTGACAGTATGTAAATAGACTCCTAGGTGTGTTTTTTTATGTGCAATGATGTCTTCCCTTTGTATTTAAGGTTTCTTCCTGGGGGCTGAACCTTTCTGGTCAAATGAAAAAAACTTCAATATAGTGACATCATGTGCTCCGCCGCTCAACGTACTCCTCCCCCTTTATCATGTAACTAAAGCTGTGGGTGTGGCTTCAGTTCAGGGGGATCTCCACCCATCACCACCCACCAGGCAAACCTGGCATACTTAATGAGCTGGTAGGGTGGAATCATAAAAATGACAGTTTAACAAACACTGTGCACTTTTTGGGGAAAAAAATCTTACTTTTCATGTAACATTAATACCTGATGATCATGTTTTAGGGTAGAAAGAATTCATGGCACTCCATCTTGAAGTAAATATCAGAGCTGAATTTGACATGTAAATATGAAATAAATGCTTAATAAATAAATTAATAAATGCCAAGTCAAGTCGAGAAGTGAACAGGGTTGTTTCTCTGGGGACTATAGTAACTATAGTATATAGTACTGTATATACTATAGTATATAGTAACTTCCACAACTACCGTTAATAGTCTCAAAAGCACACGCTTTGCCCAGGGTGCACATAGGCAGGATTAACAGTGCATTTTTACATGATTTTTAACCTTTGACATTTAAGCTTTAACAATAATAAAAGTAAGTAAAATGCCTGAAATACATATATTTTGATCATTACAATGTCTAGAACATGTACATAATTAATATACATCCCCCAGAGTTTTAAAACGTAATGTATTTATTTTAATAATTAATTAATAATAAACTTGTATATTAAAAAATATGTATTTATTTATTTATTGTTTGTTTATTTAAACAAATAGTACAAAGTAGTTGACATCTCTTTTTTTTTCTAGAAATATATTTGGGCCTTTAGAAGGACTGTTTAAGTTGCTCCAGGCCAATGTTTTGGGATCAAGCTTCCTTGTGCGGTTATTACAGTAACTGTAACAAAAGTAGTTTTGCTGGCCAAATGTGGGATTCATGTTCATACTGAACTGGCACCGTCATTCTCCTCTCACCTGTACTACCTCCTCCTTGCTGCTGAACTGGGACACCAGGACGTTCTCCCCGTCCGTCACACGGGTGAGAGAGATCCCCAAGCGGCCTGTGACCCGGTGGTGGGCATCATGCGGCAGTGTACGGTGCAACATGCGACGCATTATCTTGACCAGGTTGAATGACGGATGCAGAGGCCCCAGGAACCGTTTCCTGGCCTCTTTTGCAACATCAATGATACTTGCCCCGGCGTCTCCTGTCAATGAACAGAAGAATGAGACCTTTTAATTTCAGGAGACAATAAAAACAGGAGATTCTTATTGGTAAATATAAAAAATACATCAGATACAATGTCAGACAATACCCTGTGGCTCTAAAAATACATAGCTGGGATAGATTTCTTTTCCGGAGCATTTGCTTTTTTTGGTCCAGTAATAAACTAAAAAAATAAATAAATCATCTCAGTTTGAACAAAATTAGGATTTTCTATTTTTCAACTGATTCTGACAGGCTATCTTCCCATAGCGGCTTGCCAAACATGCTGACCTCAACATGAGGAGTGAGTTTCATGCAAAACCTGTATTGATTGTGAATCATGACAAACCCCTAGTTGGATACGCCACACGCTTCCTTACAGCATAAAGAGTTTTAGAAAATGTTGCCTCATAGCCTATAGGTCATCAATCTCTGATGAAGGTAAATTGCTATCCATAGTAGACCCAAACTCCCGCCAGAATGTGTTGAGAAACAAATATAAACCAATTTTGTCCAACATCTGTCATTTAATGATCTCAGATTTGCCTACATACTGTATATTTACAACTCATATTGGCTCCATCAGCAGCAGCAACAGCTTATTCACTTTCCCAGCAATACAGAAAGGCAAAGGAATAGACTGTACCTACCCAGACATGTTCCACTGACCAGAGCAGTGGCTGTCAGAGCCCCGGCAGATGCTCCGTAGACGTTGCGAGCGTTGTGCACTATCCAGGGAGCCTGCTCCACCAGGCAGCTGGCCACTCCGATGTGGTAGATGCCCAGGAAGCCGCAACCTGCGAAGGAGATGTTCCATGGAGAATCTAGAGGAAACATCTCGCCATCCACCGCTGTGTGAGATTCCCAAGTTTGTGCAGTCATAAAATAATACAATCTCTATCTCTATCTCTCTCTCTCTCTCTCTCTCTCTCTCTTTTTTTTTTAAATCTCACACAATGGTGTTATATTAGTCTGCAGTTTCTCCATGCCATTCATCCCATAAGTCCCACTTGTCTTAGTTAGTAGCTATTATGTCACTTATTTGAATAAGGATGATTATGGCTCCACGTGATCAATTATTTCTGGACTTTCAGCAACCCAAGCAGTAAACAAGGTATAAAACAACTACTATAGTAAGCCGGTTTAGACGTGACTGTGGCTGGTCTGTTTTGGTCTGACTCTGTTGACACTGCTCCCACAGCTCGGGTATGTTTACCAATTCAGCGGGGAGGATTCAGGACGATGCAACCAATCACTATCAATGTAATCCACGACGCTCAAACACAGCCTCCCATGCATGTCCAAGCTTGAGTCATTTTAGTCGGGCAGCCACAGGTCTAAAAGGACAAGTTTAGTTTTTTTGTTTAACCATACAGTACTTTAGGTTGTTATTAGAGAAATTAAAATAAAGTGTTAATTTGTTTTAATTTGATACTTTCTTTTGTTTTAGCCATTTTAGCTCTTTTGACAGGGGGCAGGGGTATTCGAACATGGCCCTAAATACTTATTTGTTTACAAAATTTTAAAGTGATTTCTTTTTTATTATCTACTACAGTCCTAACAAACCCCAGGAACTTACAACGTAGGCCTACATCTGGCCACAAAAGATTACAGGATCTACTGAATGTGACGGCCAGAGCACTGACCAACCCCATGTCCATCGGTAGGGTTGCTCAGCACGTGCACTAGCCACACTTGAGAGCACACCAGTGCATTTGGCGTGCATTTCTAAATGCATGCCAAATATAGTGCACAGTTAATCTGCCCCTTTCAAAATGTTACCCGCAGCCCAGTTGTAATTCCCCATTCAATTCCTCATAGCCCTTTCAAAAAATATTTATATAAAGACATTTACGCAGTGGAAAAAGCCACCTCGGGAGTCAGGTTGTGACAAATCATGACAACAAATACAATATTTTGCACCACAAATCAAATTATTAGTAAGAACAAAACAACGGTAGTATACAACACTTTTTGTTTCGTTTTTTTTTTTTCTTAGAAATTATCTGATTGGGACAAAACATTGTTTGTTGCCATGATTTGTCCCGCCCCTAGTTGGCTTTGGTGCAGCGTAATCATCTTAATCATTTTGGAAAAGTCAAGGAAAATGAATGGGGAATTTACTCCTGGGTGACGCGATGCGGACATTTTTGTATAACCACACATATAGTCCTACGGCAAATTTTCACCTTAGGCTACTTTAAGTATCATGTGAAAAACGTATGAGGTCAACACATTTGAGGAAGTGGATACCCCCCCCCCCCCCACACACACACACGCTGACACAGCACTGGCCCAACGTCAATTATTTGTTGACAATAATAAAACTCTGGACCGCAAAGCAAGTGTCTGTCTGCAGGGAAGCAACTGTAGCATCAAAGTAGAAGTCATGTAGAAAAGGTCAAAAAAAGGTCAAAATATAGCTATATAATATATACATTTAGATTTTGGGCTAAGGCCAATAATACCTTTAAAGTGTTAGTCCAAGTGAAAAGCAAAAAAGTAAAAAAAAGAAAAAAGTCTGTTGTGATATGCTGCATCACAGGTCCTCTCAAAGTTTGGTTGGCAGGCTCCCCGGCTATTTTAATCTCAGTGGCTGTGTGCCTGCCTGGCCGTAGCTGCCCTGGATGTGCTCATTGTTGTTATTTCCACTGGGACTGACAGAGGTTAACAGCAACTTGTTTGTTTGCCTTGTGTATTTATCTAGTAGCCAAGACTACAACATTATTTACAGTCCCTATCAGAATGAAAGTCAGAATGAAATATAAATTGAACTTTACAATACAAAGAAATAGCTTTTGTCTTCTGGTCTTCAGTAAATGGTGTACACTGTACATTCACTCACTCATATTCATACAGTGATTACTGGAGAACCATGTAAGGTACCAACCAGCACATCTTGCCCAAGGACAATTTGTCATGTAGACAGAAGAAGCCAGGATTCGAGCCTCCAACCTAGATTCACATTTATATTTTCAAAACGAGAGAGAGAGAGAGAGAGAGAGAGAGAGAGAGAGAGAGAGATAGTAAGAATAATAATGCTAACTAATACTAATTATCTTTGGAACTTTGTTTAGTGGACAAAATAAGTTGGGTCATATGAGTATAGACAGTCAATATAGTATGGACAGTGTGTTTACAACAGCGGTTACAAAATAGGCTTACATAGATGAGCCAACTTTTATTTCGTAAGAAATAAAATTACACATCCGTCTCAGATTAATAATAATAATTTCCACAACAGTTCAACAAGTAGACTACGCCTACACTACATTGTGATGAAGAGTGACAACAAGTCTCTTGTGAATTCTTCTGGCACATTATCTGTAAAAGCTGTTCTTGGAATTGACAGCACTCTACTGTATATGTTGTCCTATTGTGACAGTAGGGTCCGGGGAGGGAATTCCAGGGGGTCCCCAGCTAAATGTTAGTTTGGAACTAAATGGACACTTATGGGTCTTTTATTATGGGCAGTGTTGGTCAATATTAGTTAATATTAGTTACTTAGGAAAGTAACTTCTTTACTTTACTCGTTATGCCTTAGTCAAGTAATATCATTACTTTACTTATTACTGGAATCGAAGAGTAATATATTACGTTATTACTTTTCCAAGTTCTCAACTCCCACCTTTGAAAAAAATAGAGATGTACAACATAATCTGTTTAGCGAGCTCTTTTTAGAACTGAATCCAATTTATGGGAATAATAATAGTCTCCAGTCCCACAAATTGCACCTGAAAACAAAGCCAACAAAATCCGACATTGTAAATGAATTTCTTAGATAAAAAAAAATAAAAAAGGAGCAGGGAGAAGCAATGGGAATATTTTAGCCTTGAATCACAAAACAAACCTGCAACTAACAAAACCAGATTTCAAAATTTGTCTCTTTGACTTTAAACTTTTTCACAATTGTTTTCAAAGACAGTTGAGGTCTTATATTTAAAAATAAAATACAAAATAAAGCAGCAAGAGATTTGTAGTGTACATAACTGTGCGCAGGATGCAGCGTGTGGACTGGATCTACAATCTAGTGCACTCTGTTGTTACTGTACCTGCCGATAGCTTGTAAATCTGTTCTATTTTTGCATGCAACAACAAGCTCATTTTAGACAAGTAACTTGGTGTTACTTACTGTATATGCATTACTTATTACCCTTTTTTGCAGAGTAATCTTGTTACTTTACTTTTTGGAGCAAAAGTAATAATATTTCAGTAATTCGTTACTGCCCAACACTGATTATGGGTATATATTTTCAAATTGGGGGTCTACAATCTAATTAGCGTTAATTTGGGGGTCTTTGACATGAAAACATTTGGGAACCACTGATACAGTCAATTGACCACATTGTCCTCCCACTAGGTTTGAAGTACAAGGCATATAAGTGATAATTTACAGTTTAGATAAAGAACATCCAGATAAGGAGCAACTTCAAAGTTGCATTGACCGAAATGCGGACACAGCTAAATCTAGTGTTTTCCTGTGCACCAGCAATCAATTTAGCGAACATCTTATCTAAGGTGGGTTTGCCCTGTAGCGACAAAGTCTATGCTGACGTCAATTGAGTCAGAGAGAGAAAAAAAGAGGTACTTGTGCATGATTGAGTGATGAGAGCATATGGGCTATTCTCTGGGGAGGGTTGTTTGTGTTCCCAAATAACTGCCAAGTTTAGAAAAAAGCATATTATGCCTTGTGGAAATCCCCACCGCAGATATCCTCTAGCCTGGCAAAAGATACACGGACACAGACATTTCTGCCTGGCTTAGATAGCAAAGTATAAGTAAAAGCAGGGGACACATAGGTAGTGAATGTCGTCAGCTTTCTATGGGAGAAGTGAGGTTTAAAGGAAGTCAGTTATATTTAAAGGACAACTTTTTTTTTTCAAATGAGGTTCGTGTTTTAGGTTGTTAAAGGACCACTACACCACTTTTCAACGTAACATCATATACTGTAATAGGTCCTCATGTACATGATAAAATACCACATTTTTTTCTACTCAGTCTGTGTCTCACAG
Source organism: Benthosema pterotum (assembly GCA_039105355.1). NCBI lineage: Eukaryota > Metazoa > Chordata > Actinopteri > Myctophiformes > Myctophidae > Benthosema > Benthosema pterotum. The sequence continues at coordinate 45,489,304 of CM076969.1, read as the reverse complement.
GAGGGCTGTGGGCAGTTCAGAAACCCATCCTCCAATGACTTCATTATTCAGCAGATTTTCAGGAATAGAAAGCCTGAAGTTTCTATTAGCTTGGATTCCCCATCGATGATGTCATTGGAGGACAGCTTTCTGAACTGTCCACAGCCTTTCTGTGAGACACAGACTGAGTATAAAAAAATTAGTGGTATTTTATCATGTACATTAGTGCGAACCTACAGTATTATATGGAGATATGTTGAAAAAAGTGGTGAAGTGGTCCTTTAATAGAGAAACTAAAAGGTTGGTGTAAAATAGATACCGTGGGGCTAGGCTAGGCTGCAGGCCCGGATAAAAGTTTACCCAATTGGGGGGTCAGGCAAAAATGGTATGGGGCAGATTCATCACCCGTGTCGCTTCGTGCCACAGGCGATAAAGCCGCCCCACACCATTTTCATTTAAATTCACCCCAAACTGCACATGGATAGATAACTATGTATTTTGTCATATTTATACTGTATCTATAACACAAAATCTATCTTCTAGTTTATATATTTTCTTTAGTCCTGTCCTGTGACACACATGATTTATATCTTGTACCCTACACAACTTATATTGGGCAAGTAAGCATCAATAAATAATAACATCAGTTTTCAAATATTTTTTAAATATAAGCCCTTTAATTTGAAATCTTTGAAATTTGGCTTGGTTGCATGCCATCATGTTTGGTGGGGCATTCCATTTAGGGGGGCATTCTAATGCCCATGCCTAGATCCGGCCCTGCTAGGCTGTTGCAGATGAGGAGAAGTTTGTAGATGATGCAGAACGTACTGTACCTGAATAGGTGCTTGTGGTGGTGATGTACTGCCAAAGTTTTGTATGGGTAACAATGTCAGCTGAGTTTTTGGATGTAGGCTACGGTAACCTGTCAAGGGCCTTGTTAAAACGACCAGAACTTCCTTACAAAAGACCCGGACATAAAGCGGCTGAAGGCTGAGAATTTGCAGTTTCGCAGCGCACTGGAGAGCAACGGCCAAGGAGATACGACATACGAGACATCATGCAAAAAACAAGCTGGAGTGACCAAACGGACCACGTGTGTCAGACGATGCAGCTGAGTCTGCACCACATAGGCCTACTCACTGTAGAAGAAAAGGAGGTTGAGTATAATAGGCTACCCTCAGAGCCTAGAAGGCTCTGGTAACCCTGAACCTTCACACCTACCTGCTACAATCTGTCTCCGGACAGCAACAACTTCTGAAGAGCAACCTGGAGAGGGTAGTAGTGGGATGCCAGTATGTGTGTGAGTGTGGGATTTGTGAAGGTGCAGACTTGAAGCACTCTAGCTAGTGCTGGGTAAGGGGCCCAGACCGGGGGAGTCAAATCCCCAATATCTGTATTGGGGATGTAGGAGAGCGGGGCACAAAGTAACGGTTTTTGCTTTTTGGCTGATATCACAAGATATACTGCAGTATCACAATTCCTTTTTTTACACAAGCAACATACACCTCTATGCTACATATGAGCAGTGGAAGTTTGTTATATAAACCTACCATTCGTTTACAATTTCATCAGAAGTAAACTATGTAAAATATTACAACTTACCCCACTGGTGGGGAACGTTGTAACAGGTGGAGGGTTAGTTGTAACCCACACTGGAAATGTTTGTTTAAACAATTAATTCAGTATAAGTATTTCAGTTTATCAAAATGATGCTAAAAGACACTTAATTAGCAAACAAAAAAAACATAAAAATAGAATTTTAAAATATACTTTAATTTTAATTAGTCATGAAAACGATAGGAATACAATTTAATAGCAGTCACTCTACAGTCAAATGTAAATATGTTTAACACAATAAATAAAAATAAATATTAAATATATGATATAGGCCAGGGGTTTTCAACAGGTGGTCCGGGGACCACCAGTGGTCCTTGAGAAGGTTCCAGGTGGTCCCCAGGCTAAAAGATGGAAAGTTGGTTAACCAGATGTACCAAAAGAATTCTTTAGTTTTAGGTCTGTGAGGCTAAAACGTCAACAAATGGTGGTCCGTGGCTCAAATGCTGAATAAATGGTGGTCCCTGGAGTCAAAAAGGTTGAACACTGTATATATAACACTGTATATAACACTGTATTAAATAACCATATAATTTTATATATAACAGTAACAGTAAAACAAAAATATTTCACATTCAATAGCAATAAATGTTTATAAAAATGTATAATAAATAAAATATTATATATAGATAATAAATACAATACTTGAATATATTGTATAGCATTACTTGAGTACTAGAACGAAATCATCCATCAATCCAGGGACGGCTCCAGGGGGGGCAAGGGGGGTCTGCAGCCCCCTCTGGTGGAGGCTTAGCCCCCCCTAAGCCCCCCCTCCAAACAAGCCAAATTGATTGAGTTCTATGTAAATGAATATGCATTAGCCCCCCCTCGAAAACGCCAGTACCCCCATAGCACCCCCAGTCACAATTTTCTGGAGCCGTGGCTGCATCAATCATCCAACCTCAGGTTTGAATCAACACTTCGTGGAGGATTAATTGTAACACTAAGTTACAACTTGCCCTGCCGCCTCTTTCTTCACTTTCGCCTAGCTACCACTAGATAGCAACAAGCAACAAGCTTTGTTGTGGTATCATTTTGTCACGGTGAAAACACTGCTTCTGGCGATATCTAATTTGTTACGGCCACTTTCACACAGGCTTCACAAAACAAAAAACTAGCAACATAGAAAAAGTTACTTACATGGTGCCAAAATGAACTTCTTGTGAAATCCCGCCGAACTTTTTACGTTGACGTCTGAAACTTTCTCACAAGCTTCTCGTAACAAAAATGAACCAATGGACAGAAATAAACCGGAAATGCATTGTGCGTCTGGATAAAATGTCCGTATTTCAACATGCCCCGCGTTACTTTGTTCCCCGCGCTCCCCTACAAAATGTACCGGTAATCCCTATTGGTTAATTTTACACTACGAAACAGACAGATCTATTTACTGAAATTTGTGTTGTGTGTTTTGGGTCTGAGATTCTGTAAATCCCATCAACTGGGATTTACAGTTTGTACATTGTGGACCTTGAAATGGAAATAATCAGATTCTGTTATATTGTATTTTCTTGTTATATTGCATTTCTTGCTGTTATGTTCTTGCTTTGGCAATGTAAACGTATGCTTTCTCATGCCAATAAAGCCATTTGATTTGAATTGAATTGAATTGAATCATATGGCAAACAGTGCCATCGTGTGGATGAACATGGACTCACACTGTGTAAAATCTGCTCCCCGCCTCTCATTGAAACTTTGGCGGGGTCGGTTCTGCGGGTGTTGGTTTTATCAGCCAGGACTAACCGAGTGAGCGGTGCTTCTGCGAAATCGACGGAGCTCACCATGAGCTCACCCTATTACTCTATGAGCTCAACTCACTTACCATTACCGGCGGCGCAACGTGAACATAATCAAACACATCATTATGTGACGCAATACTTTTCAGCTGGGAGAGGAGAAAAACGAAAAGAAACTCGGAAATCCTTTGCAGGAAGTAAACAAACGCACAGCCAGGCAAGTTGTCCTTTCTCTGTCCTTCGTAGTTATATTAGTGTTACATTTATAACATTAACGCCATTAACCTGACATACGTAGCCTGTACGTTGTAACAACAGTGTTGTGTCAGCAGCGTTTAATGGCCATGAATGAACAGAATGCCTGTGATCATTATGTGCTGCAATAAAACGCAAACAAGCGGAACCATGCAGAAAGAAAACGATGGATTTGTTTCTTGACACGGCATTATTACGTAATGCAATATTGTTCTGAAGTAATAACCACCTCAAATCTATCCATCCACCTTCAACCGCTTATCCGTAGTCGGGTCGCGGGGGGGACAAGCCTGTCCAGAGCCATTTAAAAGGAGAGAATGAGCAGGAACCTATGAAGAGAATAACATGAATCGAGCGTCCAAATGGATTGATGATGGCTCGGAGGATGAGGTGTTGGAAGTTAAACCCAACAACTACAACAACGGAGAACTTGACGACGCTTTGACGGCCCTCAGACTCTGTGGAGAAAGCCAGCAGCATCAGCGCCTGCATGAGCATCCAGGGAAGTCAGAAGATTCGGAGCAAGCTGTGCCACTACCAGTTAGGACCCACAAAGGGAACACCAGTGACACACAGAGATCAGGCTCAGTGTTGAGTGCAATAAGAAGTGGAGAGGTGTCTTCAGGACGCTGGACACTTGACACCACAGTAAAGAAGGAACCTCAGAATAATGAGGGCCCAACCACGCAGAGAGATGAGGAGATTGAGGACCAAACCATGCGTGAAGACGGGGAGATTGAGCACAAACCCGTGCATAAAGATGTGGAGATTGAGGACCTAACCACGCAGCGAGCGGATGTAGAGATCGAGGACCAAACCATGGATAAAAATGAGGACCAAACTATGCATAAAGATGAGGAGGACCCAACCACCTTCCACCCCCCTGCGCCGTCTCCGTGTCTTAGCTCCACTGACACCTGGGCTCCCTCCTTGACATCGAACCGCTCCTCGCCCTCTTCTGAATCCCCCATCATGCATCACACCACGCCTTCATCCTCCTCCTGTGTCTCTTCCTCATCCTCCTCCTCGTTATCACTCACTCCTCCCTTGCCCCCCTCCGTGGAGCTCTCGTCCGTGCTGGCGGACACCAGGTTGACCCTGGATGTGTACCAGGGTGGGGCGGGCGTGCTCCCGCTCCTGTGGCGGTCCGTGCCGGAGCAACTGAGGTCCCTTCAGTACCTGAGGCTGGGCTCCGAGGACGGAGCGGCGATAGAGGCGGCCCTGGAGTTCCTGCCTCATCTCACTCAGCTGCGGTCGCTGGCAATCCGAGGTACCAGTACATGGGTTTACACATGCCATACCAAGCACGCTGCCTTATGTTTTGCTATGGTTAAGTGAGAAACACCCATGATAACTTCAGTGATTAGTTGCTGATCAGATCACTCAATTACTAGTGATTACTATTACTGATAGTTGACAACTGAACACACATCGATTACATAGTTATTCATAGTTAACTCCCAAAGAAATATGGTCACAGCAGCAGGACGGGGGACATGCTATGTATGTGGTCATTACTCTGCCTGTACTCATCCAATTCCGAAGAATTTTTATAACCTTGTGAAAGTTGTGTAACAAAACGTCTATTTAGTCAAACATTTCCACTTTCTCACAAGCTGCAGCCGGACATCTTTCCCTCGAGCAGAGTGGTTCATAATGACAACTGCACTTCATCTATCAAAACTTCTTTTCAAAACCCATTGCCCAAGGGAAAGACGTCCGGGTGCATGGAGATATTTGACTAAATCAACGTTTTGTGACAGAACTTTCACAAGGATATATCACTATAGCAATATATTGCACTCCAGGTCTTTGGAATTGTTTAATGCGTGAGTACACTCAGAGTAATGGCCACATAAAGTACTGTATATAGCGCTGTTGTGCTGCTGCGGCCATGTTTCTATGAGAGTTAACCATGGCTGTGAATCTAGCATAATATTTATAAAATATTTGTATGATCACAAGACATTCTAGGGCTAATTTCGGAGCATGTCATACAATAGGCGGGGAAAGAGAATGAGATAATAGGCATTCAGTGTCGAGTTCTTCCCGTGTCTCTGTCTCCTATGGTAGGTAGGTAGGTATACCCTCACATGTTCTCCCCATGTCCCCTAGGGTAGGTACCCTCACATGTTCTCCCCGTGTCTTCTAGGGAAGGTACTCTCAGTTGAGTGGACAAAATAGATATACTAAAAAGAAGACATTGTGAGCTTGTAGAGTGGCAATTCTCAGTATTTGATTCATGGTGAATTATATGCGGCTTATTGGCCAGGGATTTAAATTCACTCATATTCTCTGTTCCCCTGTGTCTTTATTTTTTCCAAGGACACTGTTTTTATGATGCCCAAGGTCTCCCCATGCCTGGCCTCCTCACCGGCCTGCCCACATCCCTCGCCACCCTTTCTCATTTGGTGCACCTGGATCTGTCTTTCAACCAACTGTCCTGCCTGCCACCCTGCCTGCTCCAGCTGCCCGCCCTGTCCTCGTTGCTCCTCTGTCACAACCGCCTCTCCACCCTTCCCCCGGACGTCGGCCGGCTGTCCTCCCTCGGCTACCTCTCCCTGCTGGGGAACCGGCTGGTGTCTCTCCCCCGGAGCCTGGGTCAGCTACGGACACTACAGACGCTGGACGTCTCGCACAACCTTCTCCAGAGCCTGCCCGATGAGATTGGTGCCCTGGGGGAGCTGGTTAAGCTGGAACTGTCCCACAATGAGCTGAGGCAGCTGCCAGAGACCATGGGTAAGGGCCAGCGGGTGAGTGGAGTGCACCTCCAATACACCAATACCCCCGCCTCCTTGTAATCAAGGACCAATCAGATGTGTGTGATGTCAAGTCATGGTATGGTTTATGTGACAAATATGCCATAATGTTTATGTTAGGATAATGCTTGTGCTTACATACCGTCCAGTCAAATGCATATTTTAGGAGTCCTTGAATGGGGAGAGCCATTGTTAAATATATATATATATATATATATATATATATATATATATATATATATATATATATATATATATATATATATATATATATATATATATATATATATATATATATGTGTGTGTGTGTATATATATACAGTATATATATATATACAGTATATTTTCAAGCATAGACATTTAGGGCTACTCTGTTCATTTCGTAGGGTCAGCCCAATGGAGGCTCCTCTACATAGAAGAATAAGGATGAAATTGTGACCTTGAGGAATGCTTTGGAGTCTATGGGCTCACGCAAGTATGATTTGTTTCCCAAATCATTCTTGCGGAAACAGTACTGCACATGTGAATGAAGTTTCCTCATTACTGTAAGCTAAGAAATCAGTTATTTTTGTGAGCAAACACTGTCATGCGACACTCCCAGGCTTCAGCACAGAAAAGTAGAGTAGCCCCAAAGACCATCAAGTCTCATGAATCGCTAAATATAAATGGTCATATGGTTATTGAGCAAATAGAAGTGAGAAAGAAAACAAGCAAGTGGTTGAGGGTGAACACAGAGTGCACTGTTTGTTCAAGTGGGATCACAATGTAGATGTAAGATCACAAAAATGTGTCCGTATCTCTGTCTGTATCATCTCCAGGGTCTCTCCTCTCTCTCAGGGAGTTGGTCATCCACAGCAATCACCTCCGCCTCGTTCCACCGTGTCTGACCCAACTGCCTCTGCTGAAGATGGACGCACGGAACAACCCTCTGGGGCGACCCCCAACCCCACCACCACTTCCCCCGGCACCAGGTGAGCAGAACCCAAGAATGAAATAGGCCCTTCCAGCCTTGGCTCTCTTTTTTTTTTTTTTTTTTTCATTTTAGGCTACGTTTATTGATGGAATAACAGTAGCTTGTTGGCAGGGGGTGGGGTGTATTTTTTAAATAAAAACGCCATATAAATATTTTTAATTATGAAAACAGTGCACCTTTTTAAAGTGCCGTGATGTGTGTTTCCAGTCGCATGCGTGCATGTCAATGTTGGTAAGAAAATGAAAGTCCCTTTGAGCACAGAATGTGATGATGTATGATGATAAGAGCACCTCTGACTTCACATGAGTGTGATTCTAATTGCTCTGTATTCTACAGATACTGTAGTTTATTGTTATTTGTTGTTAGGCTATCATTGATACTGCTGTTACTGAGTTTTATGCATTCTCAGTTTACTGTCTATTTCAGATCGAGCAGAGAGGAAAATCCCAGAGCTGCACCTTGCATTCAGCCAACACAGGTACCACAAACTGCTTTCATATTCACTAAAGCACTAGCACCAGCTTGGATTGGTGTTATTTTCTGTCTTTACTTTAAAGGTATTATAGGAAACCTTTTAGCCAAAAATCAAAATGTGTATGCTGTACTAAATGACGTAAAAATAAAGGGATTTATGAACGTCAGACTGGTGCCTGATGTTTTTGCTATATCCTATTATTACAAAACAATCTAAAATAAAGATAATGAAGTCTATGTAGAAGACCTGCCATTGGTATTATCCCATTTAGTGATCAGGGTTTGCAACAGCGTAACTATGTCTATACTCAGGGCCGACTTTTTTGGGGGCTGGGTTTTCTAGTTACCATGCTAGCAAGCTAAAACTGACCCATCCTTTCTCCAGAAAACTCCAATGGTCCTATCTGCACCACCGGGTAATCAGCAGGGACCCCCGAACCGAACATCATTTCTTTCATCCATAACACCTGATGTTCTCTAGATCCGTTAGTCCGCTTTGATAATCAAGGTGGACAGCAGTGTGCATGAGCGATGTGGTCACAGACGGTCTATAGTCAGTGAGCCAACAGTAATCCGGTTTGATATTAATAATAAAGCTTAGATGCCTAACTATTTTTTGTAGATGCCTAGATAGTTTGCAAAACCTTTAGGGTTATAATAAAGAAATGAGCCACTAGAGGGAGCATGCTACTGTGGATTTTACCCTGTAAAACTCTACACTGTAGAGAGGCAACAGGTCTTTTGACCCTCTCACTGGGGTAAAACCAGGGTACCTGTGAGTGGCTTATTGGTTTTCTAAAATGTTACCAACATCTATAGCAGTCTTAACCCCATAAAACGGTTACATTCACAGCTCCCTGATTAGCTCTGCTTTGCATTCATCAGAGTGAGACACAATTATTTGTTTTCACTGGCCAGCGGATGTTATCAGGGCATTTTACACAGTGACGACAACCATCAGAATCAATGTTTTGGACTACCCGTTTTAGAGAAGATGTATTTCTCCCTGTGCTCTTCCTCAGTTTCTGTGTGTCGTCTGCTGGTTGTCACGTCTTCCTCCCTGGGGGGACGGAGCTCCTGTTCCCCCCGGGCTGCCTGGCGACCACCACCAGACTGAAGTGGGCGGAGAAGAAGCCAGACAGGAAGTGGGTGTGGCTAGAGGAGCACGACATCCTGTCGAGCCGTCCCCTGGAACTTCGTCCACACGGACTTACCTTCCTGAAGGTACAGTTCAGAGGATGGTTGTGAAATGTTTGTTTGCGCCATGGATTGGATTCTACAACATGCATTTCTTTCTCTGACACAAACATGGCGGAAACCAAATTGACAAACCTAGAGGGCTTTGTCAAGAATCGTCACTCAATTTACAATTTAGGCATTTAGCATACACTATTAATCCAGAGTGATTTACAATAATCATATTTAATAACATCAAAAACAACAGCCACCTCGGTAATATTTAACACTCTCCGTGCCAGCCCTTTTTCATACTTTTGGAGGTAGCCAGTGCCAGTTTTTTTTCATCAAAAACTCATATTTCATATTTCGGTTCATGTTTCCCCACGGACAAGTTAGTTGGCGACACACACTTCCGGTTGCGGTGTGGTGGGTCTCTTGTTATTGTCTATCAATGGTGGATGCGGTCGCTGCTAGCTGCTGTTAGCATGGGGATCGTATTGAACCGGCGCCGGTAACTACGTCACGTACAGTAGCGTTAACGTCAGCGGCATCAGTTGTTACTGTAAATCATAATGATAACGGGAGACGTAGATCTATTTCAATGGCATGAAAACTGTTAAGGTTGTTTTGCATTTTGCAACTGAGTTCAATATTCCCTCCGAGTATGAAGTAGATGAACTGCCAACAAGGAAAAACACATTGTGTAGAGAAAATAATTCCACACAGCTTTAATTCTTGTCCATTGTCACTGGATAGTGTGTTATACCGTTCCTGCAAGAAAAATCAGTGGTTCTTTCATTTCTTCTAATTTTCTGTCAGTAAAGGTATTCTACACAACTTTATTGTGTACAAAAGCTGTGTTTGTAAACAGATTTGAATCTAATTCCACCTCACTTCCACTCTATTGGCTCATTATGAAACTGCTGGAGACTGCTGCACCGTAATTGGCCCCCCACAACACTCTCCGCCCACACACTAGCACCGCCTTGTCACAAGGCCAACGAAAAGGATTTTTTGATGATAAATGTTCTGGACTGTCTGCAGGGAATCAGGGAAAAGTTTCCTATAATACCTTTTTAATGTACAATATCTAGCCGGCTATCAGCACCTCCACACAGACGTTGCACTAAGTTGTGATAGTGGCTAATCTTTTTTTGCAACTCTCTCAGCCGGTGGAGGTGTGTGTGCCGTACCATCGGTCCAGGCACAGGGAGGTGGTGCTGCGGAGGTTTGATGGCCAGACATGGAGCACACTGACCACCGCTCTGAGGAGAGGGAGCCACAGCAACTCCTGTCACCCTGGAGGACGTCCTGCCAGGGTAACTCCCAACACCCTCTCACTATGAAACACCCCCCCCCCCTCCCCCGGTAGCAAGATGTGCACAGGTACACATTCTACCATGAGGAGAAGTGTAACAGGCCAACAGCATATACAGTACACCAAGGCCCACCCCACTCAATCCTGATTGGAGGATGTCCTCTTCTCATCCTAATTGGGCAAAGGCTTTTCTCCCAAAGCCCAAACTGAAACTAGGGTTTTAGACCCCAGGGGATCACTGGGGAGAGGGAGGAAGTCCTTATATGGTCACCACAAAAAATAACAATGTTTGAATGAAGTGAAATCGCTTACTATACCTTTAATTCAAATATCTTTTTTGTTTTTGGTGTGGTCCCTTGCTACTGTAGAGTGTGGTGGCCATATATTATAAGGGTTTCCTGTCCACAGTGAGCCCCTGGGATGAAAAGAAAACAACTTTGAATTAACTTTTTAAAATTATCTTTTTTTAAATTATCTTTGATTTTACAACATTGGGGTCTCATTAATGCCATTCGATGGGGATATGTAGACTACTGCATGTCAAATATCAATGATTATCAACCCAAAGAAGTTGAGGATCACTGCTAGCCGATCTTCTCTTATGGGGAAGAAAACACAAAATATATATGGAATGCTGTTATTCCAGCCCACCCTAGTGGGGCTGGCTAAATCCGGCACTGGTATCAGAATACTCGTCTTCGTAGCCCAAATTACAATTATTGGAGTAGTACAGTATCTTCACCTAGAGTGCAGTAACCTGTCGTCCCCTTAGCTGGCCTGTTGCTCTGTGAAGCAGTTCTCCTGGTTCGTGGCCGTGTCCCGTCCAGTCAGGGACAGCTGTTCCCTCACACCAGAGGGGGCGTTGTTGGTGTCCAGCCTTGACCCCGGCATCAAGCTGCTATTCCCGCCTGACGCCACTCTGCAGACAAGAACCATTACCTTACAGGTTTTTTTTTTCTTTCTTTCTTTTAGGTTAATAGCCTGGTTTATATAAAGGTGTGTTTAGGTGGGGATCATGGAAGGAATGCTAATTGTCACCATGCTACTATCTGAGTAAATAGACACAAAGGCAGAAAAAAAAATATATAGCTATATACCTGTATACATTTTGATTTTTGGCTAAACCTTTTAATATAGACATTGCTTGCAGGTTAAAATCAGATGAGTTGTGTTATATAGTGTAAACTTATATAAATGCTATACACTATGTGCTTTTTCCTGCAGGTGCTCCAGGTGTCTGTCTCAGAGGTGCAGGCGTTTTGCGGTGACCCCCAGGCCAGGGTCAGCCCCCTGCTCTGCCTCTCACAGACTCCCAGCATGGATTTCCTGCATCCTATCAAGGTGCAGGTCCCTCTTCCAAACGGACTACCAGGTACAACGGTCAGCACTTTCAAACTGCACCACCACAACACGATGTGCAAATGCACCAATCTCTTTCGCTGGACACGTAGTGAGCATAGACAGAGTTCAGGACAGGACTCCCTTTTGGTGTTTTAAGATTGTTATACGTAAAAGTGCTGCTTTTCAAGCTTGTGGATCTGCTTGTAGATCTTGTAGATCTGCTACGAGCTTGTGGATCTGCTTGTAGATCTGCTACGAGCTTGTAGAACTGATTGTAGATCTGCTATTTTTTGGAAAAGTATGAATATGTGGTGCAAACCTTTGATTTTATCTTCTTTCAGAGCATTTTTTTCTCAAATCTTTGGTTGGGGGTTCCTTGGTACAACATCATTTCAGATGGGTGGGTCTGTGACCAATTGTATATATTTTTTAGGGCTCTTTGACATGAAAACATTTGAGAACGACTTGACATGTTTTTTCAGAAAACAGGTTTTACAGTAGAAGACATTTTGTAGACTAGTCCTCAGTTCTAAATGGATTTTTTTAAAGTCATTACTTTAAAAAATCAATATCATGATGCTATTGATAATCTAAACTTGAGGCCCGCTTCCAAAATACGATACAGGAGGCAGTGCGTTACTTAAAGATGAGTGCATTCACTGCATTATAAAGCCGCAACGTCTCAGTAAAGGATTTGCAGTTACAGTATGCTGTGCAGACGCACAGACATTAATGCGTGTATTATTGTGGACATCCCCCGGGGCTCCGCAGGACACATGGTGGATCTGTCCTGCCTGCATCTGCTGCACGGTGACCCCGACGCCCAGACCTGGACAGACATCACATCACAAGTGTCTCTCTATGTCACGCATCTCTACGCCATATTCTATATCACACATTTCTCCTGGTGAGTTACTGGAAACTTTGGCTTTATTGATTCATAATACGTGTTTGATCCTGTTTTTATAATAACTGCATCCTGCATCCAAAAAAAGCAATTTATACTTAATGGGCGCCACCAATGCATCCCGTGGCATAATTGTACTGAAAATGTACAAAAAAATAACCCACTTTGAAAAACAATCAATGGCAATGCTGTTTGCTATCTGTAGTTCTTTGCGAAAAACATTTCAGATTTGAAATTGTGTCCATTTCCTTCAGATATTATAACATATTAAATGAATGGCAATTCAATGTGTCAATTTGGTAACTCTCAAATGTCCCTGGGACTCATCTAGACTCATTAGATGGAAAAACAAATTTTCATCTCTGGTCCAGTTGGAGGAAAATATTTTACCTAAATCAAAACCTCTATAGTAAAAGTCCATAACTCAATTCATGTACTTGGGTACAAAGGTATGGGCATCGGAATGTACTTAAAGCACCAAATTAAAGTAAAGTTTCATGTATGTAAATGTTTTGAAATCTATCCAAAATATGAATGTATTTAATGTAAGTAACTAGAACTAGTAAGTAGGACTAAGTAACTAGAAGTTTTCAAATAAATTGTTGGGTAAAAGTAATTCTATTGGACAAGAATAAATAATACTGATGGACGTAGAGGTATAGTTTAAAAAGAAATGTAGTTAGTACATAGTAAGGTAGTTTATCTTTCTACTACTGTAAACTATAAACAATTCACAATTCAAGAAAGGTTTTATAGTCTCAGCTTTTAGCCAAAAATCAAAATGTGTGTGTGTATATATAGCTGTTTTTTGTTTTTGTTTGTTTTTTCCCTCCACATGGCTTCTACTTTGACACTGCAACTGTTTCCCTGCAGACAGTGACTTGCTTATTCCTGCAGATGGTCCAGAACTTTATTGTTGTCAACAAAATAATTGATGTCATACTCATGACAAGGTTGTGCTAGTGCGTGGGGTGAGGGGGTTGTGGGGGTGAGGTGACGTTTCAGCCAATCACGGTGCAGCAGTCTACAGTGGTTTCATAATGAACCAATAGAGTGGAGGTGAGGTGGTGTTAAATTCAAATCTGTCATCATTACACCATTCCAGGTACTGGTTGTGGTACACAACCCAGCGCTGTGTCAGTGGGGTGGTCAGAAGGGTCTACCAGAGGCTCAAACAGTTCAAGGTCCAGTTCCTGGTCCTGCAGAGAAAGACAGACCCTACGCAGGTTCTCTTGCAGTGCTTGCCTACAAACAAGGTAGGCTAATTATTATTATTATTATTATTATATATTTTTTCCCTGTCAACAAATGTCAGACTGGCCTTTGTTTAGAGAGAAAAAGGCGTTGTTTATAATTTCCTAGTGTTAATTAGGACGGTATTAGATAATAAAAAAGAAATCGCTTAAAGATTTTGTAAACACATATTTAGGACCATGTTCGAATGCCCCCGCTTTATGTCAAAAACAGGTTGTTATTCTGTAATAACAACCTAAAATATGAACATTGGTCGAAGAACACAGTTGTCCATTAAGTACATATAAAGAAAGAATAAAATGTTTCACATTATGTGTCTTGAAGATATACAATGTTTGATAGAGTACACAATATCATATTGATATTCTTCAATGTCTTGTCCTTCAACAGTTTTATTGAGCATGTAGGGTCTGATAAAGCTGTGGCATATCTGTATAATACATATGGTACTTAACGTAGCTGAGAGTGAATCAGTACAAACAGATAAAGGTTTATCATGCTGTACTTCATTTGTATGAGGCCACATGTAAGGCGTGTCTCTCCACTGGTGGCATCTCATTAAACAAGCACATAATCTGTGATAAGCCACATCCAGCTGTTGGAAATCAATGGCATTGGAAAATGTTGGACTGAACAACCAACAGACAGTGTCTCTCATGCAATCCTGGTTCACAGTCACAGATAACACCAGAAATACCCTATGTCTTTAACCCATTTTTAACTGAGGTCGAACCTAAAAAAAGAGAAAATCTTCTAAATTCAGATTTAAATACAACTGTTTTTCTATGTCACTTCTGCTTGACTATCTCCAAGAGTGCGAAATCAATTCACGACTGCGGAATACATGGAAACAGAAGTCCTAGTGGTCGCCACCCTTGGCATAACGGTTGTGACTTATTTGTGTTATTTTTCAACTTTCGTGAAATCATTCACTTGTGAAATCACAAGCTCATAGCGCACTACCGAGTGGCTTGCTACATGCTTGTAGATCTGATATTTTTCAATAACTAAAAGACCTAAAGGGGTTCCCCTACAGAACAGTTTAAAGTATAGCCTGAGTGTTGGTCAATGAACCCCTTAACCACATTACTGCAACATTCTCAGTATGGGCCATGCCCTCAGTACCAGCGCCGGCTTTATAGCATTGCTCTTCTCTGCTTTGCTGTCATGTCTCAATAAAGCAAGATATTTTCTCCCTTTGTTAAAGGGGAAGAAAGTGTATTGAAAAAGGAAATGTTCAAAGTCCTGAAAAGGTCACGTTTGGCTCTCAAGGTGGACAGCAGAATTCAGTATCTGTCGGAGCAGTACGAGGGACCGCAGCCATCAGACCTCTGTGACATTCTTGAAGGGGAGCAGTTCTTCGCAGGCTTTGAGAAGGGCCTGGACATCAATTCAGGTCTTACAAAGTCATTTTGGTCAACAGTTTTATCTCACAGAGGCTCATTTATTGACCTCTGCTAAATTCCTCCCAGAAGGTCTTGCAATACCTCCCTTGTTTTTTTCCCTCTAGATAGACCAGACTGTGAGGGAGGAAGGCTCTCGTTTGTGTTCTACTCCAGCTTAAAGAACTTGAAGGAGGTGTATGTGTCTCCGGCTGAGGGACATGAAGGACCAGTGAGAGGACAAGTAAGAGGAAGCATCAATACATTACACATACCCTAATAACTCAACTATTTTTTAAAGTTTTTGCGTTCAGGAACAAGACGAGCAAGCATCACTGAAGTCAATCATGTTAATCCACACCCTCGAGTATTCTACCACAGTCACACCTTAAACCTGAAAAATAATATTTTTTCAATGACAGATGTCGTCACTACGACCACAAATGTCACCCAGTCTGCTGCACCCTGGGAGAAAAACAAGCTGAAATCCTTGTATTGATTAGTGATTAGCTGTCACTGTGTGCTGGTTATAGTAACTGCATGTGACCTTTTTCAACTAGGTTAGTTCCTCAAAATGGGTAAAGGGTAAAACCACTTTTTTTGTTTACAAACCAAATTTGTACACTAAAGTTGCCGTTACGTTTAATTTATTTCACTTTCAAACATGTTTGAAAGTCAAATTTCCAAATAATTTTGTAAACTCTGTCCTTCTCATGCTGCTCTTTTTCCACCTCAGTTTAGTCGTTATGCCAAGAAATTCCTCATACTTATTTGGAATCTATACTATAGTGTGGGAATAGGCCAGAGAGAACTGATTCCAGCAGGGATGTTTTGGGCATTATCATCAGTAATGGACAAAGGGTTTATTTCTGATGTTTCATTTTCCTAGATTAGTGTTGAAGAATCTGTAAATCCATAGCAGCCTGTGAGATTCTGATAACATAGTGTTGTTGGATAATAACCATGAATGTGTGTCCTATAGGTGTCCTTTTATAGAGGAGAGGTTCCCAGTGATCTACCGCAGGAGGTGGCCAGGAAGAGGAAAGGACATGACACCCAGTGGTTGGCAACCTTACCGCTCAGACTTCCTGTTAGTAAAAACTTTACTGGTAACTTCTTAGGACAGTGAATCTCAAACTGTGGGTACACATGTGTTTAAGGACCTTTTAAACTGCAGGTTTTCTGAGCTAAGCCATTGTTCCTGCATTAATAATAATAATCTAAATCATAGTTAATAGCAGAATGGGATTAAAAATGGGATTAAAAATTGACTATTTCTGACTGTAATCAAGACACCTGTCATCGTGGATTCAGAAATGAGATAAAAACAGGTCAGCTTAATTTCTATAGGCAGAAGTAATTCAAAATCAATTGTTATGGAGCTTTAATATAAAATACTCAAAAGTGAAAATTTTCACTTTTTGGGGGGCATGTCGAGTATGACCATATAATGACAACAGGCTCAAAGTGTGACTTTTCATTTTTCAATTTACTGGTCCTTTAAATTAGTAAAGGCACCACCCATGCTTAGCTTATCGGATATTGGCTTATTTGCGATGGCCTTATAACAATAATGATTTTGAAAACACAGGACAAGATGTTAAATCCAATACTATACATGTTACTTAACAACTGTCTTTTTCGTTTACTATCAGGCTCTAGGTTCTAATAGGAGCTCTGTCATGGAGGAACATCAATACCCTCCTCTGAACTTGGGGGACCCTGAGAGTGGTTACCTGACAGAGGCCAACCTGCTGTCCATCTCTCTGCAGATAGGACAGGACTGGCGCAACATCGGCATCAACCTGGGCTTAAGCTATCAGGAGCTGGACCGGATCCAGTACAAGTACAGGTAGGTTATCGTATAGTAGTCCAGGTCATGTTTAATTAATACAACTTTGACTAGGACATGGGCATATTTTAGCCTAAAAACACTTTAGCCCACAATTTAAAACCTCATGCCAGTACGTCTGACCTCTCTTTTAGAAGCATGGAGTGATAAACGCACGCATTATCGCAGAGATTCCACTGTGTCCCTCAGTGTCTGCATAAATGTTATGGCTCAGCTGATTTGGCATATTTATGATAATGAACACGATTGCACTGATCGAGACTTCCATGTTGATGGCAACACCACAGTGTTTTGCCTGTAGTCCTGTGGTGGTTTGCGGACCATTCTCCAGAAATTGCATGCATTATTGCCACCAACTACCACATCATTCTGAAGACTGTTAGTATATAGAATTCCACGGGATACATTTTATTCTGAGCAAAGAACAATTTTGGGGGGATTAAATTGATAAATTAAAATTGTTTGGTAGAGCAAATAAGCCTAATTAAACTAGTAGGTAAAGGGTTAAGTCAGAAATTACGACAAGAACATCGGCGTTCTGATCAAAACTGCGAAGAGTGCACTAGATTTGGTGATAAATGAGCCCATAAAGAAGGACTTGAATGGCTGCAAATGTGCACAAAACATGTCCAGGTGCTCTGAGCAAGGCGTTGCCTAGCAACAGCCAATGTCAATTCATTTTCTATAAAAGGTCACAGGGCAAATACCACTGTCCTCTTGAGCTCTACAGTGTTGTGTGCTAAGCTGTGTAGGTGGTGCACTTCTTGCTTTTTCCCGGCCTTGCCTGGGTCGGCACCACACGGTGTCAGTATGCTAGCCACCGGTTCGGGGTGCCTGACGCAGTGCGCCCAGTGCCTGACGCAGTGCCCAGTCATCCTCTCTCTGTCTCTCTTCCGGCTAGTTCCTGCCTTTTTTTGGCTGGGGCAAGCCTTTCCTATAAGCTTGCCCTAGCTGTAAAAATATCTTTGGAGGAGCAGAAGATCCCATTCACGTCACAAAGTGGAAAAGCCTAAAAAAAAAGCTTCAGAGCAGAAAAATTGGTGTCTGCTCAGGTCTGTAAGGGGTCTGACTTTGTCCGTAATCTGTGGTAAGTTCCCCACAGAGGACCGGATTTCTAATGCGGGTCGGAGCATGTGACACCAAGTGGCATCCGTAGCATCAACTACCATAATTTCCACATTCTCTCCAACAGTCCATATGGTGCCAGTTTGTTTAGACTTCTGTTTCGGTGTAATAAAGAAGTCTCTCCGGGTCAGGGAATTAGTAGTCGTTGATGTGTGTTTTACATATACCCATCCCAACGTGTACGCATTTTTCGTAGCAGCTACGCGTTTTTACCTCATACTACGCTGCTACGATTAATCACTTAAAAATACGCAAAGAGCGCAACCAAACTCAAACTCCGTTCACTTGGGGCCAGTCCAATGGCGACTCTGCTACGTCGTAAACAATGTATTTCAACTCCGGTTTGTCCCTATTCAGGCTGCATGAACAGTAGCTCCAGCGCTCAGTGTCTGACCCCCCAATGTCGCCCCTCTGACACTACATGGCTCTGCCCCGACTGGCCAATCACACAGTGTCTTGTGGATACATTAGCCGTTGTAGCCATAGACATATTATACAATAGACAGGACACCCTGAGGAAACCTTGAGGCGAAATGGACATAGTGTAACCTCCGGTGTCCTCTCTATTTAAATATATACTCTAAGGTTGTAGCAAACAGAGCGCATAGGCTCTGAGTGCGTCCTCCCATGCAGTTCGCTATTACTGACACGTTAATCTTCTAACTTAGCCAGACTCTCGTCAAAATGTCCAAGAAGAAAGCGCCATTAAGGAATTATTTTTGTGAACTAAACGGGGACGGGGCGCCGAGTCTCTCCGAGGCACGGCATGTCGAACGCAGCGAGTGCGAGATGTGGTGCTAAATGGGCTATGCCGCTAGCATCCAAATCTAGTCGATAAAACTGCATTTTCATACAGGGATAAATGATTTCGGTCAGCCAGCTTTTGATAAGCACGAGAAAAGCAAAAGCACTTCAAGATAGTTGAAACAATAAATAACGATTGTGTGTGTGTGTGTGCGCGCGTGTGGGAGAGAGAGAACCCACATTGACTTGTCTATAGCTGAAAGCCAGGGGAATTCCACCATACAACATATTACTTTGTCGTTAAATACACCTGATTGATGTTGTGTTGTGTGGTTCCCCCATTCTGTCTCCTAGAAATGGAGAAATTAACATGGTGAAACCTATTTTACCATGTTAATATTTTTTCTTTTGGGCCTTTTTCCTGAGTATGTACAAATGGAATAGGTACATTTGGACACAAAGGTGTGTGTGTGTGTGTGTGTGTGTGTGTGTGTGTGTGTGTGTGTGTGTGTGTGTGTGTGTGTGTGTGTGTGTGTGTGTGTGTGTGTGTGTGTGTGTGTGTGTGTGTGTGTGTGTGTGTGTGTGTGTGTGTGTGTGTGTGTGTGTGTGTGTGTGTGTGGATGGATAGAGATATAGTTTGGAAAGGCTCAGGATTTTTTTGCTTTAATCCCTGTTATTAGCACCTTGGTCCAAAACCCTTAACAATACTTTAAGAAATTCTCCTTATTTAACAGCATTTGATAACTTTACTGCTGCAGGTGGATATGCTGTTTGACTAAAACACTATTCATTAGGGTTTTAGTCAGTAACATTTTCTCACGCTATTACAGCTGATTTAATAGTATTGAATCAGTGTCATGGATTTCAATGTTTGGGGGCACCCAACTTCTTTTGGGCTAAAATATACTGAGACATACCTCCATGATAAGTGAGAATGTGAAGTTAATATAGGCATACAAATGTGCCTTGCAATGTGCGCTGCACTGCTGCGCTGTCGGGCCGCTGCGCCGGCGCGGCGGCGCGCGCGCCGCCGCGCGGCGGCAATTTGCTACTCAAAAACATTTTCAAATGTTGGCATGTATGCATATACCCATCCACATTAGTCTTGGGCAATATACCGGTATTACCGTTTACCACGATATTGAAAATCAATACCGAGTAATATCGCAGGATTTACAAAAAATACCGAATACCGAATATCGTATTTTACCGTCCCCTCCAAACAATATCGTCCAAAAAAAGAAAAACAACCACAGCGCAGCGCCGCCCGCTCATGTCGCATGGCAAAGAGTTGAGATTTGATTCCTTCTATACATCTTCAATTCTGAACGGATTTCTATAATTCAAACTGGTATTTGCTGTGTCCATTGAGTGGTTTCGTTGGGTGTATATGATGTGTATAATTATATACCGTTTAATGAAATAATATGGACTGAGAATGCCACCTTTTATCTTCTGCACATAGCCAGCTGCAATTAGTGACTCCCCGGTTAATGCTACTGAACACGTGTGCGTTGTTTGGACTGAACGAGAGAGAGAGACCCACGTGGCTCTCCCTGCCACGTGTGTCAGCTACCGGTTTCCATAGCAACCACACAACAAACAGAGAGACGGAGAGAGTGTAGTAGAGGGACAGAGGAGCCTTGTGGATCTGTACACTGAAGGAGCTTGGATTTATTGACTTTTGGATCTAATAGCAATCTTTTTCCTGATATTTGGTGGTTGACCTGTTATTTGGAGACAAGGTAAGGTTAAAAAAAAGCCTTGGTTGCTGTTTTTTTTTGTAATGGCGGCACTGATTGTTTGAGGATCGCTAGTTAGATCCGGCTAAATGATGGATCCTTTGTAACCAAACGGACCCTTATGGATCTGTAACTCCTGAGATCACAAAATGCTCTCAGGGACCAGTGCTAGGGATGTTAATCGACACATATTTGACGTGACGTGTCGCGGCCCAATGTCGACAATCGATCGATTTTATTTTATTATTTTTTTTAGCCCCCAACGCAAAATGTTGCAGCGCGGGCGGCATGAAAATGCCCGCGGGAGGGAAAGGTGCAAGATAAAGTAAGTGGGACGCGAAATCGAGCAATAAATAATACCAAAATATGTCAAAATATATCTGAGGAGAACGTTCCATACTGCGCTCGGCAATGATCAGGCATGTTCTCAAAGCAAAGCACATGGCAGAGCAAGGCGCAGAGCGCACCACGCAACAGACAACAGACACGCACTGGCATTCCACATTCATTAGTAGCCTAATCGACTTGATAGAGGAGTTTTCCTCGCGACTCTCTCTCTCTCTCTCTCTCTCCCCGTCTCTCTCTCTCTCTCCCATGTGAGACAGAGGCGCCTGCTCGGTGAAATAAAAGTCAATCATTGCGTCCGGCCTGTTTAGTTTTTTTCGGCGGGTGAAGGCAGGACCCGCTGCCGTCTCCTCCTCCTCCTACTCGCCGCGGCAGAACGCAGCGGGGAGGAGGAGGACGCGTCGCGCAGCACAGACATGTTCTCACTACAGTGATAAGCAGTGATAAGCAATTCTCTTCCCTTGAAAACAGTAACGTTGTGACGTTTTTGAACAAGAAATTACAAAGAATACAAAATAAAAATCATTAATATAAAAAAAGAACAAAGAGGCGATTTGTTTGTTTGTTTTTTACTTTTTTGTGTCGACGTCAGCACATGCCGACAATCGTGTCGATTTCCGACTTTTTTCACATCCATAGGGACCACTGGTGGTCCCTGGACTACTGGGGTGTGTGTGTGTGTGTGTGTGTGTGTGTGTGTGTGTGTGTGTGTGTGTGTGTGTGTGTGTGTGTGTGTGTGTGTGTGTGTGTGTGTGTGTGTGTGTGTGTGTGTGTGTGTGTGTGTGTGTGTGCGCGCGCAGCCGTCTGCTCGCTGCTGCGGTGCGGTGGCACAGCAAGTTATATAATTTCAGTTGATTTTTAAATACAATTGGCTACTCTGTCTGTGCATGGTGTGCTGTGATCGTCTGCTGTGGTGTTGTCCTTTGATGTAGATGTTTGATATCCACAGGGTGGATGCACAAGGGTTTAATTTAACATATAATGGGGGAAATGGTTATCGTCGTGATTGCGCTGCTCGTCGTGATTGACAGGGGGGACAGGGGGGACAGGGGGGACGGACAGAGAAGATCACGAGCCGCTAGACTCGGTAATATCGAGAATACCGGTTTTAATCACGTTATCAATATCGATATTAAAAAATCAATATCGCCCAAGACTAATCCACAATTGATCATTTATATCAATGCCGATCTCTAACTCCATCATTCATTCGTAGCATCCTTATATGGATGAGCAGATAAGCATGCGAGCTGCTTAGCCACTTGTGCATAGGTGTATCGGCATAGCCCATAGTACCTCTGGGGCAAAATGTAGTGAGACATCATGTGCCTGGAATAAGTCTGCAGAGGATGAACGTGATGGAGAATTTTGATTGTTTTAATCTCTCTGTCAGCCGTCACCGTGCCATCTGGAGCGCTGCAGGAGATTACACACAGAGACTGATGATCATCTGGCACCCTCCCTCCCTCCCCCCCTCCTCTTCTACTCAGAAAACCACTCACGCATGCTCCTCACACAGAGGTGGAAGGAAGGACGGGGGAAAAAATGGATTATGGGATTTCATAAAAAAGGAGTGGGTGGTTAAGCGTGTCGGTATTGCAACGTACACATGCATCTGGAATGCTGTTTGTGCCCAGTGAATTTCTTCACCCCCCAAAGAAAACGTTTTACAATTAATATCTTTAATGCGATGGACATTACATTATATTCTCATGTCTTGGGCCGAGTAATTATGTGATCTTTTCTGGCCAGTTGTAATTTCCTGGGTCTTATGGTTGTACAAAAACTACGGGAAACCCATTTGGTGTTTTACGCAGGGCTTGGAAACGAAATTATTTTTCAGGAACGGTTCAAAACCGGTTCGGGTCGATCTATATTTAACGTTTTCGTTCCGGCAATCGTTCCAGCACCAAACTGAACCGGTTCGAACCGGTTCAGAACTAAAAATAGCGTTCGTTCTTATCGCTCCGGTAATGTTTGGCGGATACATGTGTACAGTTGTTTACAAACATCAGGCTTGTCCACAGCACTTTGAGTTTACAATAAAAACGCACGTGGCTGTCGGTGCACGCTGCCTGGATTAGCCTATTCCAATTTCATCCATGTTATTACCCTACTAGCCAGGGGAGCAGAGTGTGTTCACTGCAGCAGCTACTGAGCTTTCACAACATTGGTCAAATAACTATCTTTGTATGTAGGCCTATTTAAGCCTATAGTTTTATTTATGAATGTCAGTAAGGCCATTGCATGCGCTGTCTGTCTGTCTGCATCACGGCACACAGCGTACATGCATGGCTATATGGAGTTGGACTCACCACAGAGAGCTGTTTGGTCATTAAATGTGCCGTCTATATTGTCGAAGAGCTGGTAGGCCTACATTAATCCACTCGTGTTACACAGAATATCTGCTAGAAGCTCGAGTCTTTGGAGCGGGGCGCGCGTTCAAACTTGGAAGATGTTTTTTCGCTTTCTATCGCCGTTAGTTAGTTCAGGGCAGGCCCGGCTCAAACATTTCACAATTGGGGGGGGCAGGCGAAAACTGGATGCGACAATTGTCGTTGTAGTAAGGGCGTTAGAGGTGGATTGCCCCCCATGAATATGCTTATATATAGCCGTCCCTGAAGTGCATTCGATTGCAATTGCGACAAAAAAAAGAAATGAACGGAAGAAAGATGATGATCACATGCGCTCTTCCCCGAGACGCAAGATGCATTATAATGTATATAATTTTATAGTTTATAGTGCATATACTTGTTTATAGTGCATATACTTGTTTATAAATATAACAGTCACGATCTGCGTGTTTATAAAAAATAAACTCAACTTTAACGCAACTATCCACGGAGATCAGATAGCTGTGTTACAAAGAGCACCTTTATTTATCATTGATTGAGAACGAAAAAAAAAACGTTATTAACCGGTTTTGTGGATTTCAGAATAGCGTTTCGTTCCGGAACAGTTGAAGACCATTTCGGTTCCGTTTTCGTTTTCGGTTCTTGAAAAATCCCCTAGAATTCCGTTCGTTTCGGTTTTCGTTCTTTGAACCGGTTCAAAGCCCTGGTACGTATTAGCTTCAGCTATTGCCACTCAGTGGCGTGCCGTGAGCTTGTAGGTCTGCTGTTATTGAGAAGGTTTTTCAGGAAACCGTCAGGATTTAGAAGACCATTTCCCCATGATGTCTTCTTTCTCGCCCCTCCAGGGATAACCTGGGTGCCCTGGTGCTGGACATGCTGTTCCACTGGGCACGAGGGCAGCAGAAGGGCGCGGGGCAGCAGGGGGCCGTGCCCAGGCTGGTGGAGGCCATGGTGGAGAGCGGCAGGAGGGACCTGGCCGACGAGATCGAGGACATAGTCTCACTGGGGAAGACGAAGTACAGAGAGTCACTGAGGAGGGTGGGCCTGGAAGCAGAGAGCTCCTCCCTTCACCACGATGAACCGCCGTAGCGGCAGCAGCCGGAGCCAGATGGCTGCATTGCATGACTAACTGCTATCCCAGGACACCCTGCCAGAACATTTGGGTACCCATTCTCCACCATTATGGAATCCTGCTGTCTTGCACTATGAAACATTTTCTTTGTTGCAATTTGTTGTGAGTTGTGGTACTGCGAGTTAGCAATAACTTGCAACAGTGGCTCAGGGGTTGCCGTTTCGAAGCCGGGCTCCTTCAGAGTTAGTGTTGATGTGTCCCTGAGCAGGATACTTGCTTGGATGGTTTCTTCCCCCATTGGTGTGTGAATGGGATCTACAATCTATAGTATGTAAAGAGCCTTGGATAAAGGCGCTATATACTGTAAATGCACCATTTACCAATACCACGTGACACGGAGGGGTCCAAAGCAGCTGACCAGGTGCAGACAAATAATGGTCAAAGGGATCAACTTCCACTCGACTCAGTTTGGATGGAAGTGGAGCTCAGCTAACAGTGACTACAGTGCTCACTTTCTGAAGGCATATTTATGAATCAGTGACTTTTCACTTGTGTGCCTTCCATTCATATCATCTCAATAAATGCATGAACATTGATCTGATGAACAGCTTAAAAAATTTTATTGTATTTATTTGATAATGGTCATATTTAAGTAAAATATGTTTATCTAATTAAATAAACGTGTTGGTTGACACGCAAATGCACACTGTATCCCCATGCCTGTATAAAACGCCCCCAAATGGCCCACGCAGGACAGGTCCGTCCATGCGTGGATTTGTTATTTTTATTTGAAGGTCACTGGGTTTCAGGGGGAAAAAATCACCACGAACGTCACAATGACGCAGAATTCCATCCCCTCCTCCCCTCAAAGTACCTTTTTATCTGCACACTGAAATGAAAATTGTTGTAACTGCCTGCGCTTTCCACTATAAGCCACCAGAGGACCTGACTTCATCCCTGTGCCTGTTTGTTTTGCTCCTGTTAAGAGTATACAGATCCCATAGGCCGGACGGGACGATTCACACTGATTGGTTGGTTGTCAGTTGGTTGCTATGGTAAATTTATTTGATCAATCTCATATAATATAATATCAAGGTTTATTGTAGTTAACTAAAACACTTTTGTTAACTGAACTAAATAAAACCTACAAAATGTAAGGGAGAATGATAACTAAACTAAAACTGGAAGGACTTCAGTAATCTCTTCCATTAATACTTTTCAATCCTGTCAGGTGCATGCGAAGAAATAAAAAACTAGCAAACCCACTTTAGGTTAATACTAAAATAATGATAACTCAAACAATTGTAACCTTATTTAATCCATAATTTAGAGCACATTTAACTTAGTCTAACATCAAGCTTGTGCGCACACACATATCAGATTACATCCCTTACAGACTCATACAGCATGTCACACCATACAAGTCATTGCATAGGTGTACAATGCATTATGTACAATAAAATTAAAACAGTTCTTCAAACTCTTATTTCAGGCGACAGGCAAACCATTTCACATTCTGCCGAATCTGCCATAAGGTGAAATCTTTTACATAAACCTCTAACCAGAAAAGTTAGCCACAAATATTTTTGTCAGTTTTACAAAATAAATGTCTTTCATCATGTAACGGACAATAAAACTAAAACATTTAATTTCTTCCAAATCACACACGAGACACTTTTTGCATGCATGAGTGAATCCTCGTGTCATTCATTGCAACGGTTGCCTGGCAGCCGACCAAACTGCCCAATCACAGTCGTAGTCAGTCCCGCTGCTCTATGGGATCTAGCTTTTAGTGTATAGACGGAGTTGTGACGACTCCGTTCACTCGGGGTAGGCAGAGATACATTGGACTCACCAAGGCAACAGCCCAGCTTTTAAATTATCTTAAATCCCTCTATTTTAGATTGTTACAGTAATAATAGTACAGCATAAACTTACAGGCTTTAGTCGTCTCTGTACAGTGCTTTAAAACCATTGACATGTTGCACAACATGCCCTAAAATAGCCTTTATTTGCGACGCCCAAACTCCAGTTTGTCCCTATTCAGGCTACATGAACAGCAGCTCGAGCGCTCAGTTTCTGACCCCTCAATGGCGCAACTAGATAATGGCTCTGGTTCACTACACGACTAACGGGGCTACTCCCCCTCCCTGCCCGACTCCCTCCTCCTCCAGTCTCATGCTAGTATAGTAACACCACCGGTAGGGTAGGATAGGGTTAGCAACTGAGTGAGGAAAACCGCTGTATTCTAATTATTTTATAGACGCAGATTTTCCACGTACTAGGGTTAAAGCCAAGGACACGGGGGCGCTATACGGTACGTACACCACGGGTTTTAAAAAAATATATCCTGCATGTTTTATTATTAGAATATAACGACTGCTGCTGGGAGGTATCCATCCATCCTCTCTCGTTGCCTACCTTTATATCCAGCTCCTTGAAATAACGTGTATTTGTGGAATGTTAATACAGATATGTTTTGACAGTATAAACCGATGAAATGAACTGAAAGAAAGCGTTTAATAATACTTTGAAATGGCATTGTGCTCATATAGAGTCGAGACGCTGCGAGCAGTAAGATCACATCATTTCCGTTATGTGGCAACAAGACTCGATTTACTACCATCGATAGAGGACAGATAGCATCATGGTAATATAACGGGGACCGTTATCTCTTGATGAGATGCGGCGGAATATGCAGTTCTCTAAGGCACGTTTTATGACCGTTATCTATCTCAGCATGAAGGTCGGTTAATTATTCATTGTGGCTTTTTACCTAGTAGACTTTTGTACAATAACCATGGTGGCCATTCAGGTGTGTGCCATGGATGGATCAGGTCACTTTACAATGGAAATGCATGTTAATAACTGTCTAAACTGTTGTTTGGGTTATTTCTCCCATTCGAGCGTAGAAATGCGGTGTTTACTCGGGCGCCAATCTATGCATATTCCATCCGCCACGTACTGTCTGTCTAGTCTACTCTCCCATCAATCAGTCTTTTTTGGCAAGCGACACCGTCGTACGACGAATGAAGTGAGGCACCCACCCACTACGCCCCCCAGGGATGTATTGCTGACTGTTGCTGTAGGAACTGAGTGTTATGTCACTGATGTCAGTCAAAAGACACACACGCACGCGCACAGTAGTAGAGCACTCACTGTAACACAGAGCATCATTATAGGCCCCAAAGTGACCCACGTGGACCAGCCGGGGGTCCTTGAGGAGGGGTCCCCACAGCTATTATGGATAGTTAGCACCCTATGGCTCTGTAACTAAACTCTTGAGACAATACAGCTGGAGCTCCATTTGTAAAAAATGCTCCAGTTGTACAATTGATCCTACAAATTTTGTAGGGTCAAATGTGGGGTTCTATTAAATAGTCTCAAGAGTTAAAGGTGGAATTGTTTAGGGTTGATGACAAGTATAGCAGTCTCGCAATGGGTCTGGTCCTGAAGATTTGATACACCACCAAGATACTGAATTAATTATTAATTCATTAATGTCCACAGACTCCACACCTATAACACCAGAGGGAGTTCAACAAACCATGTGCAACCCAGATTCAACACAAACAAGGGACTACATTGCTTTCACTCCAATGAATGCCCTACCAACAGTCATTAAGACAATTGCAAATCCCCTGAGTAACCAATTGTCTGTCAAACTGGGGGTCCTTTGAAATTAAACGGGTTGAGAATCCCTGCTGTGAGACGTAAAATCATTGGTCCATGGGCTGATTAGCGTCAATCTGGGGGTCCTTGACATGAAAATGTTTAGGAAGCACTGTTATTCAAGTACACATTTATGGTGCTTACCAGGCCATGGCCAAGCACAGCTAATGCATAATTAATGAGGGAATGGCAACAGTGGCATGCTCTGCTGCCAGTGCATTGGATGCACTGCACTGTGCAGTATGTAGGATTTGTTGCATTTGAAGAGTTAATATCCAAACTGTATGCATATGTATATGCTCTATGAGTGGGCTGTAATTATCCCATGTGATGTTGGAGAGTAACTACTAGCTTATACTGTAGACAAGCTGTTTGTCTAGTCTATATGTATTTATAGCAGATTTACAAGCTATAGGCAAGCAACACCACTGTATAGCAAATTACAGTTTGGGTTTTAGAAGGCCGATGTTCATCTGGTTGAAATTTGGAACCATCCGAACATTCTGGTCCTCAGTGTGACTTGCTCAGTATGGAATGCTTTGGGGGGATGCGTTCTCTTTGATGAAAGAAAAAAACTCACTCTGTTGGCCATGTTTTATTGAGACAAGAAAGCTGAGGAGGCAATGGCATAGATAGGGCTGTGTGAGTGAGTCCGTGCGTGCGTGCATGTGTGTGCGCGAACCTTGGCCAAAAATGTACCAGAAGCTCTACTGCTGGAACTATTAGTTACTGCCATGGTACATCATTTTGGCACAGAGCAGCTGAATTTAGTTTTTCTTTTTTAAGTATCTTTGATAGACTGTCAATGCTGATTCATGATGAGGGCTTGGCTGGGGCAGACTATGACAATACAGTAACCCCAATGACTGCAATATGAGCCTATAATTCAGGTTTCATATTTGTATTTAAGGTATAGACTCTTGAGCAGTGTTGGGCAATATTACTTTAGAGTAATATTTTTTTTTACTTCTTATGACCCTTTAGAAAAAGTAATATTGGTAAGTAAGATTATTTATATAGCACCTTTCACAGAGAGCTCACAAAGTGCTGTACAATGCAATAAAATAACATGGAAAGAAAGTGCTACACAACAGAACTCAGGCAAAAGGCAACAATAACAATAAGCATAAAAAGATAAAACAAGAAAACCGAGTGCAAAATCAAGTTATACCAGTTATACCAGTAAATGCTTGTGCAAATGGGTGAGTTTTTAGGTGTTTTTTTAAGTGTCCACAGAGGGAACAAATCTGAGGGCAGGAGGAAGAGTGTTCCAAAGTTTGGCTACTACAGTACTACAGCCTGAAAAGCCTTGTCACCTTTGGTCCTAGCTCTGGTGGAAGGTGGATCCAGCAGACTCTGCTCTGCAGATCTAATAAGGGCCCTACCAGGAATGTAACGTGGTGCCAGTTCGGTCAGCACAGGTCCTGACCATGAATGGCTCTAAAAGTAAGGACCAGAACCTTGAAATGGACTCTGTAATGGACCGAAACCCAGTGTAATGAATTAAGCATTAGAGTAATGCGACAGCGTCTATTGGACCTAGTTAAAAGTCTGTCTTCAGAATTTTTGTAGAATGTAGATGGTTGTAGAATGTAGATGTACTCCAGGCGTGAGGAAACAAATGCATGAATGATGAGTTCTAGTTGCAGGACTTTGGATCGAAGCTTAGCATGTATTACTTTTACTGGAAAAGGTATTAATATTACAGTAATATGAAATTTGTTACTGCCCAACACTGCTCTTGAGATTTAACATCTCATTTTCAATGGGGACCCCTATACAAGGATGACATTTGGCACAAATAGTCTCCCCCATGTACCACTCCTATGGAAGATGGCGCTGCCACTCCAAACGTGTCACCAACTATCAAAGCTACCTTTGATAGTTGGTGACAAAGCTACCTCACACATGCTCACCTCTGCACCTAAATTGCTCTTTGCTCATGTAACTGTACTGTTGAGACTCAATTATTATTGATCTAATCTCAAATATGGAATAGACTTTCATCATGTCACATTTATTGCCTGCCTTATATCCCCTGGCAGCCTTATGGTTTGCGTGGTCTTCATAATCAGTAACCTAACCCTGCCATTGTATCTGAATAAGTTAATTGGCTTATATTTCTAGGATTAGTTTTAAAATGTGTATAGCACATTGGCAAAGACACTATGGCACATTAGACCTGTATTATTTCCTTGTGGTATTTTTTACCACAATACCACATATATTATTTATTTTGTATAATATCTGTGGCGAAAATGAAATATTTATGATTAAGACAATATTTATGTGTTAATATATTTATCAAAATATCAACCAGCTAGTATGGTGAGAGGTGATCTAGTTTTACTAATATTGTTGTATTATATTATCAAGTATTATTAGTAAATAGTATTATGAGTTTAGTTTGTGTTATTTATTTGTTGTATTCTGCCTTCTGCGTTTCTATATATACTTCTGTGTTTAGTGTTTTGGTCTTTTTCTAGTTCCCCTTGTGTTGTCCATTCAGGTTCTAGTTGTTTTAAACAATTGACAATTGACTTCAATTGACACTGAAGGCCACACAGAGAGACATAGAATCAGTCATGTTTGTCTGACTGCATATTTTATCTGGCAAAATATCCTCTGCATCTAGCTTACTAAGACAGTTGATGACAATAACCCTGGTCAACAGACTATATTAATGTGTGCTGTAAAATGGCAAAATATTGTATATATCACCAATATACCATAGCACAGCACAGGAGCTTTTCTGTCTTTACAACAGACTGACATTCCACCTAACACTGTAAAAGCCCTTGAAATGAGTCATCAGAGACTATTGAATGAGAACCAGGCATAAAGTTTCCCCTGGTTCTCTCAGAACTGGTCAACTACGTTGTAGAATTCAGTATCAGTTCTGATGGTCCAGCCATCTTTGCATCTCACAGATGTGTGCTACATTTCTTCCTTGTATCACACCCGGAAAGATGATATCACCATGTCACTACTACGGTACAACGTTTCAGCCACAGTTGGCCTTGATCGGGTCATGCGTGTGTCTGGGCCATAACAGAGATTCCAATTTATTTTGTAGCCTATTATTCCTGTGGTTGTTGTGGGAGGAGGACACAGAAATTAGATTTATCTGACACCATAAATCCACTCCTTGTTTGGATTCCAAACCACCCCTGGTTTGGATTTGTTGGCTTCAAACCAGCCAAAATGTGTGTCATATGCTGCCTTTAGTGTTGTTTGGCAAGAGAAACGGAGAGAATGCACTTGATGTTGTGGATGGGGAGCTAAAAACAAAACATTTATGCAAATGTAGGACACAACTGGACATCTGGAACAATCTCATAGCTGGTGTAATTTTCCATTTGCATGTTGGAAGTAGCCTGCTTTAGTAATTCAACTGGCATTTTAATACAGTTTACAAATAGCAATCCAGTCTGACTGGTTGCCAGTAACAAGTAAAAAGGTTGCATAAATTTAAACATTGGCAGCAACTAAGTTTATATTCCTTCATACATTTGTACAGCATTGTTACATTTTGTGAAGCAACAACATTGTTTGACAAAAAGTAACAAATACATTAAGGTTGCCTGCATGTGCAATCTATGGACCTATTAAAGACAGTCCCTCTCCCTCCTACTCTTAGTTCCTTGGTATGTAAATTGTAGCAGTTTGCTGCCTGGACAGTCTCTGCTTTCACCTCAAGAGGAAGGAACCATGTGATTCTCATTTTGTTTTGTTTTTTTGCCACATTGTCAAGAAGCGACATCACAGTCATGTGACCTGCTGACTGCCATAGTATCCTGTCACAAAACCACTCCATCTCTGCCAATCAGATGGCAGAGGCTTTGTAGCAAAAAAGACCTAGGTCCTTCTAACCCCAATAGACATTTTTGGTATTTTAATGGCAATAATAAAAGTTTCCTTGTGTCTGGTCAAAAATAATTAAAGTCTCAACAACAATTAGTTTACTTTAAAACACAAATTGACTTGGTAAAAAAAAAAAAAAACTGATGACATTGGCAATGTTTGCATCATTGTAATTTGCACAAGAAGAATATTATTTGAATGCCCGTTTTTGCATAACAAATGCCCCAGATTTCCAAACAGGATGACAAATCAAAGCCTTTAAAAGCTTTGTTAATGTTTCTCTGTGACTGTAGTACAGTCATTGGTCAGACGGTCAGACCGGGTCACGTTAGTATGACAGCATCAGTGGATATTGATTAACAACTATACTTGTCGAAAGATGTGTCTTTCGTCTATCAGACAGGCCAGGAGCCATTTGATGACTACAAAACAATACTACAACATACAGTGATATCATCTGCTCCTAGCCGGATGATACACCCAAAATGGAATGCTGCTCAAGCTAATCACGGTATAATTGTGGGACCATAACATTTCAACAATGTAAGATTATTTTTTCCTCCTATTTTGGAGGATGGGTCTTTATTGATAGGACAGTATAGACTGTCAGTAAATGGCTAGGTTTGTCACATGCAGAAAATGTCATCAGATCGAGATTTGAACCTGCAACACGCTGTCAGGCAGGGATTGCCCATGGTAGCCTGCCCAGACCCCCACACCAGTACCCCAGGCAGTTTGATGTCCCCTTTCACACTTTTCAAAATATAGACTAACTGACATATTATGTATACCTCATGTCTTTCGCCACTATGCCATAGTCAGATGACTGATTTGCAGGTCAAGACCACTGATAATTGACCATTTACATTGTTAACACGTTAGAAGTTATGTAAAACCACAACTTACTGTTCTCATGTCAGCTAGCTTTGCCAGAAGAGCCTACTTTGTCCAATAATCCAAATCTGAATAGGTGGGAAGACTACAATGGTGTTTGTTAATCTGGAGATTATCAGTAATCATTACAAACCTTCCCAGTTCAAAGAGTACAGATATCTGATGATGTGGCTCTATGAACTTTTGGAATTATATTCTGAGAAACAAGCAGGTAATTTCAAATTTAGTAACATTTTCAAAGTCAAACTTCATGTTGAATCCATTAAGATCTACGTAAACATTATGACTATGTGTTCCATATGCCCCTTCAGACAGTCAGGAGCCATCCATTTCTGACACAACTGTAATTTAAAGATAGGGAGTAGACTTGATAATATTTTAGTGGTAAATATGGCTGGGACTTTAGCTGATTAATTGAGATGAATTAATTACAGAAATAATAACACAAACTCATTTTAACCGTGCCTAGCACCACAGAACCTTTTTTTACTGAACGAATACCAGGGGTACCAATCATACCGGTGCAATGGGAGAAAAGGCCAATCACTCTAACCTGACATTGATCCGACCTCCCATTGTTTCATCATCCTGTTCAAAATTACTATCTTTATCTCTATCTAAACCTTTGGTACCCAAAAAGAACCCAAAAGAATGGGCCAGGGCAGGTCACAAGGCTTGAGTTCATATTACTGTTTTGGTGTGTAATGATGACGCACTAGGGTCGGGCTCAGGCACATATAGGCCTACTGAAATCTGTCGCTGTTGTTTTGTGGACCCTCTGGCTACTATTCAACTGTTTATCAGCTGGACAACCACCTTTAAGGTTGAACGCGCAAGTGGGTGCGCATGTGTGCAGCTGTCGCAGACTGGGCTATGTTGTATCTTGAGTTCAAGGTTCTGCTCCGTGGAGACAAGTTGTTCATTCACTTTGGCGATTGTTTGCTCATCAAGGCTTATCTGCATTTAGAGGCACAAACAAAAAGTGTGTGTGTGTGTGTGTGTGTGTGTGTGTGTGTGTGTGTGTGTGTGTGTGTGTGTGTGTGTGTGTGTGTGTGTGTGTGTGTGTGTGTGTGTGTGTGTGTGTGTGTGTGTGTGTGTGTGTGTGTGTGTGTGATATTGGTTTTCCACTTTGAAGTCACTTTTGGAGTGGTTTACATACAGTAGCTGTAGTGGCTTAGTGTATAAAGAGCTTCCTTAATAGGAAATATGCTAGGAATTAATTTCCTCTGAAAATAAATAAATACAGGCAGTGCACTGTTCAGGAGGGATCCAGCTATGGGATGGGTGGAATGCAAATTCGAGGCTACAGAATCGGCCTAGATTCCTGGCGTGGTGTTATTTGAAACATATAAAAAAGGGAGGAATTTCAGGCGGATCCGGAAGATGAGTGATGTCTCTGTGGCTGTGCTCACTGTAAGGCGTTTGTTTCCAGAATAGACTCCAGATTGTCCCACCGACCAGACACTCGGCACGCTTGGTACAGCTGCAGTAGAAGTACTCAAACATACCACAGACGGCCTCCAGTGGCCCAGTTAAGCCTCGGGACACAAGTAAAGGAAGGCTGACGTGACATTTAACCGCTTTAACGCCGTGTTCGTTGATTCATCAGTGGTTCAATCACAAGACATACATCGATCCCTCTGCCCCTCTGCCATTACTGTAGTGTAGTTGCTTAGAGACACATAATCAGTGAAAAGAGAGTGCTGAGTCTGACCGACCAGGGGGAAATGACCTATAGGAGCTCTGCACGTTTGCAGAGGAAGTGAGACTGGGACAGGAAAACGTGAGACAAAGCAGAAAGAGAGCGAGAGAGAGAGAGCGGGCCATCTGTCAAGGTCATATACTCTGTTATGGAAGAGAGAGCGTGTGTGTGAAATATTAATTGAGATCTACAGGCCAGGGTAAGCGAGATGGACAGCAGGATAGGAGCTTCAATGAGGGCTTCTATGGGATCTGGAGGAGAATGTGTTTGAAGAGAAGTGACCTCCTCTGACCCCTTCTCCTCCCCTCTCCTGTCCTCTCCTCTCACGTACTGTACTGTACCCACCAACCCTCCCTGCATCCATCCAAAAGACCAAAACACGCCGCCGGCGCACAGCTGCACTCGCTATGATACCGTAGTTATCTAATCACTACACACATCCATGCATTCCCTGGGGAAGAAGAAATTTTGGGGATTATTTATCTAAGAAGTGGGTCATAGTTCTTCTTCTCCCGAGATGTGTTTGTTTCGCCTGCCTGCCGCATGTGTGTGACTGTGTACGTGTGCTTGCCGCAGAGAGAGAGAGAGAGAGAGAGAGAGAGAGTTAGTAAAGAACGCTGAGCTTTGAGAGTCGTGACTCAGGAGAGAGAGAGGAGGAGGAGGCGGGCTCCCGTGCAGAAGGCGATTTTGATTGGTGGATGGAAGGGGTGGGAGAGTGATGGAGGAAATGAGAAGCCAAAGGCCATTTTTAAATCCAAAGCATTCTGTACCAAATCAGGATTATATCTCAACTAAATTCAAGATGATTGTACACTCTAGTATGGTGTTTTCTCTTCTGGTTAAAATGAAAATATGATACACACACACACACATGCAATTCCACCCATTCAGAACTTGATTTTCAATAGATAATGTTGGCCTTTAAAGCGATTTATTTTTTTATTATCTACCACAGTTAAATAAAACCAATTAACACTTGCCTTTAAATTTTTATTGCTCCCAATGTGCTGGTCAGTACCTTGCATGGTTTCTTCCACCATTTGGTGTGCGAATAGGTGCGGAATCTACGTTGTATGAACTATGTAAAGTGCCTTGGATAAAGGTGCTATGTAAATGCTCCATTTAAGAAGGCCACATGCACAAATCGACAGCCATATGGCCAGTGATAAAATGTCAAATCTTAATCCTGCTAGTGTGATCTTAACTGATTTGGGATAGATGTCAGTCTGTCACTCCGTAATGTGTCACGCTGGACAAGACTTAGATTGTGCAGACACACTTTCATTTTTTAGAGCAGATGTTGCGGCATTTGGGCGGTAGTACAGCTCAAGGAAACGACGTTGATGCTTTACAAGTCAGTTTCCGTTCTCCGTGAATGAAACAAGTGCTCAGAAAACTATGTATCAGATGGATAACACTTCTGCCGATATCATCTCTGCCTGATAGGTTGTGACCAGACTTTTCTCCTTGCAGAAGAGTATAAGGCTAGGACCGAGGGTAGTATTGTGTCCACATAATCCTTGGAAAATTCCCTCTTCACCTCGCCTGTGTCTCCATTTCAAACCGGGCACTCCCTGTAGAGCACAAAGAATGAATGAATAAAGCGAACGAGGGACAAAGAGGGCAGTGAAATATGAGTTAGCTGTACAGTAGCCGTGGCTAAACTTGTGTTCATACGCTTATGATACAGTAAGTAAATTCTACATATTGTGGTGCTGAGAGACATGATCTCATGTATCGTAATTCAGTATGCGTTAAGCGACGACGCAACGTCCTGATTGTATTGAAAGCTGAAGTCCATGTGATAGGGCCGAGACATTTCTATGAATGGCTTCTTTGTAAAGGCTTCTAATGTCTCCTCTCTCTCTCTCTCTCTCTCTCTCTCTCGTATCACTTTACAGAAAACCATTCTTACCTGGCTATTGGTTCGTGCAGGGGGGGAGTACACAACCATCAGACCTCATCGTTGTTCCAGTGCACGCAAAGAGTCACATGCGACATTCAGCGTAATTGACACCTCAAAGAGTCCAGCAACTTTATTGATCAACACCAACAACCGACGAACTGATTGACACATTGTCCGTTCATTGGCAGAGGCCTAAGATAAATGGCTGACAAGCAAATCAGGTGAGTTGGATTTTAGATCAGTGCCCGCTGCTGTGCTGTGAGGCAAATCCGAGTACGTTTATGAGCTTGAATATGCAAGCTCATAAACGTTGTATACTTGTTGATTGGCTATTATGAATACATTTGTGCCTTGATATTTTGACTTGCTCATTGGTGTGCAATGGCCACAAAGACCATTGAGTTAGAAATGAAACTATTTGTACGGTGGATATGAGATGTACCAGTAGTACAACCTGATCTCAAATAATATAGTATAAATGAACAGAATTGACATTCCATAGATAAACTACAGACAAGTCAAAGGTTCACCTCCCTGAGCGTTGCGAAGTTTGGTGTGAGCCAACTCAGCCCCGTCTGAGTTACAACCCGATCAAACCACGGTCAAATTGCACTTCCAGGTTTATGAAAGCCACGCCTGTGTCAAGGAGTAGGAGTAGTTACATGAACAGAATTTTGGCTCTATTAATCATTTATATGTCACTTTCCGTTAAATTATACTATATTTGCTGCTCAGCTCAGCCTTAGCTGAGCAGCAAGATGTCCTGGTGTCTTACTCTAGTCTTCACAACTGTGCTCTCTTATAAAGAAAAAATAAATACTTAGATAATAATCTTAAAGGTACTATAGGCAACCTTTTAGCCAAAATTCAAAATATGTATATATATACTGTCACCTCTACTTTTACGCTGCAGCAGTCTCCCTTCAGACAGATACCTGCAGTCGGTCCAGAACTTTATTGTTGTCAACAAGTACAGTAAGTGACATCGGGCTCATGGCAATACGGTGCTAGTGTGTGGAGGGAGGGGTTGTGGTGAGGCAGCGTTTTAGCCAATCACAGCGCATCAGTCTCCAGCAGTTTCATAATGAGCCAATAGAGTGGAGGTGAGGTGGAGTTACAAACACAGAGTTTGTAAGTAAGGTTGCCTAGAATACCTTTAAAATAGGAAATATTGTGTTTGGACAAACATAATGTTACGTCTTTTATATCTTTCTCTCCTGACAGTCTTCCTGCCAAACTGATCAATGGGGGGATAGCTGGGATCGTTGGAGTGACCTGTGTGTTTCCCATTGACCTGGCCAAAACACGCCTGCAGAACCAACAAAATGGATCTCGCCTTTACACTAGCATGTATGTACACACCGTGCATTTTTACACCTCCGGTCTCATTCACAACGTGCAAGAAATGTGCAGAAACTTGCAGATGTGTGATGTGTATATATGTGCAACTTTCTGCGTATTTCCAGCCTGCACACATGTACAGCAGTTTCCACAAGCATGGTCTGATTCATTGTTGTTTATTTGTTTTATTTTTCATGTGATCTTTCTGTAAAGGTCATGTCTGCTCTGCTGTGGGACACAAGTTGTGACACAGCTGTTAATAGACCTTAGTCTTCATGCAAATTGAATTATACTTGTGTTGATGTAGTCAACCCAATACAATTAAAATATATGAGTTACATTGTTTTATATATATATATATATATATATTATCCAATCCACCCATATGGAAAAAAAAAGATCCATTGTATAGTTTTGTAGTTTTTTTGTAAAGTGAAACATATACTGTATCATTTTGTAATTCATAATAATTATATATGACAGACATAAGATCCATAGTATTTTTTGATAAAGTGGCTTGTATGAAAGGTGCCACTATCAAGTTTACATGTAGTTTTTTTCCATATGGGCATATCTTATGGAGATGCACTTTGGATGAGATCTTGATGTGTACACTCCATTCTAAATCTGGAATATTATAGGATAGCAAATAGGATGTATTATATATACTCCAAAATGATGGATTTCCCAACATCAATGTTTAAGACACTTTGGAAGACTCGATGCGAATAGGTAGAGAAGTCATGATTCTTGCATATTTAATCTGCTGTGGTTTGCTTTCACACTACACTGTCATCCACATCAATTTGAAACGCAGCATGGTGCTTTATCAATGAGTTCAATTCATAAACTACACAGGGAATATACAGTATAATAAGCCTACTAATAGTTAATAAGTTACTATCGCCAGGAACTGTGTGTGTGTGTGTGTGTGTGTGTGTGTGTGTGTGTGTGT
Source organism: Benthosema pterotum (assembly GCA_039105355.1). NCBI lineage: Eukaryota > Metazoa > Chordata > Actinopteri > Myctophiformes > Myctophidae > Benthosema > Benthosema pterotum. Next base: position 45,450,562 of record CM076969.1, on the reverse strand, counting down.
GTGTGTGTGTGTGTGTGTGTGTGTGTGTGTGTGTGTGTGTGTGTGTGTGTGTGTGTGTGTGTGTGTGTGTGTGTGTGTGTGTGTGTGTGTGTGTGTGTGTGTGTGTGTGCGCGCGCGCGCATGCACATGCGTGTGTCTGTTACCGTCCGGATTCCCTGGCGAGGTCTGTACTACAAGTGCAAACTCTTGGGCATCTTTATGCGTCACAGTGTAGTGTGTAATGATGCCTTCTCCTTCCTCCTTCTCTTATGCCAAGAAACAATTTCTTCATCGGATCCCACAATGGTGTACTCTATTCACTTTCTCATGTTTCATTTGCATGTGCACTTATTAGCCTGTGGCTTAAAAATGTAGGCTTTTTACATACTCAAGAGCAATACTTAGTTCACATTCAGCTGCAGCTGGTCCATTGTGCGAAGGATACTTGCCAAATAAACCAGATCTACAAGCTGTCAAGAGCATTGCAGTGTGAACCGTTGATCTGTTCTCTTCTTGAATTTGTACTTCAGGTTTTTTTTTAGCAGGTTGGTTTCAGATTGGATGTTTTGGTTGTTAGTGTTAAATGAGGCAGCGGAACAGAGCAAATGATGCATACATGCATATAACAGGTGGGATTCATGATCTGTGAGCCGCACAATTAAATCAAGCGCTTTTCACACACTCATGAATCCTATGCAGGTCTTTACTTTAAAATATAGTACACATTTACAAAGAGCTTTGTTAATGGGGCCCACTGCAAATTTATGGGCAGGGTGTAGCCTTTAACTGTCTTGTTATTGGACTACTACTAACCTTGAGTAGCCACACGTTATTCTTTTTTTACTGGACTAGAGACAACATGATGTAACCTTCCTCACCAAACATGTTTGTAATGTTTGCTGTGTCTGTGTCATCACAGGTCCGACTGCCTTATCAAGACCATCCGTTCCGATGGATACTTTGGGATGTACCGAGGTAAGGGTATCACCAGGACAACGCTCGCTCACTGGCATGTGTGAATGGGTGCACAACATCGGACGTAACGCGTTTGTGTTTCCACATATAGAAGAAATCACACTGACTATCCTAAATCATCAAGTACCTTCTAAAGGGAAATATAAGACAGTGAGCTCACTGAGAGATGCTGCTGACCACAGCTAAACACTGAGTAAAGAAAAGCTGTTTCAGTAACAGTAATGTTTCATTTCAACAGTAACACACGCATCCATGCATGCACACATGCACTCACGCACGCGCACAGTGACACAGATATCTAGGACAGAGCATTCTGACTGGTGTATGCGAGTGTCTAGACCATACCTGGGCATTATGCGGCCCGGGGGCCAAATGTGGCCCTTTGGCTGACTCTGACCGGCCCGTGGACCATCAGTGGTCCTTGAGAGAGTTCCAATTAAATATGGAAAGTTGGTTAACCAGATGTAACTCTTTGAGGGCGTAAAAATGAAACCAAATGGACCCTTGAGGGTCCATTTGGTTTCATTTTTACGCTCTCAAGAGTTAAAATATTCATCATCTGAATTAGCCCAAAGTTTACACAATCAGAGAATGTAAAAGAATGGTCATTTTTGATCTATGTTATCCTGTTTTGTTTGTGAAATCCAGCCTGGAATTGTGGACAAAAACAAAATAAATCTTTAGTCTTGTGTCTGTGGGCCTAAAATGTCATCAAATGGTGATCCATGGCTCAAATACTGAATAAATAGCAGGCCCTGGTGTCAAAATGGTTCGTCTTACTTACTTTTATCTTGAAAATTAAATTAATATTAGTCTTGGCCCACCTCTGGTCTAGAGACTGCTATGTTGCTTGTCTCCATCAGGCCAAAGGCATGGTGAAGAGTATGTTTTGCAATCCGTCCCTCCGTCCGTATGTCTCTGTCCTTCTGTTATCTGCTAATCTCTGGCACCATTATTCCGGACGATGACAAACTTTGCACACACCCTCCTTAGATGCCAACGGTGAACCTCTGCCCCACATTTTCCAGAACGGCCTGTTATAGCACCACCAGGAGGCAGCTTTTCATATTTTACCTACACGTATAAATGCACCAATCTGCGTGAAATGTTGCATGCCCATTCCCTAGAGGACAAGGATGAACCTTTGACCTGTATTTTTCGCCTCTGCTTTTTAGAGCGTCACCAAGAGGCCGATCTTTGTAAATAAACACATTATTTGGTATTACTCCTCCAGATTTCGTCGTTACATAGTATCACTACAGTCATGTGCTCAAAACAGTTCTGTCCGATATTTCATGTTCATGTCTATAATTGGCTTTCAAAGTTTGCAGGATTTGTCTGTTTTGAACAAAAAGTGTAAAATCATGACCGCAAAGTGAAGTTTATGTGAAATCTTTAACACACTTTCCAACTAGGTGGACAAATATAACCACACCCTTTTCACAGTGGCCTGTTATTGCACTGCCAAAATGTGGATTATAACAAAATACATTTTGGGGGTAGAAAAACTGAAAACCATGCAATTAGGCAAGGCATAATGTAAGAAGAAATGGCACTCTTCTCACATTGGCCTGTAGCGGCACCAGGAGGCCACATCCTGACCTGGTGGAGACATGTTTCTACTTTTCTCTCTTCTCTTTGTAACATGCCTCCCTCCCTGTCTACCCTCCCACCTCCCCCACAGGAGCGGCGGTGAACCTCACGCTGGTCACCCCGGAGAAAGCCATCAAGCTGGCTGCAAATGACTTCTTCAGGCAACACCTCACCAAGGATGGGTAAGACACGGAAAAATTAACATGTTGACACACGCACGCACGGTGGCGGTTCTAGGAGTTAGGTGCCGTGCCCCCCCCCAACACACACACACACACACACACCAGTCAGGTTCGGATCCACGACGGATCCACGAAAGAATGTACATTGAAAATTAAAAAAAACAGCTTAGATCAGTGATATATGAGTACTTCGATATTAACCTGTGGACCACATTAATTAAGTAATGCTTGGGGCCACAGGTGTATGGGCTACTGGCAGTGAAGTTTTTTCCGTGTGATGTGGCCCTCTTACTGTTGTGGCCCTTATGAACCGCTTGTATTACTTATACAGTACCTAGAACCAGCCCTAGTGTCCAGCCCCCACACACAGCAATCAAATCCTGTAAATTCAGGTCTCTGGCCTGAGGCGTGTTGCGTGATTGATTCCAACACCTTTGCAGCATATGTTTCTACCACTCCCTCTCCCCCAAAATAACAAATCATAAAAACTAAAATCCTGTGGTGAGCATGTATATTTGTACTTTTGCACACTCCTAGAGATTTTTTATATCTCTCAAAAACAAGGCAGAGACAGCCCTGAGGCTCATGAGATTCGTCTGAGCAAGCCGCCCATTTGGAGCACACAGGGACTGGACTTTGAGCTCAGTCCAGTGTCAGTCAGTCCAGTTCCATATGGATGTTACACGGTCTCTATGGCGACAAACACTGATGGGGTTCAATGAATGATTGACCTTTTTTCGCATTGGCATTCACACACTTCACTTGTGAATTATTAATCCACCTGCTCTGCCTGACGGGTGCTGAAACCGGACACTGAAGCTGAACTGATGGTCGAATCACCTGCGGGAGGATCAGTGAAGCGCTCAGCGTTTCCCCGGCCAGCAAACACTGACCTGACCCTGACTGACCCTGTTTTCCCCTTCTCTGTGTTTTCACAGGAAGCTCACGCTGGTCAAGGAGATGCTGGCCGGGTGCGGGGCGGGTACATGCCAGGTAAGAGTCATCCTTCTTTTCTCCATCCTGGCTTTGCTCCCTGTAGGAGTTTTAAAGTTGTTGGAGAGTGAACAGATCGTCATGTATTTCACTCTACTCGATTGGTAGCCGACTAGAGATCACACACTGCAAGACTTCACCAAGATGCGATCTAGACCTGATACATATTGGCCACGTAATTTGTTTTTACTCCAATATTCATTTTGACACCTCACCTGCAAGATACGCGAGACCAACACACAGTTTAACTGACATTAACAAGAGCATATAATAACTACAATTACAATTATTTTATAATTTCCTGAAATAATGGTTTTGGAAATTTTAAAATGTTCCCAGTACTACAAGGCTACAGTTTAGCTCTACTGATTTGTGAAGAGGTTGATGTGGCTCCCTTAATTGTTCTGCAATCCCAAAGAATTTACACACAGATTCTCCACCGTTAATGCTATTATACTATTAGCAGGCATTTAGATTGACAGTGAGACTTGGCTGATCAGATAAGACTGGATAGCGCATTGGCCATGTGGCGTGAATGACTCACTGTGGAATGCTTGCTGCCAATATCCAAAGGCCTCAGCCACAGTGAACGTGATTAGATTAAGTCTAGCAGGCCCCAGATTAAGATTACCACTAGGAATGTGGGCATCTCACTGTTAATCCAGTTAACTAGTTACTAGTGTGTAGATTACAGAGGAAAACAAGCTTGAACATTTAGAACAGTTTCTAATGAAAAAGTTTAATTGTCTCCTCTCACAGGTTATTGTCACAACTCCTATGGAGATGCTGAAAATTCAGCTCCAAGATGCTGGACGAATCGGTAAGAATCAAGAGACCAATATGTTAGTAGTAGTGGACCTTGAAAACAATGAAGTTGTGGCCCTGTGTTACAATGAAGAAATAGTGACCTCATGTGGTCATGTCAGTGATTACAACAGCTCTGTTCCCAGTCCGAATTCAGGCAATCTCACCCCCCTTATATTAGGTCCTTTCCAAAAAATTAGAATATCAACGAAAAGTTGGTTTATTTCCACAATTCCATTCAAAATCCCGAACTTTCATTAATTATAGATCCAGTGCTCATATTGTAAATGATTTCAAGTATTTATTTGTTTATTTTTACACAATTTTGGCTTCCAGCTCATAAAACCCACCAAATCAGGATTTCAAAAAATTTGAATATTTTATGAGACAACTAAAAAAAATGTGTTTTAAACATGAAATGTTGACTATCTGAAAAGTATATTAATTTATGCAGTTAATACTTGGTCTAGGCTACTTTAGAACAAATTATTTCATTAATGGGGCGGGGCATGGAGGTGATCAACCTGTGGCACTGTTGAGGTGTTATGGAAGCCCAGTTTTGCTTCAATAACAGCCATAAATGAATTTGTATTTTTCAGTCTTATGTCTCACACCTTCCTCTTGACAATACAACCCAGATTCTCTGTTGGGTTAAAGTCAGGACAGTTTGCAGGTCAGTTAAGTGCAGTAATACCATGGTCGGTACAGCAGCTACTAGTAGTTTTAGCTCTGTAGGCAGGTGCCAAATCGAGCTGGAAAGGAAAATTAGCATCTCCATGAAGCTTGTCAGCATACCGAAGCATAGGGTACTCTAAAAGATGGCTGTGTTGCAACCACTGGTGAGTTTTCACTGTCAGTGGATTAACACCAGCAACATGGCTTGGAGACTGGACATGGCAAAACACATGATTTAGGCCATGTTATCGGCTGAAAACTTCAACACAGCCATCTTTTTAGAGTAGTTTGTGCTTCGGTATGTTGACAAGCTTGATGGGGATGCTAATTTTCCTTTCCAGCTCGATTTGGCACCTGCCCACAGAGCTAAAACTACTAGTAGCTGCTGTACTGACCATGGCATTACTGCGCTTAACTGACCTGCCAACTGTCCTGACCTTAACCCAACAGAGAATCTGGGTTGTATTGTCAAGAGGAAGGTGTGAGACATAAGACTGAAAAATACAAATTCATTTATGGCTGTTATTGAAGCAAAACTGGGCTTCCATAACACCTCAACAGTGCCACAGGTTGATCACCTCCATGCCCCGCCCCATTAATGAAATAATTTGTTCTAAAGTAGCCCAGACCAAGTATTAACTGCATACATTCATATACTTTTCAGATAGTCAACATTTCTTGTTTAAAACACTTTTTTTTTTAGTTGGTTCATAAAATATTCTAATTTTTTGAAATCCTGATTTGGTGGGTTTTATGAGCTGGAAGCCAAAATTGTGTAAAAATAAACAAATAAATACTTGAAATCATTTACAATATGAGCACTGGATCTATAATTAATGAAAGTTCGGGATTTTGAATGGAATTGTGGAAATAAACCAACTTTTCGTTAATATTCTAATTTTTTGGAAAGGACCTGTATATTAGGTGCAGGCAACCTTTTAGCCAAACGTTAGCGATGAGGTAGAGTTAGATTCAAATCTGTTCACAAACACAGAGTTTCTACACACTAAAGTTATCTATAATACCTTCCACACATTTATAATACAAGAAAATATCTACCTGTACTTTTTGTGTCTTTTACCTCCATTGTTTGTTTTTGTTTTGTTTTTCTACCAAATTCCCATGATGTTCCAGCCAACTCTCACTTTGCCCATTTTCTCCCAATGATAAACCTGTTCAATTTCACCTTTTGTCTTTTCGTGCCTGTAGAATAGATCTGTCTTTGTTTTTTTCCCCAATGGAATTGTACTACTACTACTAATAATCTAATAATAAAGGAAGAATAGTTTGCACATCTCATGGTCACGATGCAGAAACTTAACCTGAGTAAAAAAAAATGTGCAGAAATGCTTTTTAATAAAAGGTTTTTTGTTTGCGTCGTGACTACGGCTGTGCGAAACTCTCCATTACAAGTCATATCTCCCGGGAGGTCAGCACCTCACCAATACTACCTCCTTGTTTCTTATTAGTAGCCTAATATATTTCTCCCCATTTCATGTTTCCTCAGCGGCTCAGAGGAAGCTGATGCCAGAGACGGTGGTGGCGGGCAGCGTGGAGCCCAAAGCCCCCACAGCCATGCAGATAGCCCGACAGCTGCTGCAGGAAAAGGGCATCGCTGGCTTGTATAAAGGCCTGGGAGCCACGATACTCAGGTACATTATAAGAATGGTACTCAGGTATATGTGTAACGCCCGAGATTCGAACCCGGGTCTCCCACATGAAAGTCCAACATCTTAACCACTAGACCAAGAGGACATCCCCTTGGTCCGGGGGCAGATACTAGACTTTGGAGGCCATCACGACAGAGGCTGTAGCCACCTGCTACATATGATCAGAATGATACTCAGGTACACTATCAGAATGATACTCAGGTACATTATCAGAATGATACTCAGGTACATTATCAGAATGATACTCAGGTATATGATCAGAATGATACTCAGGTACACTATCAGAATGATACTCAACAACATGGTACATGATCATAATGATACTCGGGTACTTGATCATAATGATACTCGGTACATGTTCATAACGATACTCGGGGACATGATCATAGCGATATATGATGACTGCTGGACTGATGCAGGGACACAGTATTATTTGTACCTGTTTCTGTTGTCATATAGGATACACAAGTGAAGGCCAGATGGCAGAAGCAGGCACTTTGAACTGCGTGCGGTGGCCACTAATTGAGCGGATGGACAGGGCTTTTTTGAGCAGATGTCTATTATAAAAGAAACCTAGGCTCTCCAACTGGATGCCAGTCTTTTTATCTTTAACCAACAGATAGAGGAGAAAGAAATAACGGACTGTATGTAGGCACTATTTAACAGTTTCATCAGGCTTTTGTCTGTAGTAAACCCTGTCCAATTCTCTTGGGCAATAAATCATTAACAGGGTGAAACACAACTTGATGTGTTTCACCATGGCAATGATTATTTCTTGTAGGACCTTTTTTCTGGTATTCCCCTGTAACAGACTTTTCAAAGAGCCACTTCCTTTACTGGGGAGTTGGCAACACTGGATCAAGGTAGGAGGAGGGAACTGGTGAACTCAATACTGCCGTAGTCTGGTGGAGGTCAGGCCTGTCCAGTACCCTGCTTGGCATTAAGCATTGAGGGTTGGACTGGGGGATATACAGTAGGTCCAAGCAACCTATTGGAGCCATGCCCAGGAGTTGTACTACTTCTTTCCCTTTACTTACTATAAAGTAATTGAAAATGGCATGGTGGTCTCAGTTCATCGAGTAGCCTAGTCATCAAAGGTATTACGTAGAGCTCCAGAAAACCATCCACAAAGTGCTTTGTGCTCCTTAGACAGTCTCTAGTTCATTTTCATTTGGAGAATGAGCGATGGGTAGCCTGTTGACATAGAATGAATTGAGTGCAAAGCAAACTTTTGTAAAGTGCAGTTAAATGTGCTTCACATAATAAATGTAGGTGAAAAGATAAGATGAACAACTTCACTCATTAAGACAGTTAGCAGCAGTGATGGATGATGGCAGCAGTGTGTCAGAAGTTTTTAATGATGCGAAGAACCGACGAACAGACGATTTGTAGCATGTCTGATGTTGTGATGATAATAGTGATAAATTGCGGTATGTTTCGTTCAACTTGAAGCGTCGACAGAGGACAGTCTAGAGAGAGGGAGAGTGTGTGTGTGTGTGTGTGTGTGTGTGTGCGCGTGCGTGCGTGCGTGCGCGCGTGTGTGTGTGTGCGTGCGTGCGTGCGTGCGGGTGAGGCTGTGTGTGTGTGTGTGTGTGTGTGTGTGTGTGTGTGAGAGAGAGAGAGAGAGAGAGAGAGAGACTGTCTCTGGGTGTGCAGTCTTGTTGGTTATGCAAATCTACAAATGCAACAACCTTTGTTGTTACTTTTTCTATTCTGAATGTAGGTTTATAGTGACCCAATGAAAATTAGTCCCACGCACGTCATACTAGAAAAAAACATTTGTGTTGAAAATGTCATTTTCAGATCAAGGCAGTGTTTCTAACTGGGGTCCAGCGGGTTTGTCACTAGATTTAGCATCTTTCCAGACCCCCCTAGAGACTTAATTAGTGAAAAGCTTCTAGCGATAAATACTTCTTTCTGATGATTTGGGGACAAATCGAGTGACAGAAGCTAGAGACAAAACCCTCATTGTTCTTCATTTTTCCTCTCTCTGTCTCCAGTTGTGTCACATTTTAGAGCATGTGTGTAACATGACAACTGTTCTAAAGTATTGTACACAAACAACTAAAGTTTCTGTAATGTTTAATTCTAAACTAAAGCCATTTAACATTTCACATTTTCAACATTTTACTATGTCATTAATATACCTTAAAGGTATATGTGGATGTAAACAAAAAATGTAGTGACCCAATGAAGATTAGTTTATGTGGTCCCTCACGCACTGTCATGATAGAAAAAAAAACATGTGTGTTGAAAATGTAATTTTGAGATCAAAATTAAGAGGCTAGGGGCTCCATTTTTGTCACCACTAAAGTGCACCACATGTGGACAGTGGCCCTAAGACCTCCAGCAGTGCACAACTTAGTGGTTGTGGCCCTAAGCAACCACTTATATTGCTTCTGCCTAGAACCGGCCCTACACTTCATAGGTGCGGCGGTCGTCGGGATGACCTGTTTTTAGATCCCCTACAGACCATGCTTGTGCACAGTCCGTGTTTTGGGAAACTTGTGACATCACGCCCTCCTTTTTTGAATGGGTGTCAATGACACTTCCGCCTTGTTCCGGTTTGTATTTTCGGCAACTGCAGGCTTTTCCTGCAAGCAGGCCACTGCTGAAAATGCAGACCGGAACAAGCCAGATGTTTTATTCACACACATTCAAAAAAAGCAGTACATGACATCACAGCTGAGCCAAAACCACGGACTGTGCACAAGCCAAGTGTAGAGGCACCCTTATATACTGTACATTTCATCTTTGCTTTCTCTGCTTCCTTCCTTCTTTCTCTCTGCAGGGACGTTCCTTTTTCCATGATCTACTTTCCCCTCTTTGCCAATCTGAACCACCTGGGTAAGCGAGGCGCGGAAGGACCTGCGCCTTTTTACGTGTCGTTCGTGTCCGGATGTATAGCCGGGAGCACGGCTGCCGTGGCGGTGAACCCTGTAGACGGTGAGTGAGACATCAGACAGGGTGAAGACAAGGCTATGTAAAGCGCCTTGGATGAAGGCGCTATATAAATACACTAGGGGTGTAACAATATAGTAACTGTATCGAAGTATAAAGTTTAAAAAATCAAAGTATATTATTATGAGAATATAATATTGTTTTGCAATGGAGAGAATTAGGATCAGATCGGTATCAAATTGTTACCAGAGCTATGAAAATAAGACCAAAATCAGCGAGCAGAGCACTTTAAGCCTACATGCGCACCTCGGCTTTTTGAAAATAGCTGGTCTACAATCTCACAGCACGTCTTGCTGCAATCTGTTGTGAACGTGTTGATCTGCTATTTTAAAGAAAGAAAAAGTGAAATCCTTTTTTGAAACACTTGACAACACATTGGGGGTTCCGAGCACAAAGAGCACTGGTTTAAACATCAGTATGAAGCAAGCCCAAATAAACAACAACACTTTTTAGACACATGGTGAAAAGAAACGCAACTACCAATATATAGGGTATGTGTGTGGTATCATCATTAAACCAAGAGGCTATCACCAGTGGCGGCTGGTGACTTTTTCTTTAGGGGGGGCGCTATTAAAAAAAATCATAATAATAATAATGATGATAATAATGATGATAATATAATAATATCATCACATTCAATGGAAGCAAAACAATGAGTTGGTGTGAATGGATGCTGTCAGCCAATCTTTACCAGCTCTTTGAAAAGGTCCTGGGCCTCCTGGGTAGGCTACTGGTGTAGGATACTCTCTTCCTCTGTCCTTGGATTTTTGTGTGATGATTACATTTATCTGGTTCCAGCTCTTTAGTTAAAAAAAAACCTGCAGTGTTTTGCTTTCAATTGGTGTTTTCTGCATTGCTTTATAGTTATCTTATAATATCTTTGTCTTGTTATTCCATTATCAAAATTAATTCAACTACTGTATATTCCTCCCTTTACCTGGCTCTGTGTCTCTTCATTCATGTCTGTGGTGGAGTTGTGTTCAACTCTATGTAAAACTGTGTTGTGTGCTGCCCTCAAGTGGTTTGGTCGCGCACATTTTGCGACCCAGATCGCTCCTACCGCTTGCATTGAAGTGAATAGGACCGCAATGCATTGCCCTTCAGTGCAGAGCTCAATGCCTAAAGACGAATGCGAACCAACACGTGAGACTCAGTAACCTATCAGCAACGTTGTACAACGTAAACAACTTTTGACATTTCATGGCAGTATATTACAACTTTTAATCACTTTGTGGTTAGAGTGGGCTTTAGTTACTTATATTATATACAATTTGCCATGATGGACTGCGTATTTAAAGAAAATGACAAGCTGCAGATTTCATTTCTCCGTCATTCATGAGGTAGGCTATTGCATGGTGGTGCGGCGCACATGCGCCCCTATTCACCGGCCGCCACTGGCTATCACTGGAACGCTTACAGAGTTATTGGCCTTAACAGAAGTCCTAACTGATTAGTATATTACAGTATATTAGCTATATTTTTTTTGCCTTTTCCCCCTCCATGGCTTCTACTTTGATGCTGCAGCCGTTTCCCTGCAGACAGATGCTTCCTTTGTCCTGCAGACGGTCCAGAACTTTATTGTTGTCAACAAATAATTGACACAAGGCAGTGCTAGCGTGCAGTGTTGGGACATGTGCACTACGTGACTTAATATATTACATAATATATTACCAAAATGCAGTAACTTGTAATATAAATATATTACCTAACTAAAACAATCTAATATATTATACTTTTCTTTCTACATTACTGCATTACTTTCAATATTACTTTCTGTCAATCTGTCTCATTGAAAATGTTCTTGTGAAATTATCTTGACAACTGCAGAAGTTAAATAATTACTTATTTTCTATCATTTGTCAAAAAATTATTTATTCAGGAGTGACATTTTTTCAAGTTGATTTCATATGGATCCAAATGGACCCTTACGGGTCCATTTGGTTTCATTTTTACACTCTTAAAATATTCATCATGTGAATTAGTCCTAAATCTACACAACTAGAAGATTAATGGTCATGGACAGAAGCAAAGGAAATCTTTAGTTTGGGGGGTCTGTGGGGCTAAAATGTCCTCAAATGGTGGTCCGTGACTCAAATACTGAATAAATGGTGGACCCTGGGATGAAAAACGTTGAAAACCACTGGTGTATATTACAGAGCAGACAGCAAAACAACAATTATGGGATTTGTAGTATTAGCAGTGAATGCAGTGTTACAGCGGCGCCACGGCTGTAAAATACCGGTGGGCTGCTCTAATGTTAATTTAATGTTGCCTCAAGGGCCAAAGGAAATTACACAGCGGGCCAAATTTGGCCCACGGGCCAGAGTTTGACACCTATACTCTATGCAGTATGAGTATGTGGACAGTGGACACTGCGTAGGTCCTAGTTTCCAGAGATTGTGAGAGCTGACGCCTATAATGTGTTAACCTCTATGTTCCAGTGATAAAGACTAGACTGCAGTCCCTGAACCGAGGGAGCACAGAAGACACGTATAATGGAGTGGCAGACTGCATCAGGTAACCTCATTATGTCCTTTTTACTGATCATGATAGAATCATAATGATGTCTTTTCTAATTATCTCTGCCAGGAGATACGTGCATTATAGGCCTAGTGTGTGTGTGTGTGTGTGTGTGTGTGTGTGTGTGTGTGTGTGTGTGTGTGTGTGTGTGTGTGTGTGTGTGTGTGTGTGTGTGTGTGTGTGTGTGTGTGTGTGTGTGTGTGTGTGTGTGCACGCGTGCTTGCGTGCGTGTGTGTGTGTGTGTGTGTGTGTGTGTGGTGTGTGTGTGTGTGTGTGTGTGTGTGTGTGTGTGTGTGTGTCAGATAATCATGCGTACTGCTAGGATGATAACTGTCATCATTCTTGTGCATTCTGGCCGCAGGCCAACTCTTGAAAAAATGATGTTTAACTATTGTATAATCACAGAGAAATCATCCCTTCGGGCTAAAGGATCCCCCCCAGGATAACTCTTTCCAATGTACATCTGATTTATGAGCCAGTTTACCTCCCCAGCACCAGTTTCGTGCTTTTCCCCATGCTCCCTGCCTTCCCGTTCCCTCTGGATACCCAGTTTAGGCATAGATTTACTGAGGTTCGCTTTAGGGTAAGGGTTAGGTTTAGGCATAGTTTTAACACTCCCTACTCCACTGACAGAGAGGGAATGGGAGGTGGGCTGTGCGGGGGAAACATTGCAGACCTATGCAGAGGTCGCAAAATGATGTCACAGAAGTTGAACAATTTGTCACGACCAACGAATTTGTCACAATCTTTTTGGCCATCTGTTGCGACTATTGGCCAGCCGTCGCAGCTACGGGTGTATGATGTATGCCTACTTATGTGATGATTGTTGCGACGTATGTCGCTTTCGCAAATTGATTTGGCCCCTCCTGTTTTTTGTGCTACTTAATGAAATTACAGTAGATAAAGTTGCAAGCGCCATTTTCAATCAAAAAAATAAATTCAAAATCTACCGGGAGCCTAAAAAAAGCCTATAGGCATAAGGGATCCCTTTAAGTCACATGGGCGCGATTGGTGAGAACAGCCAATAAAATACTCATCTATCAAATTTAGTATTTAGCACTGTTTACAGAGTAATGCAGTGGTGCCTTTAAATCACAGGCATGCAGAGCTGTTAAACTATTGTGCTTGAATTAAAATACATGTTTTGGGAGATGTTATCACAGGGCCTGCTTAGTGGAAGATATTAGAGACGATTACCTTGGTTGTGTAGGTATAGGACATATTCCCATGTAAGCCATGGCTATTTCTGACTGACTGCTTTCCAAATTATGCGGTTGTGGGACCTGTTTTTGCATAATTGCTCCAAATCATGAATGCAGTCAGTGTCCGATCAGCCCCAAATTTGAATCACAGATTAATGGCCTCTAAGTGAGTTCACTTTCGTTTTATGGCGAGCCACGAATCCTCACCAAATTAGGTCCAAATACTCTCATCTCTAATGTGAAAATGACCTTCAAACAGGGGTTTTGTGCCCTTTGCCTGTAATGAGATGAATACAATTATGGCCTGCAGGGCCTGTTTCTTACAAAACAGTGGCATGTCATGAATGCAATATCCAATCAGGACTGACTCAGCCCTGAGTAGGCGACACGACCTGGTGGAGAGCTTAGAGGAGCATACTTTTGTACTTCATGATCATGTGCTGCTATTTTTGAGTGGTGCACATCGCTCCAAGAAAAAAACATATGTCCCTCTCTGTCCCATATGTATGGTCAGGATTTCCGATTTTCCGTGGTTCAAACACGCAAAGCTGGTCCCTTGAGCGTCTCTCAAATAGTACCGCTAGGTGACCCCTGAAGGGCACTATTGATTGTTGAGCAGCCGTCACAAACCTGCTTTGTGAAGCAATAAATATACCTTAAATCAGGGATGTCAAAGTAAATCAATTGATTTGATAAAGTAAATCAAATAGTTGCATTCTTTTCATGGGCATTGAGTTTGACATACTGTATGTACCTTAAATGACCTTCGTAGTCAAGTCCTAGGAGTGCTAGCTATCTCTTCAGTGATTCTTAGTGAGCCATACAGTCGGTAGACTGCTTTTTTTCATACATCAGAAATAGCTGACTTTTAATACATCTCCTTCATTGAACTCGTTGTCTTCCCGCAGTAAGATCATGCGCAACGAGGGTCCCACCGCCTTCCTGAAGGGGGCGTACTGCAGAGCGCTGGTCATAGCGCCTCTCTTCGGCATCGCCCAGGTGGTGTACTTCCTGGGTGTGGGGGAATACATCCTCAGCTTCTTGCCCAAAAAGGACCACTAAGAAGTCCCCCCACGGCCACATTCCACCCCCCCACCCCCCTCACCCCCACCACCCCAACTCTTAGCCTCTCACCTTCCATCACACAATTCACAGAGTGCGTTAGGACTCATCTCATTGTGAAACAAGGTGGTTTCATCACAATTAATTGGGTCAAAGCATCATCATTATACAAGTTTTAAGTTATGTTGAATGTTTTAGCAAAGTTTTAGAGGGAGTCTTCATTTTTTTGCCAAGCTGCCTACGGTGGTGCACAAAGATTCCAGTAGGGCAAGCACAGGTAGTCTTCTGGAATTGAAGCCACAATTATCTTATTGTTTTCAAAGGATGTTGCTTACATATGACTTTTTGGGGCATGATTGTTGAAGTGCAACGTAGATCTAACTGCCCTGGGTTGCTGCAATTCAGCCAGCTCTATTGTACCTATTTTATTTTTTTTATTTTTTTAAGTTGACAATGAAATATGATCTGTGTAACATTTGATGACAATAATTAGCTTAAATTGCCGCACATATCTATCTAAAAAAATATCTTAGTTCAGCTAGGAGGCTATTCACCAAGCATGCTTTTTAAGGAATCGCCCCCAGACCTTATTTCTTATACCCACTTAGCAGAGCATGAATTAGAGAAAAAGTAGATGAAAAATCATCTATGCCTTCCCTGACTCAGATAAAGAGCCTGGGAATGTGTAAGTGTGATGCCAGCACATTTCTCATGTTCTCTTCAGAGAATACTGGGATGCCTGCCTGTATGCAGCTGTAATGAACCTTATGTTGGTTCATCAGCCTAGCTCCAAGCTGACGTTGACAGCTTTGGCCCTATACCGGAGTAGACCTGGTTTTCTGTGATATCTCAATGGTACCACCCTGGTACTTTAGTCCTATTTTATACTTCCATGCCATAATATGACAATGTTGCACAAAAACAGACGACCTATAAGTGCACAATGTGTTGTACTCACAATGTAACAGACAGGCTTGTGGGTCAGCTTTTTTTCCCTTTCAGAATGATTGTAGAACATTTTACAAAATATTTGAACATTTTCTGCCTAAAATAGCAAAGGGCACCAGGTTGGAAGTGGTCAATTTGCTTCCCTTGCAGGCATAGCCATGTCCCACAATACTACAAACGTACATTGAGTCTCCTCAATACAGGGCCATAGCAGTGACGGGTTGCCCTTTAGATTGTGCATTAGACCCATCAGATCAACTGCTAAAATATTTCTTGAAGAGATAGGCACACTGGATGTATGCCTAAAAACGTGTATTCAAAAATTGTCTGGAAAGAAGATACTGTTGCTCTTTGGTTAATATTCTAATTTGAACATAGACTTTATTTGGTGGACAAAGTAATGATACCTGTTGAAACAATTAAGTTCATGGCCAGATTTCTTCAACTTCTTTTCCTCAGTCCCAATTATTTACTTTCTTTACCAAACATTTCAGATTGTTTTGCTTCAGATATTCTTTGTTTTTGATTTAAGCTCCGGGGAGAAAAAAAACAAGCTTTTATGGAGTATCCCGTGCATGCGTAACGTTGTTACATCACCGGAGCCCTACCAATGGTTTATCTCACCCGGAGATCAAGGTGACTTTGATGTGTGTTGTCCAATCACATTCCTTGTAGCTCTCCCCACAGTCTTAGCAGCTCTTCTATTGTACGAGATGCACTGTATGCAATGCAACTCTGTGTTATCACACTTTGTGGGAGTGAGCTATATTTATCAAGATTTCTTTCAATAGGCAGTATAGCGCTATATCTATAAATATATATTTGTATGTGATGTTTTTCTGTGTCAAAAGTGTCCACCTTACTATATTGTACATATGCAGATGATATGAAGTTTATGTTGTAGGTTTGAATATTTTGTTTTGTGATGGCTTATTTTGCACACCTACCTCCATCTGCCCTTTTAATCAACTTGTTGTGATTTGTATAATGTTGTGGATTTAAATGAAGGAGCGTATCGCAATGCAACAAAGATATAACTTCAACTTGATTGCAGTCAAGCAGTGAGGTTTGGACCCGTTTCTTGAACTGTATATTGTATGTGAGTAAAGTAATAGAATATGTGGATGCTCTGCTCTTGGAGGATGGTTTGGTGGTTGCCGTGGTATAGCTTTTGACCTGTCCTGTCACCCCCCTGCCTTCTCAGTGAAGGACCAAAAGGGCATTAAGTCTATTCATATTTTGTCGCACGACCAGTTTTTCTGTTGAAAATGTTTTTTGAGCAAAAACAGTTGAGCAAAAAAAGTATAAATTAGAACTCATTATGATTAGTCATCCTAATATCACGGAACAATCTTTCGTTATTTTTGGACATACCGATATTTTTTGACATACCGTTATCTATACAAACTGAATCATTCCATTTGTGGCCATGGATATATATGGGCTCAACCCTGGATAATATGGACCTGTCAACAGTTGATTTGAGTTGAAGCATCAGTAATATTTTGACATTGCTGACAATGGTGAACAAGTCAGTATTATTTGATCATGAATATCAAAGATCTCTTACATTTCCAAAAATGTATACTTTATTGTATTGGTGTCATCTGCTATTTTGGCACGTGACTTATGACAGATGATAAATGAAGCATAAGCCATAAAACTGACCAGAGATCAGAAAGTGGTAAACGGACATGTCCTGGCACCTCCAACCTTCAGGGCAGCAGACCCACAGAAACACATTTCAAAGACCTGCCTTCTCGTGTGATCTTTAGCTTTATGATTTTACTATCGTTTGATGTCGTCGTCGTTTTAAAAATTCAAAATCCTCAACATTCCAATTTTTGCTAGCTAGCTCATCTCATATGCTGTTGTTGTGATCACAATGCCTATTATTGTATTGTTGAAATTGTTTCTATGATTTTGTTTTTCTTTTCCATTTTCGGTTCAGTAATGATGATGTACAAGTTAATTTTGTTTTGCTTTAGCTGTGAATTTGCACTGCCGTGTGCATTTACTTGGCCATGTATGTGAGTGTGCGTGTTTCCGACTGTTTAGTGATGTAGTTGATTCTGTATGTATTTAGCTAGTGTGACACTAAGGTGTTTCTCTCTCTCTCTCTCTCTCTCTCACCTCTGCTTCTCACTCCTTCTCTCCATCACCACTGTCACACTTTTCTGCCATCTGTCTCTCCCTGAAGCTGTATTTCATACTTAGTTGTGCACCAAACATAGCACATCTACAAGCTTAAAACAGCAAGGCGGGTTTTGCACGCCTGTAGATCTGATTATTTTCAGCTGTGCGACATCAGCGCACGCAACTAAGTAAACTCAGGCTTGACATGTATAACAGGGAGAGTTAGTGGAAGGCAAGAAGAAGACTAAACACCAAATGATGTTGTAGACTACGACGTAGTGTATATTGTACAATCATAGTGCAAGCACAAAGAATTATTAGGCACAAGAAAGACACCACACAAAGCAGCTAATGGGTTGCTAATCTATGTATTTAGTCTTTAGACCCATGAGTTTTTTGGATGGTTCTCTGCATTGGAAGTGACTTTGAAAGTTTTGTTTTGTTTTGTTTCGGTATTGTATTTTTTGATTCGTGCCTATGAAAAATGGCCCTGCGGAACATGGCGGATGGCGGGTGAATTCCCGCCAACGTGTGTTCACTTTAACTGTAATCTATCTATCGCCTACATTACTGTATTCTAAAGAACTCAAGTCTGAGAATGTAACTTACAGTAGATATATATATATAAATATATATATAAATATATTATAATTATAGTGAAAATGAATATATTTCATGCTTTAGGCAAAACAAGCAACATTCACAAAATGACATACACAAACCAGCTTAATGTATATGCAATAAGTAAAAAAATAAATAAAAATAAAATGTAATTAGCACTGAACACACGAACACATCTTGTCGACTGTATAGGCTATGACACAACACTGAGGTATGACGCAGCTCTCTTTGGGACCCTGGGGACCCCCACACAGAGATCTTCTCTGCCAGGCTCTGTTCTCTTCCTCCAAGAGGAATTAATGTGCATATAGCACTTTAAAAACTAAACTCAAGGGCCCCTCACTGGTTCACAAGGTATATGTCACTCCAACATAGTGGGTGTTATTACAAATAATGTGGAGAGTGACAGAAGACACGATTATAATAATAATTATCCTGGTGGTCATTGTTTACAATGTGATGATGAAAAAAAATACGAGAAAACACGCATAATGTATTACCTGTCACAGTTTTGCTGTTCAATAAAAATGACTGTCCTTATCTTGCTTGGAGTCTTGCCTCTCCTATACACAGCCTTTTGTCCTACCATAGCCTACGCCACTGAAAATGAACACAGAATCGAAGAAATGAGTAGGCCTATGATGAAAACCAGTATGAGAAGATGCAAAGTGATGTATAGAGTGCCCCCTCACCTCTCAGAGGTGTGATTTCCCTTCTAAACATTTATATATGAGGGTGTTGTTTTTCTGTGTTACTGTATCTGCCATATATCAGGACAGGTGTCATCTTATATCTGCCACTAGTAGTGCCACAGAAAGCAGAACAACAATGGGGCGAACGCTTTGATGTTGGCAGCATCAGGACCTCACAGCAGATGAGGGGCAGGTTGACCTGTTAGTTTCTCCTTTGATGACCACCAGATGTCACTGTTGCGTCACAAGACAACCACACCCCTCTCACTGTGATGATGGGAGTGGAGGAGAGGGAGGGTAGCATCAGAGCCTTCTAGTGGGAGAGAGTGACTAGAAGGCTCTAGGTAGCATATCACAGATGTTAACTTTGGTGACTAGATGCTTTTTCTCCCCTATTTGCTAAGAACAAAACATCATGTTCACCCACACCTTTTTGCTGCCTTCCCATCTCATTCCTTTGTCTTTTTGTAGAATGTTGCATCGAAAAAAAGAAAAGAAAAAAGAAAAAGACAGTTCTTTGACAGCTTGAATTTCATAGCTATAGGTTTTTTTTTTTTTTTGGTTTGAATAGTTTATCGCTTGCAGGGAATCACAAAAAACGCCTAGTGCGTGTCCTGATACTGTCAATAAGAACGACTCAGTGCTTTCCTATGAGAACGCACTCGTTATTCGGCTCATGTTTGCTGTCAGCTATGTATTCAGCATCACTGTTTACACCATTTGTTCCTGGGGTGCTACTTTGCCAAGAAGAGCTTGAATTCTTAAAGGGAAAATTACATCATACCAGCCTGCCTTCCTCCTCCTACACCCCTGCATGCACATGCACATGCACATGCACATGTGCGTGCACACACACTCTAACATAATCCTCTATGTCTGCCACTTTTTTGTAGGAGCATTCAGCCAGATCATATTTCAGAGTCAGATTTCATATTGGATTTTCTTCTTTGCCATGAGGGACTCATTTCATCAGACCTTCCTCTACTCCACTGTTTATTCTACGCACCAGAGATTAGTTTACCATCATCATGACAGGACTTTGAAATACAGAAATGGGAGCTCTAGTCTGTATTCTGTATATGCCTCTTTTTAACATGTCATATCGTAAGCCTCCACCCTGAACTATTATTAGCTCTCTCTCTCTCTCTCTCTCTCTCTCTCTCTCTCTCTCTCTCTCTCTCTCTCTCTCTCTCTCTCTCTCTCTCTCTCTCTCTCTCTCTCTCTCTCTCTCTCTCTCTCTCTCTCTCTCTCTCTCTCTCTCTCTCTCTCTCTCTCTCTCATGCTTTCTAGCCAGAGAGAGAGATGGAGAGAGGAGAGAGATGCAGGGGACTGGGGAGAAGAAGAAGGGAGGATGGTGGTCTGAGTAAGTGGAGCCTGGATGGAAATGGAGAGGCTGGGGGAACCATTGATGGAAGGGGTTGACTGGCTGTGGGGGAGGTGGGACGGAGGGAGGAGGAAGAGAAGAGAGAGGGAGAGGAGACTGGAGTGGAGAAGAGAGGCTGGTTATGTGTAGTATATAGGTCACTAAATCAATGGGAGTCAGGTAGCCCTATGTGAAGTGGGAGAAAATGAGGATATTTATAGATACTGTACCAGCTGAGACAGATGCATCTGTGACAGTTCAGCCAGGCAACCACATGATGCAGGGAGTACATGGGGACTGGGGGAAAAAAGGACTGCACACATGAACACACAGCCAGTGGGATTGGTGTGTGGATAATTTTCCTAATAAATGACGAAATGTGAACAAAAAGCACAAGGTTTGTCATGTACTTTTGTTATGTAGCGATGCCTTTAGTGTCTCCTCTAGCCTAAATGTCTAGGTGTCTCCACACTTGGCTTTGTGGTCCAGTCTATGGTTTCGATCAAGCCATGACGTCACATCCTGCTTTTCTGAATGGGTGTCAGTCAATGGACACTTCCGGCTTGTTCCTCCTTGTATTTTCGCCAACAGCTATCTTTTCCTGCAAGCTGGCCAAGTCTGGATTGCCTTTATCTGTCTCGTCTGGCCTCCCTGTGATTACTAGTTCTCCCCAGCCCTGTTATAGTCTCCCAGCCAATCCCAGTGTTGATTGTTAGTCCTGTTCACCTGTGTATTGCAATCCCTGTGTCTACTTCAACCCCTCGCTTTCTTGTGCTCACTGCTAGTGTTCAGACGTTGTTATGTAATGTTCCAGTCCTGTTTGCATGTATTCTGGAGAATAATTTCAGTGTTTGTTTGACCAGCTCTATCTATCTGCTTCTGCCAGTCTGTTCTGCACTTGATCCCTCTTGAATCGCACCTTGACGGAGGTGTTGAACGTTACACAATAATGTATCATCACCAAATGAGAATGATGGATCACTGCTCTGAGCAAATGGCCTTACCAGTTGTATTGGCAAACTGTCGTTGACACACTCTATTGACCTAGGCCAGTGGTCCTTGAGGGGGTCAAAGAAGAGGGTGGTCCCCTGGGCCTTGCTAAATGATGAATGGAGAGTTGGTAACCAAATTGACTCTTATAGATCTTTAACTGTTGAGTGTAAAATGATGCATATGGTACCTGTACGCTCTCGATACAAGAGTTAAATTACCGTTAAACATCTGCATTACAGATGACCTCCCTTTCTAGGCCAAGGCTTTATTCCATTTATAAACTGATTATACTAATGGAATCATTTGATGTATTTACAAACAAAACAAACACAAGAGGTTGGTATTATAGGCAACATTTTAAGTTGCCTATAATTTATTTATTATATTTTAAGTCTATTCCATGTGCTGTGTCTGGGAGGTTAAATGTCATCAAAATGTGTGGTCCATGGCTCAAATGCAAAATAGATAATGGGCCTTGATAGGAAAAACCACTGGCCAAGTGCACAGAACATTTAACCGTACATGGAGCGATTATGGAACTGTGATTATTGTCCTGCTGGCTGGTTTTGTGGTTATGTGTTACTGAGTCTGCACAAGACTACAGAGGAGAGTGGATGACTGACCACAACAGTGTGGTACCAATGTCTATATTTTCTCAAGTGCAATTGTAATTCTACATTTTTTATTTTCAAAATTCCAATACATTTTCTCAATTAACCACTTTAGCCTTTCTATACATAACATAGGCTACATGAGTGAAACAACTTTGCATGGACACATCTACGACATATATCCTCAGTGATGTAATCCAAGGTCGTCAGGGTTCCGGGTCTCGCAACAGCATACCCATTATAGGGAAAGATCCACCACTGAACGACTCTGCTGAGACTGGGAAATCTTCTGGCGCAAGGAAGGACGAGGCTGTGTGGGTTGACTCCTGTCCAGGTTCCCTCCTAGAATCCCAGCACAAGACACTTTATTCAGATGTGGTAGGTTCTAGAGCTGCAATGGTTCAACAGCAGGCTCCATTAGCAGGGGAATGGTTGGTGCTGCAGGCTCTGCTTGCGGCTTGAATGGCCCTCCTAAAGAAAGACCTTACCTTGGACAGTTGGGAGACACAGCTTGGGGCGCCAACCCATACTGCTCCAACCCATATAGTGGCAGTACTTTATTTTTGTTCACCTGTGTCATATCTAATGTCATCCTGAGCTCTTCACATCTTTCATCAATAGTGCATATATCGGGGACATGGGGAGAGCAACAAACTAATGAGGAGTGCAAAGCGCTTCTTTACACCTGACAAGGGTGGAGTTTCCCTGCTTGGACATGTCACATGGAAGGAAAACGTTGTTTAAACCCATTCCTTTCCCTCCATTAGGTGGCCTGGGTGGCCAGGGGCAGGCAGTCTAGAGACCAGGATCTCTGCATGTTTTTTGTGAGGGTACCTATACCTTAGGGGACACAGGGAGAACATGTGAGTGTACTAGTTATTAGTTCTATAGGCCCTATAGCAGGGGTGGCCAACCAGTCAGAGACTAAGAGCCACTTTTTACCGTGTTGCTGCAAAGAGCCACATCATACAGATGGACACACATGAACATCACCCATCCCTTCCTCTCTCTCACACACACAGACCTCTGCTCAGCCAGATTTATTGTAAACGTCACACACCAACATGATAATGACTCGTAGCCCCCACGACCCGACTTCGGATAAC
Source organism: Benthosema pterotum (assembly GCA_039105355.1). NCBI lineage: Eukaryota > Metazoa > Chordata > Actinopteri > Myctophiformes > Myctophidae > Benthosema > Benthosema pterotum. The sequence goes on along the minus strand of CM076969.1, from coordinate 45,427,476 downwards.
CGGTTTAAAATGGATGGATTATGTAGGCCAGTTATTTTCAATAATTAACATTATGTGCACTGTCTCACACACAAACTCTCAGTTGAACCAGTTCCACAAACAAAAATATAACATTGTGAGCTCACACGCACAAAATCAATTTTATAATCATAATATAGGGAATGAATGGCTGTGCCAGGCACAGCAATTTTGACACTTGTCATGTGAAAGGCCCTTAAGAGCCGCATGAAACCAGACAAAGAGCCGCATGCGGCTCAAGAGCCACAGGTTGGCCAGTTCTATAGGCCCTATAGGATAACTACACTCACACGAGAGAAGATGTGAGGGTACCTATAGGGGCCAGGTAACATTCTGAACAGAGAACCCTACTAAGAGAGTATGTTCATATTGTTATTGCTACTTTTGCAATTAAAATATCCAAGTAGCCTATGTCCTTCCATCACTGTCTCAGACTCATAATGATTTCTTTGTGAAGGT